>OY829914.1:229076984-229399484 GCA_963691935.1 Nephrotoma guestfalica
TTGAAATTCCGTCAGACGATTATGTTTAAACTTCAATCGTCGATTACAAGAAAACCGGACAATGTTTTAACCCAATTTAAACGGATTTTTATTCAAAATTAAATAACCATTCATAATTGGTACAATACTCCAAGAATTGGAGCAATAAATTTTTTCGTATTTTTCTGGCGTAAAAAACAGCAAAGGGGTACCCCTTTGCAAATTTGTAAAAATAAGTCGAAATTTTTTTCTACCGGAATTAGACGGCATATAGTTTTATATATTCGGATTGTCATCCCGATAAAGAAATTATATGCAAATCAGGTATGTGGGGGAGGGGGGTGTAGTATTTCATATTTTGTATGGAGAGTTTGAAATTCCGTCAGACGATTATGTTTAAACTTCAATCGTCGATTACAGGAAAACCGGACAATGTTTTGACCCAATTTAAACGGATTTTTATTCAAAATTAAATAACCATTCATAATTGGTACAATACTCCAAGAATTGGAGCAATAAATTTTTTCGTATTTTTCTGGCGTAAAAACAGCAAAGGGGTACGTACCCCTTTGCAAATTTGTAAAAATAAGTCGAAATTTTTTTCTACCGGAATTAGACGGCATATAGTTTTATATATTCGGATTGTCATCCCGATAAAGAAATTATATGCAAATCAGGTATGTGGGGGAGGGGGGTGTAGTATTTCATATTTTGTATGGAGAGTTTGAAATTCCGTCAGACGATTATGTTTAAACTTCAATCGTCGATTACAGGAAAACCGGACAATGTTTTGACCCAATTTAAACGGATTTTTATTCAAAATTAAATAATCATTCATAATTGGTACAATACTCCAAGAATTGGAGCAATAAATTTTTTCGTATTTTTCTGGCGTAAAAACAGCAAAGGGGTACGTACCCCTTTGCAAATTTGTAAAAATAAGTCGAAATTTTTTTCTACCGGAATTAGACGGCATATAGTTTTATATATTCGGATTGTCATCCCGATAAAGAAATTATATGCAAATCAGGTATGGGGGGGGGAGGGGGGTGTAGTATTTCATATTTTGTATGGAGAGTTTGAAATTCCGTCAGACGATTATGTCTAAACTTCAATCGTCGATTACAAGAAAACCGGACAATGTTTTAACCCAATTTAAACGGATTTTTATTCAAAATTAAATAACCATTCATAATTGGTACAATACTCCAAGAATTGGAGCAATAAATTTTTTCGTATTTTTCTGGCGTAAAAACAGCAAAGAGGTACCCCTTTGCAAATTTGTAAAAATAAGTCGAAATTTTTTTCTACCGGAATTAGACGGCATATAGTTTTATATATTCGGATTGTCATCCCGATAAAGAAATTATATGCAAATCAGGTATGTGGGGGAGGGGGGTGTAGTATTTCATATTTTGTATGGAGAGTTTGAAATTCCGTCAGACGATTATGTTTAAACTTCAATCGTCGATTACAGGAAAACCGGACAATGTTTTGACCCAATTTAAACGGATTTTTATTCAAAATTAAATAACCATTCATAATTGGTACAATACTCCAAGAATTGGAGCAATAAATTTTTTCGTATTTTTCTGGCGTAAAAACAGCAAAGGGGTACCCCTTTGCAAATTTGTAAAAATAAGTCGAAATTTTTTTCTACCGGAATTAGACGGCATATAGTTTTATATATTCGGATTGTCATCCCGATAAAGAAATTATATGCAAATCAGGTATGGGGGGGAGGGGGGTGTAGTATTTCATATTTTGTATGGAGAGTTTGAAATTCCATCAGACGATTATGTTTAAACTTCAATCGTCGATTACAGGAAAACCGGACAATGTTTTGACCCAATTTAAACGGATTTTTATTCAAAATTAAATAACCATTCATAATTGGTACAATACTCCAAGAATTGGAGCAATAAATTTTTTCGTATTTTTCTGGCGTAAAAACAGCAAAGGGGTACCCCTTTGCAAATTTGTAAAAATAAGTCGAAATTTTTTTCTACCGGAATTAGACGGCATATAGTTTTATATATTCGGATTGTCATCCCGATAAAGAAATTATATGCAAATCAGGTATGTGGGGGAGGGGGGTGTAGTATTTCATATTTTGTATGGAGAGTTTGAAATTCCGTCAGACGATTATGTTTAAACTTCAATCGTCGATTACAGGAAAACCGGACAATGTTTTGACCCAATTTAAACGGATTTTTATTCAAAATTAAATAACCATTCATAATTGGTACAATACTCCAAGAATTGGAGCAATAAATTTTTTCGTATTTTTCTGGCGTAAAAACAGCAAAGGGGTACCCCTTTGCAAATTTGTAAAAATAAGTCGAAATTTTTTTCTACCGGAATTAGACGGCATATAGTTTTATATATTCGGATTGTCATCCCGATAAAGAAATTATATGCAAATCAGGTATGGGGGGGAGGGGGGTGTAGTATTTCATATTTTGTATGGAGAGTTTGAAATTCCATCAGACGATTATGTTTAAACTTCAATCGTCGATTACAGGAAAACCGGACAATGTTTTGACCCAATTTAAACGGATTTTTATTCAAAATTAAATAACCATTCATAATTGGTACAATACTCCAAGAATTGGAGCAATAAATTTTTTCGTATTTTTCTGGCGTAAAAACAGCAAAGGGGTACGTACCCCTTTGCAAATTTGTAAAAATAAGTCGAAATTTTTTTCTACCGGAATTAGACGGCATATAGTTTTATATATTCGGATTGTCATCCCGATAAAGAAATTATATGCAAATCAGGTATGGGGGGGAGGGGGGTGTAGTATTTCATATTTTGTATGGAGAGTTTGAAATTCCGTCAGACGATTATGTTTAAACTTCAATCGTCGATTACAGGAAAACCGGACAATGTTTTGACCCAATTTAAACGGATTTTTATTCAAAATTAAATAACCATTCATAATTGGTACAATACTCCAAGAATTGGAGCAATAAATTTTTTCGTATTTTTCTGGCGTAAAAACAGCAAAGGGGTGGGTACCCCTTTGCAAATTTGTAAAAATAAGTCGAAATTTTTTTCTACCGGAATTAGACGGCATATAGTTTTATATATTCGGATTGTCATCCCGATAAAGAAATTATATGCAAATCAGGTATGGGGGGGAGGGGGGTGTAGTATTTCATATTTTGTATGGAGAGTTTGAAATTCCGTCAGACGATTATGTTTAAACTTCAATCGTCGATTACAGGAAAACCGGACAATGTTTTGACCCAATTTAAACGGATTTTTATTCAAAATTAAATAACCATTCATAATTGGTACAATACTCCAAGAATTGGAGCAATAAATTTTTTCGTATTTTTCTGGCGTAAAAACAGCAAAGGGGTACCCCTTTGCAAATTTGTAAAAATAAGTCGAAATTTTTTTCTACCGGAATTAGACGGCATATAGTTTTATATATTCGGATTGTCATCCCGATAAAGAAATTATATGCAAATCATGTATGGGGGGGGAGGGGGGTGTAGTATTTCATATTTTGTATGGAGAGTTTGAAATTCCATCAGACGATTATGTTTAAACTTCAATCGTCGATTACAGGAAAACCGGACAATGTTTTGACCCAATTTAAACGGATTTTTATTCAAAATTAAATAATCATTCATAATTGGTACAATACTCCAAGAATTGGAGCAATAAATTTTTTCGTATTTTTCTGGCGTAAAAACAGCAAAGGGTACGTACCCCTTTGCAAATTTGTAAAAATAAGTCGAAATTTTTTTCTACCGGAATTAGACGGCATATAGTTTTATATATTCGGATTGTCATCCCGATAAAGAAATTATATGCAAATCAGGTATGGGGGGGGAGGGGGGTGTAGTATTTCATATTTTGTATGGAGAGTTTGAAATTCCGTCAGACGATTATGTTTAAACTTCAATCGTCGATTACAGGAAAACCGGACAATGTTTTGACCCAATTTAAACGGATTTTTATTCAAAATTAAATAACCATTCATAATTGGTACAATACTCCAAGAATTGGAGCAATAAATTTTTTCGTATTTTTCTGGCGTAAAACAGCAAAGGGGTACGTACCCCTTTGCAAATTTGTAAAAATAAGTCGAAATTTTTTTCTACCGGAATTAGACGGCATATAGTTTTATATATTCGGATTGTCATCCCGATAAAGAAATTATATGCAAATCAGGTATGGGGGGGAGGGGGTGTAGTATTTCATATTTTGTATGGAGAGTTTGAAATTCCGTCAGACGATTATGTTTAAACTTCAATCGTCGATTACAGGAAAACCGGACAATGTTTTGACCCAATTTAAACGGATTTTTATTCAAAATTAAATAACCATTCATAATTGGTACAATACTCCAAGAATTGGAGCAATAAATTTTTTCGTATTTTTCTGGCGTAAAAACAGCAAAGGGGGGTGAGTACCCCTTTGCAAATTTGTAAAAATAAGTCGAAATTTTTTTCTACCGGAATTAGACGGCATATAGTTTTATATATTCGGATTGTCATCCCGATAAAGAAATTATATGCAAATCAGGTATGGGGGGGAGGGGGGTGTAGTATTTCATATTTTGTATGGAGAGTTTGAAATTCCGTCAGACGATTATGTTTAAACTTCAATCGTCGATTACAGGAAAACCGGACAATGTTTTGACCCAATTTAAACGGATTTTTATTCAAAATTAAATAACCATTCATAATTGGTACAATACTCCAAGAATTGGAGCAATAAATTTTTTCGTATTTTTCTGGCGTAAAAACAGCAAAGGGGTACTCCTTTGCAAATTTGTAAAAATAAGTCGAAATTTTTTCTACCGGAATTAGACGGCATATAGTTTTATATATTCGGATTGTCATCCCGATAAAGAAATTATATGCAAATCATGTATGGGGGGGGAGGGGGGTGTAGTATTTCATATTTTGTATGGAGAGTTTGAAATTCCATCAGACGATTATGTTTAAACTTCAATCGTCGATTACAGGAAAACCGGACAATGTTTTGACCCAATTTAAACGGATTTTTATTCAAAATTAAATAATCATTCATAATTGGTACAATACTCCAAGAATTGGAGCAATAAATTTTTTCGTATTTTTCTGGCGTAAAAACAGCAAAGGGGTACGTACCCCTTTGCAAATTTGTAAAAATAAGTCGAAATTTTTTTCTACCGGAATTAGACGGCATATAGTTTTATATATTCGGATTGTCATCCCGATAAAGAAATTATATGCAAATCAGGTATGGGGGGGGGAGGGGGGTGTAGTATTTCATATTTTGTATGGAGAGTTTGAAATTCCGTCAGACGATTATGTTTAAACTTCAATCGTCGATTACAAGAAAACCGGACAATGTTTTAACCCAATTTAAACGGATTTTTATTCAAAATTAAATAACCATTCATAATTGGTACAATACTCCAAGAATTGGAGCAATAAATTTTTTCGTATTTTTCTGGCGTAAAAACAGCAAAGGGGTACCCCTTTGCAAATTTGTAAAAATAAGTCGAAATTTTTTTCTACCGGAATTAGACGGCATATAGTTTTATATATTCGGATTGTCATCCCGATAAAGAAATTATATGCAAATCAGGTATGGGGGGGAGGGGGGTGTAGTATTTCATATTTTGTATGGAGAGTTTGAAATTCCGTCAGACGATTATGTTTAAACTTCAATCGTCGATTACAGGAAAACCGGACAATGTTTTGACCCAATTTAAACGGATTTTTATTCAAAATTAAATAACCATTCATAATTGGTACAATACTCCAAGAATTGGAGCAATAAATTTTTTCGTATTTTTCTGGCGTAAAAACAGCAAAGGGGTGGGTACCCCTTTGCAAATTTGTAAAAATAAGTCGAAATTTTTTTCTACCGGAATTAGACGGCATATAGTTTTATATATTCGGATTGTCATCCCGATAAAGAAATTATATGCAAATCATGTATGGGGGGGGCCAGGGGGGTGTAGTATTTCATATTTTGTATGGAGAGTTTGAAATTCCATCAGACGATTATGTTTAAACTTCAATCGTCGATTACAAGAAAACCGGACAATGTTTTGACCCAATTTAAACGGATTTTTATTCAAAATTAAATAACCATTCATAATTGGTACAATACTCCAAGAATTGGAGCAATAAATTTTTTCGTATTTTTCTGGCGTAAAAACAGCAAAGGGGTACGTACCCCTTTGCAAATTTGTAAAAATAAGTCGAAATTTTTTTCTACCGGAATTAGACGGCATATAGTTTTATATATTCGGATTGTCATCCCGATAAAGAAATTATATGCAAATCAGGTATGGGGGGGAGGGGGGTGTAGTATTTCATATTTTGTATGGAGAGTTTGAAATTCCGTCAGACGATTATGTTTAAACTTCAATCGTCGATTACAGGAAAACCGGACAATGTTTTGACCCAATTTAAACGGATTTTTATTCAAAATTAAATAACCATTCATAATTGGTACAATACTCCAAGAATTGGAGCAATAAATTTTTTCGTATTTTTCTGGCGTAAAAACAGCAAAGGGGTACCCCTTTGCAAATTTGTAAAAATAAGTCGAAATTTTTTTCTACCGGAATTAGACGGCATATAGTTTTATATATTCGGATTGTCATCCCGATAAAGAAATTATATGCAAATCAGGTATGGGGGGGAGGGGGGTGTAGTATTTCATATTTTGTATGGAGAGTTTGAAATTCCGTCAGACGATTATGTTTAAACTTCAATCGTCGATTACAGGAAAACCGGACAATGTTTTGACCCAATTTAAACGGATTTTTATTCAAAATTAAATAACCATTCATAATTGGTACAATACTCCAAGAATTGGAGCAATAAATTTTTTCGTATTTTTCTGGCGTAAAAACAGCAAAGGGGTACCCCTTTGCAAATTTGTAAAAATAAGTCGAAATTTTTTTCTACCGGAATTAGACGGCATATAGTTTTATATATTCGGATTGTCATCCCGATAAAGAAATTATATGCAAATCATGTATGGGGGGGGAGGGGGGTGTAGTATTTCATATTTTGTATGGAGAGTTTGAAATTCCGTCAGACGATTATGTTTAAACTTCAATCGTCGATTACAGGAAAACCGGACAATGTTTTGACCCAATTTAAACGGATTTTTATTCAAAATTAAATAACCATTCATAATTGGTACAATACTCCAAGAATTGGAGCAATAAATTTTTTCGTATTTTTCTGGCGTAAAAACAGCAAAGGGGTACCCCTTTGCAAATTTGTAAAAATAAGTCGAAATTTTTTTCTACCGGAATTAGACGGCATATAGTTTTATATATTCGGATTGTCATCCCGATAAAGAAATTATATGCAAATCATGTATGGGGGGGAGGGGGGTGTAGTATTTCATATTTTGTATGGAGAGTTTGAAATTCCATCAGACGATTATGTTTAAACTTCAATCGTCGATTACAGGAAAACCGGACAATGTTTTGACCCAATTTAAACGGATTTTTATTCAAAATTAAATAATCATTCATAATTGGTACAATACTCCAAGAATTGGAGCAATAAATTTTTTCGTATTTTTCTGGCGTAAAAACAGCAAAGGGGTACGTACCCCTTTGCAAATTTGTAAAAATAAGTCGAAATTTTTTTCTACCGGAATTAGACGGCATATAGTTTTATATATTCGGATTGTCATCCCGATAAAGAAATTATATGCAAATCAGGTATGGGGGGGAGGGGGGTGTAGTATTTCATATTTTGTATGGAGAGTTTGAAATTCCGTCAGACGATTATGTTTAAACTTCAATCGTCGATTACAAGAAAACCGGACAATGTTTTGACCCAATTTAAACGGATTTTTATTCAAAATTAAATAACCATTCATAATTGGTACAATACTCCAAGAATTGGAGCAATAAATTTTTTCGTATTTTTCTGGCGTAAAAACAGCAAAGGGGTACCCCTTTGCAAATTTGTAAAAATAAGTCGAAATTTTTTTCTACCGGAATTAGACGGCATATAGTTTTATATATTCGGATTGTCATCCCGATAAAGAAATTATATGCAAATCAGGTATGGGGGGGAGGGGGGTGTAGTATTTCATATTTTGTATGGAGAGTTTGAAATTCCGTCAGACGATTATGTTTAAACTTCAATCGTCGATTACAGGAAAACCGGACAATGTTTTGACCCAATTTAAACGGATTTTTATTCAAAATTAAATAACCATTCATAATTGGTACAATACTCCAAGAATTGGAGCAATAAATTTTTTCGTATTTTTCTGGCGTAAAAACAGCAAAGGGGTGGGTACCCCTTTGCAAATTTGTAAAAATAAGTCGAAATTTTTTTCTACCGGAATTAGACGGCATATAGTTTTATATATTCGGATTGTCATCCCGATAAAGAAATTATATGCAAATCATGTATGGGGGGGGAGGGGGGTGTAGTATTTCATATTTTGTATGGAGAGTTTGAAATTCCATCAGACGATTATGTTTAAACTTCAATCGTCGATTACAGGAAAACCGGACAATGTTTTGACCCAATTTAAACGGATTTTTATTCAAAATTAAATAACCATTCATAATTGGTACAATACTCCAAGAATTGGAGCAATAAATTTTTTCGTATTTTTCTGGCGTAAAAACAGCAAAGGGGTACGTACCCCTTTGCAAATTTGTAAAAATAAGTCGAAATTTTTTTCTACCGGAATTAGACGGCATATAGTTTTATATATTCGGATTGTCATCCCGATAAAGAAATTATATGCAAATCAGGTATGGGGGGAGGGGGGTGTAGTATTTCATATTTTGTATGGAGAGTTTGAAATTCCGTCAGACGATTATGTTTAAACTTCAATCGTCGATTACAGGAAAACCGGACAATGTTTTGACCCAATTTAAACGGATTTTTATTCAAAATTAAATAACCATTCATAATTGGTACAATACTCCAAGAATTGGAGCAATAAATTTTTTCGTATTTTTCTGGCGTAAAAACAGCAAAGGGCCCTTTGCAAATTTGTAAAAATAAGTCGAAATTTTTTTCTACCGGAATTAGACGGCATATAGTTTTATATATTCGGATTGTCATCCCGATAAAGAAATTATATGCAAATCAGGTATGGGGGGAGGGGGGTGTAGTATTTCATATTTTGTATGGAGAGTTTGAAATTCCGTCAGACGATTATGTTTAAACTTCAATCGTCGATTACAGGAAAACCGGACAATGTTTTGACCCAATTTAAACGGATTTTTATTCAAAATTAAATAACCATTCATAATTGGTACAATACTCCAAGAATTGGAGCAATAAATTTTTTCGTATTTTTCTGGCGTAAAAACAGCAAAGGGGTACCCCTTTGCAAATTTGTAAAAATAAGTCGAAATTTTTTTCTACCGGAATTAGACGGCATATAGTTTTATATATTCGGATTGTCATCCCGATAAAGAAATTATATGCAAATCAGGTATGGGGGGGAGGGGGGTGTAGTATTTCATATTTTGTATGGAGAGTTTGAAATTCCGTCAGACGATTATGTTTAAACTTCAATCGTCGATTACAGGAAAACCGGACAATGTTTTGACCCAATTTAAACGGATTTTTATTCAAAATTAAATAACCATTCATAATTGGTACAATACTCCAAGAATTGGAGCAATAAATTTTTTCGTATTTTTCTGGCGTAAAAACAGCAAAGGGGTACCCCTTTGCAAATTTGTAAAAATAAGTCGAAATTTTTTTCTACCGGAATTAGACGGCATATAGTTTTATATATTCGGATTGTCATCCCGATAAAGAAATTATATGCAAATCATGTATGGGGGGGGAGGGGGGTGTAGTATTTCATATTTTGTATGGAGAGTTTGAAATTCCATCAGACGATTATGTTTAAACTTCAATCGTCGATTACAGGAAAACCGGACAATGTTTTGACCCAATTTAAACGGATTTTTATTCAAAATTAAATAACCATTCATAATTGGTACAATACTCCAAGAATTGGAGCAATAAATTTTTTCGTATTTTTCTGGCGTAAAAACAGCAAAGGGGTACCCCTTTGCAAATTTGTAAAAATAAGTCGAAATTTTTTTCTACCGGAATTAGACGGCATATAGTTTTATATATTCGGATTGTCATCCCGATAAAGAAATTATATGCAAATCATGTATGGGGGGGGAGGGGGGTGTAGTATTTCATATTTTGTATGGAGAGTTTGAAATTCCATCAGACGATTATGTTTAAACTTCAATCGTCGATTACAGGAAAACCGGACAATGTTTTGACCCAATTTAAACGGATTTTTATTCAAAATTAAATAACCATTCATAATTGGTACAATACTCCAAGAATTGGAGCAATAAATTTTTTCGTATTTTTCTGGCGTAAAAACAGCAAAGGGGTACCCCTTTGCAAATTTGTAAAAATAAGTCGAAATTTTTTTCTACCGGAATTAGACGGCATATAGTTTTATATATTCGAATTGTCATCCCGATAAAGAAATTATATGCAAATCATGTATGGGGGGGAAGGGGGGTGTAGTATTTCATATTTTGTATGGAGAGTTTGAAATTCCGTCAGACGATTATGTTTAAACTTCAATCGTCGATTACAAGAAAACCGGACAATGTTTTGACCCAATTTAAACGGATTTTTATTCAAAATTGAATAAACATTCATAATTGGTACAATACTCCAAGAATTGGAGCAATAATATTTTTTCGTATTTTTCTGGCGTAAAAACAGCAAAGGGGTACCCCTTTGCAAATTTGTAAAAATAAGTCGAAATTTTTTTCTACCGGAATTAGACGGCATATAGTTTTATATATTCGAATTGTCATCCCGATAAAGAAATTATATGCAAATCATGTATGGTGGGGGGAGGGGGGTGTAGTATTTCATATTTTGTATGGAGAGTTTGAAATTCCATCAGACGATTATGTTTAAACTTCAATCGTCGATTACAGGAAAACCGGACAATGTTTTGACCCAATTTAAACGGATTTTTATTCAAAATTAAATAACCATTCACAATTGGTGTTACAAGGTTAACTATCAGTTGACCTGTCGTTTCGATGCGGCCGGTAATTTTGTGTTTTACTTGAACTTGATGATTAATGTGTGACCGTTTTGAATTCTTGTAAAAGAGCTGAAATATCCGGGGTGTACGTGTCAGTTTGAATGGTCGTGATACCATATGACTGGATTTGTATAGTACTGCCTGTTTCAATCAAATTGGTATTGGAATCTATCAGTTTTTTGATAAAACGTGATAAGAAATCAGCGCCCAATACATACGACCTAATTTTGCTATATGTAGACGCTTTCAAAGTATCGTAAATAAGTTATCGTTTAAACGCCGGTTTAATCGAACTAGGAACCAGTCTGATCTCCACAAAATAATAACACAGATGACCTCTAAATTTAAAAACAAAATAAACTTATCTATAGTCCTTGGATATTTGCTGAGATTCGATTTCCGTTGGAAATTTTACAATATGAAAATCATTTTATCGATTTGTTTGAAAAAGTTTATACAACAACAAAACGTTTATAAATAAAACACTTAAAACTGTTATTGAGTCACCTGTTTTGATTAGTATTGTTTGGCCTCTAGAGTGCAAAAAATATAAATCTGAGCTGGTATCATATCAGAATCTCAAGTGTGACACAATTGTAATTAAGCAACTTAATATTATGTCAGTGAAGTTACAATGTGTTGATAATAAGGACATGTGGTTCATCCAAAATAATATCCCGAAATGGTGTGGCAAAACAGCTAATAGGTTGCTTGCAAAGGCCCCACTATCGCCACCGCCTCCAAGTTCTCATTCTTGAAAACAAGGCTGGAGACCCATCTAAAAATAATTGCTCAGTCCTGAATGGAGCCCTCTGGATGCCTGGCGACCTCCAGTTGTATGAAGCCTTACCCTTGTATACGAATCTCGGTACGCGCGGACCATCATTTTCTACAATACTCGTGGCGTCAATAATGGAATCCAACAGTTAAAAATTTAAAATAGCTAAAGAACTGACGAGCACTTCTCAAATGCTGGTGAAGATAGAGGGTCTGTGACTTCAGTCGCCAGGGTGGCTAAGACTGGTATCGAGGCTTGCAAGCCAAGAACTAGCGGTAATGGTAAAAAGAAGGAAGTAATTGCTCCTTCGGTTCGGAGATACCGAACGAGGCGTTCGGCCTTCCGTGTCTTGAACAGACTGGCTACAGTCCCGGAGGAGCAATGAACGGAAGAACAGAAGAAATCTGTTAATTTGGCAGAGCGTTGAACAGCCGAAGAGAGCAATGCACGCAAGGTCTGGAGTCTGGATGCCGAGAGGAAACGAGCTAAGCTCCATGTGGGACAGTCGCCAAAGGAGCACAAGCTCTTCAGCGATATTATGAAGGAAGTGGAGGTGGTGCTAGCCGATATGGACGAGAACCATGAGGAGGGGAGCAGCACTGTAGAAAAATGAAGATTGGTGCTTAATGCACTAAACCTAGTTTTTCTTAAAGTCTTTGGACAACAACTAGGACCCCGCCAATTTGTAGGGACGCGGGCTGGTATCTGCAACGGCTGAAGCTGACCGCGTGTGCAGATCAAAGATCGGCCTTCTTGTACCGGAGGACTTAGGCGAGGTATGAGCATTCGCACGGAGCCGGCTAACCTGGATGAATCCCTGGGGGTTATCCAGGTTTGCAATCCGGATCTTCCGTCGGAGAACTTGAGGATTATTGAGCCCAAGGGCAGTTTCAGATTATCCATTATGATATTCAATAAGGAATCCCTGACTCTCCTGTCAAAAACCAAAGGGGTTATAACCTTCGGCTTTGGTTGAGTCACTCTTAACGTGTTTAGGAAGGATGAGGTCGGGGTAAAACCGAGCACCGCGCTGCCCAAGAAGGAGGAGCAACAGAAAACATCACAGCTAGTGGTGAACCCAAGTGAAGGGTTAACAAGTGATCTTAGGGATCGACTATCTCTAGGCATGGGGAAGGGGGACACATCAGGATGATCTGGGAGGGAGAGATGTGGACCTCCTTAAGTTTAGATACTGCAGAGGGAGTGAGATGGAGGATACCGTCGACTCCGTCGGGTCCAACTAACCGATGTAGCACAACTGTCGTGATAAGCTGAGTAAATACACCCACCAAATACACCATACATCACACCAAGGCTGCTTCGGCGGCGCTACTTCTCAAACTTGCTAAGTCCGGGGAGGAGATACTTCTGATCCAAGAACCTTGGATCAAAAACAACAAAATCTGTGGTCTGCGACCAAAGAGGTACATCCTTTTTTACGCCTGTGGGACGGAAAGAGCAGATCATGTATACTGGTGGAAAATAATATAAATATGTTTCTACTTCCGCAGTAGAGGGAGGGGGAGATTCTGGCTTTGCAGCCCCATACATGAACCTGGAGAACCCAGTGCTGCCAAATTTACTGGGAGAGGAAGGTGGGAGTTGTCCTAGGATGCGACGCGAACGCGCACCATATCATCTGGGGTAGCTCGGACATCAATGACAGGGGTGAGTTACTTTTTGAATTTCTTTTAAAAACTAACCTCATTATTAGTAATATAGGTCAGAAACCCATCTTTAATATTAGCAATAGACAGTAGGTTCTGGATGTTACTCTGGTCTCCAATTTTATTTCACCTATGATCAGGGAATGGAGGGTGGCGAAGGAGCATTCCTTCTAGGAACATTGATATCTAATGTTTAAGCTCAATCTCCAAATTACAAATCAGTGCGTGTTCAGAAATCCCTGGAGGACAGTATATAGGAAAGAATTGTAGGACAGTATTCCATCTAGAGTCCCAGGTCCCTCGGACACGGGCAGTGATCTGGATTGAATGGTGGATACTCTTACTAGGGCTTGCAATACTTCTATGAGGAAAGCTTGCCTATTAAAAAAGCTGAGGGGAAAGCGAAAACCTGTTTGGTGCACCCTGGCACTTGCGAAGTCTGTGGGTCAGGAATTAGTCTCGAATGCCTCGCACTTAAGAAACATTATCTCTACTAGTCCAGCTGTTTCAGGGTATCTGATAAAACCGGATGGCGCATGGACGGTTTTCGGCCTTTGGATGACTGCAGCTGTTAAAAGTTTTAAGCTCTTTAAGTCAGCTGATCCGGGTGAGATTTTACCAGCAGAAATTCAGAAGAACTCGGAGGTGTTACTTCCCTAGCTGGAAGTTATCTTCAAAGCGTGTCTGAAAATGGGGTAAATCCCGAAGAAATGGAGGCAGGCTAGGGTGATCTTCATCCCGAAAGCGGATAGAAGCTCGCACAGCAACCCTAAGAACTTAAGACCAATATCTCTGTTATCTTTTCTGCTGAAAACCATAGAAAGAGGTTGCTGGACGTCTATATTCGAGAATTGTACCCAGAAACTGGGCACAGTCTCAACATGCGTACCATAAGGGTAAATCCATGGACATGGCATTACAAACCTTGGTTCGGGAAATTTAGAAGTCACTGAAATTTCAAGAATTCTCGTTGGTGGCGTTTCTCGATATCGAGGGTTCTTTCAACAACGTGAAGGTGGAGGCAATTAGGGAGGGATTATTGCCACTTGAGATTGAATACCCTGTAACCATTCTACCTGCTAGGTAGCAGAAGGGTTATAGCGGAGGTGGGAGAAGTCATCGTCAGAAAACGGGTTGTTCGGGGAACACCCCAGGGAGGTGTCCTTTTTCGCCTTCTTTGGAATGTAGTAATCAATGTACTACTACTGGAGATGAAAGGAATAGGTGTGGTTGCATATGTCGATGACGTGGCGGGTTGGGCCAGCAGATGTGGATTGGGGATTAACCCATCTAAAACAGAACTGGTCCTTTTCACTATAGGAGATATAAAATTTCGGAAGTGGTTCCACCAAGTCTGAATGATACTATGCTGGCCTTTACTGATAAGGCGAAATTCCTTCGGCAGTCGGATTCTTCTCAACAGTAAGCTCAGTTGGAACCAAACACGATAAAAAGAATGAAGAAGATCACTGTGGCACTCTACTCTTGTAAAAATGCCATCGGAAGGAAATGGAGCTAGAAACCGGAGCTGGTACACTAGCTTTACACGGCAGTTGTAAGGCCCGTACTACTGTATGGTGTGTGTGTGTATGGTGGCCAGCTCTGGAGAAATTATCATACAGGAACATGATGGCGAAGGTGCAGAGGGCAGCCTGTTTGCTCATTAGTAGGGCATTGAAAACGACCCTCACTATTGCCTTAGATGTCATGCTGTACCTTCTCCCGTTGGATATTATCAGTAAGCAAATTTCAGTCAATATGGCCGCCCGGCTATCAATGATTTCGGGGGGGAAGTGCCTGCAAAAAGAGCATTCAACCTCAATTCTGTGAGGAATGATCTGGTGAATTTGGATTATATAACTCCGCTTTTGTGCTTTTGCAAGCGCTTTAAGGTGATTCTCTCCTCTAGGGAGGATTGGAAGAATGGTCTTATTATGGAGACCGGGGTTAGTTAAATTCTTCACCCACGCCGATGGGAGCTGGTGTGTTCTGTGAGGAATTAAATATAAGTTTCGCCTACCTGATTACTGCAGCGGGCACCAGGCTGAAGTTATAGCGATTAAAGAGGTCATGAACTGGTTGAATCACAGTGTGGAGTGGAGTAGCAGTGGATGTTCGGGCGGCCATTCTTTCACTGGATTCAGTTTCTCTAGCGTCAAGGATGGCGTTGGATTGTCACACATCTGTTAACGAGATGAGTGAACACTTCAATACCTAGCTGGTTTGGGTTACGGACCACTCTGACGTTGAGGGAAATTGCAGGGTCGACGAATTAGCAAGGTACGGCACGACTCTCCAACTGGAACCAGGGAGAGAAAGTGTAGGAAGGCCTATGTCTGTGCTGAAATAAATGCCTTGGCAAATTCTAGCTATAGGTAGGTCGATAGTCCGACTGGCATGGTAGCGAAGCAAGTATGGCCTGAGCTGAGCTTGACGCGATCCAAGATCTTGATTATACTAAGGAAACGTGACTTATGTAGAATTGTAAGGGTACTTACCGGACACTGCCTTTTCGGAGATCATGCGAGAGTATGAAGTTGGGTTTATAAAGTTATTAGTATTGGTTAAGTTTCCAGCCTCATGCACTTTGAATCGTATGGGAATGATGAGTTTTTCACTTTAGATACAATCCTTTGAAAAACATATATTTTTATCTAAATGGTTTATTCCAATTGGATTTGTTATTAATTTTGTAAAATGAAATCCCCAAATAAGCGACGAACCTGATTTCTTTGAATTAATAAAATTTTGATGTTGTTTTTCCGCAACAAAAAATGGCCCATGGATGTTCAAACACCAAAATGTGTTGACCAATCCTGACCTAACCATTACCTAACGAAATTTGATAAAAACGGAATGATTGTCTTTCAATGAGGTGCTACCCGGGAATTTTTTTTTGTATTTGCCATTATCGTAACTTCGATGGCTGATGAAGAATTCACCGATTTGATGTTTTGTCCCACCAGCTGAAATGCAATTTGGTTGAGGTTCAGCTTCGAATACCCAATCATATTGTTGAAAGTTCCGAACTCTAATGAGATTTACTACATTGAGTTGTGTGAGACCATTATTTTTTAGATTGGATTACACCGGATTTGGATTATTCGAATTATATTCCTTGCTGTGTTATTATAAAGAGTGGGACACCAATACTACATGCTCATTGTAGGATATGTTACTTACGGTTCTTGTAGTCATCACCGATAAATCGGTCAACTATAAAGTCAAAATATAATGATAGTCATTCGATTGGGGCAGTCGACTAACCAGATCCATGTGAATATGTTCAAACTTGCCACTCGGTAGCTCGAATTTATCTAGATGAAATTGGATGGCGGTGAACTTGGGAATTTTGACATTGGATCTACAAATTTTCACCAGTAGCCTGTATTAGAGTTCATACTTGGCCAGAAGTTTTCCGAAACAATAAGTTCTCGTGAGTCAGCAACATTGAGATCTGATAAGCCATGTAGACTATCAAAGATTGTCTATCTCATGTCGAGGTGGATGAAGGGTCGGTTTTTACCTGTGGAAGACTCATACTAAATTTGCGAATTGCCTTAATTGTCGGACGCTATCTTCTGGCTAAGACGCAATAGTTGATGTGAAAGGTTTATGGTCGGTAAATATAGAGAAAATGGAATGGATGTAAAAATTATGGTAGATTGGTAGCTGCAAGAGAACGATTGACTTTTTCGAAAGATTAAGTGCAATCTTCGGGCCAGTGAAGTTTCATCAATTATTGCCTTTCTTAAGTAAAATGTCAAAATACCCGTGAATTGGCGATAACTGGGTAAGCGATGGTATAAGTTTACCATATACCAACGAACTGCTGTATTCAAGAAGCTGAGACTTAACGTCGAAAATTCATCTCGAAACTTTAATGATAATTCTAAATGCACAGGGACGTTTGAAAACTAACTCGAGATGTTTGCTGTGTTCCATGTCGGTGCGACTAGCAATGAAGATGACCTTATTACATCGATATAAGAGTAGATGAAATCTACATATGGCATTCGGATAAACTCAAAAAGTACAAAAGCAGTAGTTATCGCAGTTTTATGAATATTCTCTAGAGCTATGAGAATCTGGGAGGGCTATTATGAAATAATCCTATATCGGATTTTCTCCGATATCGAAAAATCCGATCCGCCGCGAATTTTTCTATTATGAAATTGTTTGGTCGAATTTGTCAAATATACGCATGAAGGTTGCAATAATGCGTTTTGTAATTGACTTGAAGTTGCTGTTTATAAAATTATTTCGGGTTTCCAAAGAGTTGTTTCATTTTATATTATTAAGAAGGATCTTACCAACAATCTGTGGGACAAGATTTTTTAATTGGAATGGCTCAACCAACTGTTTCCGGAACTCTTTTATTATTGGAGTCAAAAATGTGTAGGGAATACATAAATTTGTCCATTTTTGCGATTCCATAAAACCGACAAGTAATTCATAACTAATTTAATTATCATTTAAATACGAATATTTTTTATTTATATTTCGTAAATTGATTGAAATAGTTGAAGAAACACACACATTCGATAACAAAAATTGAAATTCGTCAACTAAATAGCAGTCGGATTTTGACATTCGATATCGGATTTTCATAATAGCAAAATCCCCCCTGATAATAGGCCCAAACCAAATCTATTTTCAAGAAAATAGTGGCGCGGGCGAGTTTTAACTTGAAACTGTGTATGTGTGACGAGGTGATGAACTACGCTGTTCACTGGGAGATTGTAATGTGGAGCCTCAGGGAGCCTGGGGTAGTTCTTTAAAAGAGCACATACTCGTTGTTGAAATGTTTTGGAGGTGGTATCAAATTGAGCGATGGTTGCGTCCACGAGACCGTATTTCAAAAAAAAAGTCAGCACCTATAATAGGCCTGTATACTGCCGTACGAATTCCAGAGATCAAGATTAACATTCCAAATTTCATGGAAAGACGGTGAGACGAACCAATCCCACTGCGTAGAGGAAATTGAAATTTTTAGGAGTAGCGCCTCCTTGACCAGCGACGACCGTCATCTGGGTCGGCAAATCAAGTCCGGATATTTTACTGCAGCAATTGGTTTGGGTGCACTGGATTGAATATAAATCCAGAGCACACCATACCAATTAACGATAGAAAGTCACACTTAACTTTTTATGTAAACTAACTGGGCTGAGTGAGACTGTGTCTATTGAGCGACTCGTAAAATCCGACTATTTTAAACAATTATTTTTAATTCGTTTGTAGGCAATCGATATTGTTCAGTAGAACGAGCAATGCCTCGTAATTAAGCGGCGCGCTGTATGAATATTTGTACTAAGAGAATATCAATCACAGTATTACTCGCAGTTCTCATATCATTCTCAAGCCATACGAGTAGAAATTAGTCAGTACTTTTCTCGTGCAGGGACAAACAGGAATACATGTAAATGTTCAAAATTCTGGGCCAATATTTGGGATTCAACTATGTAATCACATTAATATAAAATTACAAAAAAATTCAAGTGCCATCACCAATTTGACTCTAGCTTAAGCTTAACCGGGGCTAGAGTCTCTCCCCAATACATAAACAATTTTTATTGAAATAATATTTCTTTATTTTTATTAAATTTTATATTTTTACAATTTTTTTTAAATTTTTTTATTTTTATGTTGTTCTGTAATTTAAGTATTCTAGTTACTAAGAGATAATTTTGTTTTGTTTTTTTTATTTCTTATTAATTAATTAATTAATAATAATAATAAATATTTATATTCAAATTTACATTTTTAATAAATTTCTCATTTAAAAAAATTAATATTTTTTTCCTCGAAATTTAACGTTCAAAGTTTTGGAAAGGAGAATTAAAATTTAAAAATAAATGTAATTTACGTCATTTAATTAAAAACCTTTAGATGGTTGGATCCACGTGTGAACTTGATTTTTAATTTTATTAAACTTTTATTACACATTTATTGTAGTAATAATATAATAGATAGCAGTTTATGTTGTATCCATTATATAATTTTTAATAAATTTTTATTTATATATATTTGTTTATAATATAAAATTAACAAGAATACTGTTGCGTTAATCAAAACGTGCTTAATTCTAAATTAAATCAATTAAAATAATTTTTTTGTTACACAATGCGCCCAGCCAGAGTAGTACGAATAGTAGTGGTAATTTAAAAATGTGTTTGTTTCAATTAATTTAATTTATAATTAAGTAATAATAATAATAATTATATAATATTAATAAAATTAATTAACACGCGACTTAAACGAGATTTAGGAACAATCTCACAGCCTATTTCCTTAATTACACAAAAAATAAAATAAAACATTATGTTAAAATACTCTTGAGTCTTGAAAAATTAAAAAAAAAAATTAATTAAAATTATGTCTAACGCAACACGCATTCAGGATTCGGCGGTTCCATAATATACCTAATTCTTGAAACGTTAAATATTTTATTTACACCATTTTGATGTAGTGTAATAGTGGGTGGGTGGTGGGTGCGCGCAGCTACTGCAATAGCACTACACCAAATTCTAAACGATTTACATATAATTTTAAAAAAATTTTAAACATGATTAAATTTTTTGTGATCTCTTGTGCATAGTAAATGTAAATTCTTTTGTTAAATTATATAAAATAAAAAATTATTAAATTTAATTTGTACCAATTTTTACTTTTTTTTTTAAATTTATTTTTTAATTATTTTAATGCAATAAAAATATATAATTATTTTTTATCACAATTTTTTAATTCAAATTATTTTTTTTTTTGCAACTAACAAGAATTCCGCTTGATTTAAATTTTTTTTTGTGTATTTTTGGTTTTGTCCAAACAAAATGGATTCCATCCCATTTTGTGAGAAATTTTCGTGTTTTTGGAAATATAGTAAAAAGACAATAATATTAAAAAAAATTGTTTGGTATTCACAATTCGATGACTCATATACACGACTTGTACCGATATACAAAGCCACGCTCACACGCGCCAAGTGAGCGGGAATATTATCTGATCATTTTGTTTTTGTTGTGTAAGAGAGCTTAAGTTTTCTAATTAAGTTTGCTTTTTCAGCGATTTTGGAATTTACTTAGTTTAAAGTGTTGGTTGATTTTTTTATTGTATATTTTAAGGGGGTTTGTTGTTGAATTGAAACAAATTTTCCAATAAAAATTTTCTTTTGTGTTGTGTTCAATTTTCTTCGAGAATTTCTGTAAGTAATCTTTTTAGACTATCGATTCCGGTTAAAAATCCACCATCGGGGCCATGATGAACGGGCTGTGATGACGACGGCTGACCATTCGCATTCTTTCGAACAAATGTCGTATGCGCAAAATCAATCATTCGAACATCCACATGACCACCACCGGTGCCCTTGCTACTTTTTGTTGCCGCCGCTATTTTACCATTGGTAACTGCATTTGTGACGAGGCTCGGTAACGATCGCGTCGGATTTCGACTATTATTTATTCCTGTATTAAGACCGCTACTATTAGAGTTACCACCAATACGACGTTTATTATTTTCTTTACCGCTATCCGTGCTACGTATTCGTTTGTAACCCAATAGCTTCTGCGGTTGTGAAGTTAACATGTCCACGTCATCGTGATCGGGCTCACTAAATTCAAATTGCTTATCACATAAACGTTTTGATTTTGTTAAAACACTATGATCATCTTCGTCTGATCCACCGCCACTATTATTACTATCGTTCTGTAGTCGCGAGTATTCTTCTCCACTGCTGTGGCTACTGTAATTCATCCATGAGTCGGCCGAGTGCGGACTCGAATTAGAAATAGTTGGCATTGGAGATTCAACATTTTCCAAATACATGGTTTCCTCATTTATCGGGATAAATGGAGCCTTGGCACCACGTGCTGCTGCCTCACCATAACCGCGCTGATGTGAATCGGGTGAAACGTCCAGAGAATGTGCCTCCTGTGTTACATTTAAATGATCGCTGCTATGACCATCGTGATGATCGTCACGCGACGACGATAAATTTATATCGGCCGAATCATTTGAAGCGTCCGCATCATAGCAGCACGATAAATTGTGAGATTCGTCTTCATCCTCGAGAATGCAACAATCGCTGATCGGGTAGCACGGTTCAATAACAGGTTGTACCTTAATTTCTTCATATCCTTCGTACACGATTAAGAGGGAACTAAACAAAATCAAAAATATATTTTATTAATATCGATTAAATATTTCACTATAACAATAAATCATCACAAACCATGAATAGAAACGATAGCTCGATTGCATTTCAATCGCCTTACGTAATTCTCCCAATCGTTGTACAATTTTACGAACAGTTTTCGTTCGCAAACCATACCCGTTAAAAAAGAAATTATGCAACGCTCGTTTAAAACCATCTTCGTTTAATTCACGACCCCAATATTTATCACGCTTCAAGAAATGATCAACATCCGCTTGATACACTTGCATGCCGCATAGTCGTACACCCAATGATGCCGATGTACTAGCCGCACATTTGGCCATTTGTTTCGAACGTTTCTCGGCCGATGCATCATCACCGTGTTGCCGCGTCCCCATTTTCAAATCGAGAATGCACGGTTGACGAAATTGTGACGTAATATTTTCCAGCATTAGAAAATCTGTAACAAACGAGAGAAAAACCAAATGTTAATTATTTGCATTGTCAATTTTTCGCTGACCCATAAACAGCCAAAGAGGTCTCATTTCAATCTTTTTTTTGTATTTTATTTTGTATTTTCATTTTTATAATCACAGATTTTTATTTGTCACGCACTTATGTTGGTTATGTTTTAATAGTTTTTAGTTCTCTAAATAAAAAAAAAGAAAAGAAAAATATTTTTTAAGGCGATGCTTGATGATCAGTCGCCGCACGCGCGCTTCGGTCGCGTTTTATGATGAGATCCATTTGTGTATGATGCTGCGTAGATTTTTTTTATTATATTAAGCGGATGATATAGTGCAATGTTTCTATTATTTGATTTATATTTTATTATAACAAGCAAATGTTTGATTAGAATTTTCAAAATTTATTTGATTATTGTTCTAAAACATCAGGACAAACATAAAATGTAACACAAATCATAAAAAAATTATATAAAATATTTTATATGTTAATGTGTGTGGTATCGACCAGAAATATTGAGCTTAAAAAGCACATCCTAAAATATACGGTACATTATGAGATCGATTTAAAAGAATCAAACGTTTATTAGGGGGTGGGCGTTTGGTTAGAGAGAAGCTTAAAGCAACATAAAACAGACTTATATTTATATAAATAAGGCTTTGTTGTTGGAATTTTCCCTAGTTTAGCATTTTCATTGGGTACAGAGTTCACGCACCGCCGAATGTTTGAGCCCAGTTATATCGGTAGAAATAGAAGTAAGGGATCGAAAATAACAACAAACACAAATTTACCAAATATTTATTTTATTACAACAAATCCAATACAATTATATTGAATGCATATAGTACAAACAATGTTCTTCATTCTCTCATAATGGTACGCAATGCTGCCAGGCCTCTATATTCATCATGCGACGATGTACTTACTTACCATATGATCTAGGTTACGTATAGCGCTAGAAAATAAAATTAAATGGAAAACAAAAAACGAAACAAAAAACTCTGGGTGTGGTGGAAAACTCAAACTTTTTGCTTTAAATGTATTCTGTAAGCGATGAAAATCCCAAAGCAGCGAAAAAACCGCAAAAAATATAAAATATGTATATAAATAGTCAACCTAGGTGTGAGTGGTTTGTGTTCTCATTGTAAGAACAGAGATACCAACTTAAAAAAATTAAATTAACACAACAAACTAACAAAGGGTTTCTTGGTAATGTTTAAATTATTTCAAATTCAATTTACATCATTTTTAAAATACGTCAGCTCCTCTTTACTTATAATATATCTCTCCTAAAAACGCTTAATACAAAATATACCACCAAAAATTTCACTCGAAATGCTTAACTAAGAATACTTGTTATTTTGATTGAATTTAAAATTGTTAATTCCATTCAAAATGTTCGGTACAGAATTGAATTTCCCCCAAAATTGAAATAAAATTTGATAAATTAAATTCGAACTCAAATTAAAAATTTTTACTCAGAAGCGTTTAATATTTTGAACTCATTTTGCACTCAAACGAGAAATTTTCAATTTAAGTGAAAAATACGTATTATATTATTTCACGCTCATAAATTTCATTCTAAATACTGGTTTTATTCACAATTGAGAATACTCGCCATTCGAATTAAGTTTCCAAATTTCACTCAAAACAGTCGATACAATTTTTGCAAATTGAATTTCACTCAAAATTTAAATAAAATCTAGTGAGATTAGTTTCAACTCGAATACTAAATATTTTTAATTCGAAGCATGCATATCAGAAACATATTCTGATTTTTTTGAAATTTAACAAAAATTAGAATTTACATATAATTTACGTATACTGAGCAGAATTCCACTCAAAGTATGTTTCTTCTAATTTAGGATTAACATTTTTAGTATGTAGAATTTTTTTAGATTTTTATAATGTTCTCAAGAAACACCTCCAAAAGTTTCACTCAAAATGCTAGTTTTAGTTAGAAACACTCGATATTTTAATTGAAAATTTCATTAAAAACCGTGAATCGGACTCGTGAATTTTCCACTCAAGCCAAGTCAGATTGCAGATCATTTAATTCTTAAAAATAATTTAACACGGTTTGAGATTAAAGTCACGTCTCAAAATTTCACTCTATATTTTTGCTTTAATCACAGTTCAGAATATTTATTACTCTTGCTGATTTATCAAATTCTCTCAAAACCTAATGAACGTAAATATTTTTAATCCCAATTTAGAAACATATTCCGAATTTTTTAAAATTCACCCAAAATTTGAAGCTAAAATCTTCAAAAATTACATACATTGGTAGGTATTTCAGTTAAAGTATGTTTTCTCGAATTTAGAATTACAATTTTTATTCTGTAGTAAAAAATTAAGATTTCTTTAATGTAAAGAATTGTTGAATGAAGAAAAGAATTTCGAATTTGAGAAAATATGGAAATTCTACTTACTTTTCACTAGAAAATGGGAACTTAAGAACTCTCTAAACCATTTTCCACTAAATTCCGAATGAAAATGTTTTCAAAGCACACTAATTTTGGAAATTTCCATCCAACAGATTGACCACACAAATTACACTGAAATAAAAGCATTTCGTCAAATTGCACAGAAATAATTTAAATAAAATTTAATTCGAATTTTATTAGAATAGATGCACCGACCAATTATGAAAAATTGAGATAAAACACGAAATAAAAAATCAACTGAAATTTTAAAATCAGATTTTTCACTCAAACGAAAAAAAAAATCCACTCAAGTGAGAAATGGTTTACCATGCTTATTAGCAATACATTCTTTAAAAAATGCTGTGACGCGATCAGAAATTATGAATTAGCAGAAATCCTAAATTTTGGACTAAAAACTTGAGAAAAGTTATTGCACTCAAATAACACAATATCACTTCAATACATTTAGAGTTATAATTATTTGTCATACTCGAACTTTATTTAGTGTATTCTTTATTTAGTGAGTAGAATATGCAAAACCTTTTCAATGAATATCCAACGTTAGACATCAAGTCAAATACATTATTGGGTAGACAATTTGAATGAAATTTTATCTGAATTAGCCTTATTGGATGAATATGTTGTTCTTTGAAATAGTTTTTTGAGTGTTACTCAATTCTAGTTTATTAGTGAAATTTCAAAGCATTTTAAAATTTTGGTTGAACTGATTTTGACTGATTTCAATTTATTTAATGAATATTCAAATGGAATTGAGTGAGACGTTTTTTCTCACTTGGAACATAAATTTTGACCTAAATAAACTTCTTTCGACTTACAGATTTCGGCAATTTATTAGAAATTTTTACAAATTTCTATATAATGGTTTACTAAATGCCTTCCTTAAATGATATATAAGATTTAAATAATTTACCAAAGAACTTCGGCAATTTTTTGATGAAAGGCATTTGAATTGCGTTTGTTACGTAGTATGCACGAAGTACTAATCAAAATTGAAGTTTTTGAAGTTATATTAAAACGTTTAAATAAAATAATATAAATTTCACTCAAATAATTTTGGCTTCAATTTGAGAAACCTGATTTTGGAAAAACGAAAAAATATTGGTAACAAAAACGATGCGATTGAATTTGAAAATGATTAAACAATATTTAGTGGCGAAACCCCGAACACAAAAAAATATAACTAAAATATAAAAACAAAACAATAAAACACAGTGAAGTAAGTATTGTGAATCACAAAGATATTAGTTTAAAAAAAATTTTTGACGAAGATGCCAAATCTCGAGTAGTAAATCGATTTTATCGAAATATCCAAGTGACTCATATTGGATTTTAGTCTACCTAATAAAATAATGGTGTGAGATGATTGGAATTTCATGAGAAAAAATTTCTTTTCTTTTGTTTAATTCGGAAAAACGTCTATTCTTTTAAAATTAAAAAAATCTGTAGATTTCAAAAAAAATCTAAGTCTTGTTCTGTTCGTCGCTTTCTTATTTTCTTATTCATTGTTTGTTTGGTTGTTTTTGTGGCGGAAAATACTAACATTGCTTGTTAGAGTTGTCTATTTGAGAAATACTTTTTATAACATCCGCTGCATTTCCATTTTTATGTACTTTCATCCTGAAAAAGAAAAAATAAAAATTTCTAATTAGTTTTCAAACGTTCTATTGGCGCTAAGCTATGTAAAAAAAATAATGAAATAGAAAAAAAGTAATAATTATAAATAAAATAAAATGTATATTGATTTTTTTGAAAATTATTTGATCGGTTTGTGTTGTTGGGGTTCAGAAAAAGTTTTTTTTTATTTTCTTGATAGTTTTATCCCCGCAGCGGAAAGAAGTAGACGGCGGAAGAAGGCTGCTCTTCGCGTACACACAATACACATTTTACAAAAATTTGTGTTTTTAAATTTTATTTCCTGTATTAAAAAACAACGAAGAGGTTATTTTGTCAGTGAGTCACTCTAGTTCCGGAATATATAGAAAAATAAAAAAACAAATCGTATCCAAACACAAAAATTATATAAATATATAATATAAACCAACTACCCGAAAAATAGCGTCTCTCGCACACTTTGGTTCTGCGCCCGCCACACCATCGCAGAGGTTTAACTAATTACCACTTTTATAGTTTAGTTTTTTGTGATTAATACACATTTTCATATTGATAGCACACTTAAACCAAAAAAAAAATTATAAAATTGACTTCATTTTCATCATCAACTTTTTCATTTCTCTCTCTCTCTCTCTCAAAATAAACCACATCTTTTAAACTTTTTGTTGTTGTTTTTAATTAATATTATATTCAAATATAATAATTTATATAATAAATAAAAAAAATCATCTAGATTAATAAAATTTAATTTAATAATTTGAACCAACCGTAAAACATCCTCTCGCTTGCGTTTCGTTGTTGACTGCTTACGACTTGGATCGTCACGGAAGCTCGGCGAATAACGTTTTTCTAATTTTGTACCACCCATTGAAGTCGCTTGCATAACACCTGTAACGAAAAAATGCGGAAAATTTGCTGATTAAATAAAATATCAATTACAAAAAAGAAAGTTTGATCGGATACAAAAAAAACTAGTCGAGCGCCATTCAAGGAAATTCCACTAAACCGGGTCTACCTTGAATATTGTCTTGATATCTAGGGTTAACCAGCTCCATATCTAGAATGAAGGACAATCTCATTAGATCGTATTTAGTGGCGTGCTGGCATTTGGTTGAGAACTAGCCAAGGCTATAAATATGTCATTGTATATTGTATACAGACGACATGTGTCGAATGTGCGATGCATTCTAATTTGCGCGCACTAATCATAAAACGCAAAAACGCCTTTCTTCCTATTAAATACACACTCGACAAAGGCAAATTAATAATAATAAATTTAAAAAAATTATAATCAAAAGTAGTTGCTAAGTCAAATGACGAAAGTGAACTGAAATGTTTTGGAATTGACCGCCGTAAGCGGTAAAGTCGTTCTCCCTTTCTTTTTGTGAAAAATGAAGACACCTGATTTTTTGATTTCAAAAATTTTAATCGGAATTTAGTCCATAGTAGTCATGTTGTCTAAGCGTAAAGTTATGAACATAATATTTAATGTAATAATATGACCTTGACGTAAACACACGATCAGACAGGATCATTGTCGAAAAACAAATAACAAATGAATACTCACTACCTCATACATCACGTACAGTTTGAAAAACAAATATGTACATATATAAATAATTTCTTGATTAAACACGTTTTGAACAAGATTATAAAATTGGTGATTATAATTCAACTTGTTTCCTATTTACACATTATTTGGTTTGGTGAGTGCAGGATATAATCACATATAAGTTGAGGTCACATAAAATAAAAAATTAATTGCTTAGAAAACAAAAACAGTTTGATAATTGTGTGAACAAGGTAAGATTTGGTGTGAAATACAAAATAATAGTTATTTAGGAATAAGTTCAGGGAATTACAAAAAAATCTCTAAGATATGGCAGTCTAGCTAAATAAATCTTTTGGTTCGTAGCGGTAAACTAGCGGTTATTTCGCCGCTCATAGTTCTAATGTCATCTGTCAGTGACAGAAATTCAGTATTACATTCCCGGTGAACGAAATGAGTCGATATACGCTTGATCAACATTGAAAACTTATTTCCAAAGTAGTAAGTCAGTTGCCGAAACTTACCGAAAATTGCGTACAAAACTCGGTATACAGGAAACGCCAGCCAACTGAGAACAATTGTATTTGGCACACGTTTAGTAAAGTGAGGTTATTATCCAAATGGGATAAGTTCAGTAAATAAATAAAAATCTCTAATACCTGACAATCTAGCTGAAGAACCCTTTAAAGTGTGGGCAACTGCAATAGGAAAGCTTTCGAATTTCAAATTGAAACTTTGCATACCGATAAAATGATGATCAACGTTGACAAATATTGAAAACTTATTTCCAAAGTAGTGAATCAGTTGCCGAAACTTAAAAACAAAAATTCGGTAGAAATGAAGCGCCAACTGAGACCAGTATGAGGAAACTTGTGAATAAAGTTCGTTCGACTGGCATGTTAATAGACAATACACACGTTCGCATCGCCGTCCAGCCCGTTCAATGGAAAATATTACTGCTATAGCTGGAAGTGTGCGTCAGCGTCCGAGCACTTTAACCCGCCATCGTTCAGAGGAATTGAACACCAACGACAAGACTTTGCGAAGAATTTTACACAAAAACCTGGGTATGAAGGACAAAATCCAATTGGTTCAAGAATTGAAGGCAGTTGCCCATCCATTGCTTTTTCACTTCGCTGAATCGGCCAATTATCGGTTGGAAGAAAATGAGCATTTTTATCAAAAAAGCATTTTTTCCGACGAAGCTCATTTTCACCTTGGTGGTTATGTGAACAAGCAAAATTGTTGTATTTAGGACACAAAACATCCACACGTTACAATTAGAAGCCGATACAGTCAAATCGAATGACTGTTTGGTGTGGAATATGGTACAAAGGCATCACAGGACCATTTTTCTTGGAAAATGAGCAAGAAGCCGCACTAAAAGTCAATGGCGACCGTTATCGTTCCACGTTGACTGTCTTTGTAGTCCCTAAGATTTGTGCCGGTATTTGGTTTCAAAAGCGATGCCAACTGGCCGACGATTATTTGTGGGCAGCCGTCAATGACAAATGTTAGATTGAGGCTTTGAAAGATGCAATTAAAATAATTATTGATGAAATAGAGGCGAAAACACTTGCAAATGTACTGAAAAATTGGGTCGACAGAATGGGGTACTGCAGATCCAGACGAGACTGTCATTTGAATGAAATATTATTATTAATCTCGAAAATAATGTAATAATCATTTGAAAATATTTGTTGTATTTTTCTTTAATATACATTTTTAAAATGAACTGAAAGTTGTCACACTCTTCATATGAATCGCTCCATAAAATTTGTGGTGAACAACAAATTAAGTATTAAAATAAAATGTTCTAGGAACCAATAAACCTGGCACTACTGATTATTACATATTCTTATCAAATGATAGGAATATTGAATATTGCCATCGTCTATTCAACCGTCTTTATTATTCAACGGAATTCGGCTAATTCTGGATTATCATAAATCTACCCGCAATATTTTTCGGGTGGCAATTTCTGATATGGAAAGGAATATGTAATTAGAACTAACAAGTTCGTTGGCTTTGGCCGGTTGATTCAACCAGCTTTGTTGTGCAGTGAAATTGATCCAATTCTGAATTACCACAAATTTAGCCACTGTATTTCACTGGATGGTAATGAACATCTTGTCCTGTGTTCCTAACAAATTTTAAATTTTCATATTTCATCATTTTAATCAATTGCATCCAATTTTGAACACAAAAATCCAGTTAACATATCACGACAGCGCCGCAAAGAGATGATTGGTTCTTCACGAACATTTTCACTTACTGCTGTTGCTGTTCTACGACCTGCAACTGATCCGGTCGTCCCATGTTGATCAAAACCATCACATAATTTACGAAATGTTTTTTTAACAGCATTTTCGTAATAAGCGCGTTGCTGAGTTCTAAACGAACACATGATTAAAAATGGCATAGTTTTGACATTTTATTTGACCAAAAAATTTTGGGTTGCCACTGCATAATAAATATTTTTTTCAGGTTAAAAAAATCAACAAATGGAACACGCTTAATTTCGATTTTAATGAAGTATCTTTTAGGGGTTGATTAGTTTTTCCTCAATTTACGAATACAAATTTACGATAGCACAATTTTTCTCAGTTTAGCCGCCGAAAATTTTAAAGTTGGGTTTACATAATTTATGGTAGAAACCGTAATTTTATTTTTCGTTTTAATTTTAATTTACTGATTTTTTCATTTACTGGACAAGGTAGCAGTAATTATTCCCCGGGAGAGGATGATTTAAAATCATATTCCTTTCTCTCAGGCAGGGGCGATTGTCTTACTCCGTCTGCAGGCATACCTAATTACAATTCGCATATTTTATTCGAAAATATATTTGAGAGTACCAATGCTAATTTATATGCATTTTCAGATTCTTTATTTAATCGATTAGAAACTCCATTTAGACTACGTCAATTCACTGAAACCGACAAAATAATCGAAAATGATAATTTCCAGAATTACGGAAACCACGATTTGTATGAGTACATTACTTTTATAATAAAAATCAAATTTTAAAATTGATAATAACTCCGGTAATAAATACCGGAATTTATATTGAAACCCGATTTCAACATAAAACCGTTTAAAAGGTAGTGTTAAAAATGGCAAAAAGTGAAAAATTGGCCCCATCCGAGAACCATTTTGGCATACACATTTACATACATTTTGAATCATACAAACTGAGTACCATCCCAATGTTTGTCATAGGTCTTAGTTTCTATCAAATTTTGCAGACTCATTTTATCAACCTCATTTCTCGTTGCACGGGGATGCCATTTGCATCATACCTAACCAAGTTTCTAAAAATCTACAAACCATTAATTAGTAGCGATAATACACTATACACCAGTAAACAATTTTATGTTAAACGTACTCGTATATTACAGAAATAGTCAAATGATAGTCTATTGCTAATCACCTTTAAGGGAATTTACCCTACACTGTAGATAGGTAGTGACAATGGACTTTTAATAAAAATGATTCACATATCCATTCGGAAAGAAGGAAACTGGTATTCCCACCCAATTAAAAAACATAAGCTAATATTCATGAACAAACATATGTACAAAAATATGAAAGGAAATTTCAAATGAAAAAATCGCAAAACCAATAAGAGTTCCGCCGATTTTCGCCAATTATCACACAAACTATCACAATTTGCCCAACCATTCCAAAATAGTGCTCGGATTATCTTGGACTGCTTGTTTTTTCCTTTCCATTCACGCATACATCTACCCATTCACCTACTCGCACAATTACAGCATACCAACTGCACATTGCAAGGTCCATGTCAACCTGTACACTGACATGGTCGATGGGACAGCGCTAAATTCTGCTACTCCAACTGAGAGTCTTAGTTGTGTTTATTAACTTCACCGATCGTTATCGATGACGAAAATCCGCTATGTGCAAGGTTCATAGTTTTTCAGATATCTAATAAATCGATTAAAATCGGTTTGTCATTTATTTGAGAATGCCATTTTAAAATCAAAATGCAGAAAACAAAATAATATTTTTTCAAAATTCCAAAAATCAATGTTAAGTTCATCACAATTGATCCCCATATTCATCCCTTAGATATAAAATATAATAAGTTATTGTTACGAATTCTACTCTACACAAGCATATCACTCGGTGGGCGAGTGATTAAGGTATAGACCATCAAGCGTTATTAACCCAAACAAAATTCGTAACATTTGGTGTCAGAAGTGGGATTTTGCAAATACCAGTAATGGTTAAAACCTAAATACTTATACATTACAGCAGTTTTGAGAGAAAAGCTGCAGAGCCTCGGGTTTTCAATCGAAGGCAATAAGAGCGAGCTGTTTTCGAAACTACAGAGCATCATGGAAGAGGTCGCTGAAATAGAAGGGGGAAGATCGCGACAACCACCAATGACGTCAGGACCATCAAGAAGGATTCCGCCAGTTGCTCCAAACGATGAGCATAAAGTTTAGCCTTACGAAGAAGAAGTTAAAAATGAGGAAATCGGATCGAAACGTGAAAAAACGGAACAATTTTTGTGCAATCCCTGACTGCCGAGCAACAAAAGCCAGTACTACGCATTGAAACATGATGAATAAATTCGCTTCCGCTTCAGATGGAAGGAATAAATTAGACAAACTAGATTCCAAATTTGAGCAGCAATATAATCAGTTTGTCGAGCTGAATAAACTACAGAACGCGCTGATCAAGAAACTGAATCAACTTATACGGCCCAAGAGAATGAAATAAAGGAACTGAAAGCTGTGATTTAGTTTTTTGTTACGATAATACAAAGAAGTTGGAAAATAAAATTAAGCAAGTGGAGACCCGTCCTGAAACACATACCTCGCAATCTACTGAAGAAGGGCAGCTAGATAAAACGTTCTCAACACAACTAATTGCTGGAATATCAAGTGGAATTTTGAAACGATGGGCAGAGAACTATGCAAGATTTAACACCAAAGCAAGCGGCAGCTATGTGGGGAAAGCCTGCAACACCTGAAGAGAGAAGTAACGAAATTAGCGCGTCAAGCTTGACACTGAGCTTTTGGGGCCACAAAAAATTACAACAGTTAAGTGGTGAGCTAGGTGACATCAAAGAAGATGCTTCAGACGCAGGAAGTTCGGTCACTACATACGAGAGTATATGCAACGATAGAATGTTCGTTCGTTCCGCAGCCCGATTGCCCGAAATAAGCAACATGAAAACTGGCGAGAGAAAATGACACCGGGAATAGTGAAAACCAAAGAGGGTTCAAGAAACAAACAAGACTCGAGGCAAACGTTTGGATCTAGCACGCATAATGTAAGTCTGCTTAAAGACAGTTTACGGCCAGAGAAAAGGCCAGTTGGTTTTTCAAATGGAATAAAGATCCTTGGAAGAGCACCAGCAGAAGTTTCAAGTACGATTGTTGAGGGTGAGTCCAGAAGTGTAGTTGATTGATAACGAGTGGGCAATCCAGAAGGCCGTGATGGAATCATGCACAGGTGACAAGCATTGGGCTTAAGAAGGAAGTATGCAGTATACGACGATGCAGAAAAAGGATCAGGAACTTGATGAGTTAATAGCGAAAAGTGTCCAGGAAGCCGAGAAATGACAAATGTGTCAAGCAGTAAGAGGCCACAAAAATAACGTAGCTGAACAACGACAACGAATGGACAAAGATCGATCCGCAACAGAGCAACAGCACGAATGCCACAAATAAATAGGAAGCGTAATACGATTAGAGTGGGAGATTTCACGATTTTCGAAGAGGTGACAGATGCACAACGAGACTGGAAAGGTCTACAAAATAGTCAAGACCATCAGCGACGAGATGTATCGAATACAAGAACGCTTTGGATATTGAAGCGATATGACATTGGATGTGTCTGTTCGGGACGAACAGAGTTAGACGGTGTAGTGTTACGAATTATATTCTACACAAGCATATTACTAGGTGGGCGTGTGGTTAAGACCACCACGTCTCTCAAAGGACGCACGTTCGAATCTAATCAGAATCAGTATCGAGCGACCGAAATTCGTGATAATGATATGTAGACGAGAGACCGTCGACTTATCTGGTAATTACAGCACAAATTAAAACATGAATTTGATACCAATCACTTTATGGGTTAAATATTCTGTAATCTATTAGAAAATGGTGATGAAAACCTGTGGACATTTCTTTCCGGATTAAACCCAAAATTAATGTTTAAAATTGTCAAATACATAGCAAAGTTCATTATATATTAAGCCCCGTTGAAATCCTTGCTGATCTATTGGTCACTGGCCGTATTTTTAACAAATTCCTTAAAGACACAGTAGATTAGACGATTTATTTGGAAATGTTGTTGAAACACAGTGGACATCTCTAGGATTAGCTGGAATATTTTTTGAAAACCGTTTAAAAATCGGGGTGTTTTAGAAGAAATGCTTGAAAATAATCAAGAGGACGAAATTGTGTCATGCGATTAACAGGTTTTACGATTAAGCCTTCATAGGTTAAAGTTAGGGACTTTAGAGAATGACCTTAGTATTAAGCCTGTAACACTTATTACAAATTTAAATAGAAAATTATATCGTCAATGTATTCGCCAACCAAAAATATTTTTAATTAAATTTTAACTGCGGCTTCTATGATTGGCAGCTAGTTATGAAAAGAAGAAATTGAATAACTATGTTCCTCTTGTAGATCGTAAACAAAATATGATCTAATCTTCGGCGGCATGACACACAAATTTTAGTTTATAAAATAAACAACCTTTAATTTGGCGAAGGCAAACCATAGTGAAAGCTAACATTGTTGTAACGTGATTATCTTAAAATACCTTATAGAACAGCGGACTTAAGTAAGTACGTTTGTGTTTTCACACGAATGTAAATTGGCCCTAAACGATTTATGTAATCATTTTGGTCAAGAACTTAAATCATATGACAAACCTACAATTGTGGCATGTGGTTATTGAGACGATAGTATTTATGTATTCAGGGATAAATTGGCATTAAAATTTGTATGTTTCATATCCACAGGCCAACATTTTATTTGTGCCAAGGCTACAAAAATTTTGTAAAATATTTTAATGTTTGACATACATTTTCCAACGTCATATTGCTTTGGATAGTAATATAAATATATTTCCGCATACTAAAATCCAAAACAACAACAAAAAGTAGTCGGATACATACCGCAAAACAATATAAAAGAAAATTTACAACCGGTTTGCATTAGAAGGAAGAAAAAAACAATATAAGACATTAAAACAATATCAAGCATATCATTGTCGCCGTGGCGCATTCGCCAACCAGAAATACTGGATTTTAGAGTACATTAAACATAACTTAAAATTTTTTTGTATTTATTATATAAATACAACTCACTTTTGCACATCTTATATTTTAATAATAACATACACATCTCTTCTGTTAGCTCTCAAAATCTCAAGTTGCGAATAAATTGTTCAGCGTATACACACGCATATAAAATTTATTATTACAAATCTCTACGCTGAAAATAAAAGTGAAAATGATGCCGACGACGGCGACGACTTAATTCCAACATACACAAAATAAAATAATAATTTACTTTCACTTTCGCGGGAATCACACGGACAACACAACTCATTATTTTTTCTGTAAGCACGTATTTAAGAAGTATTGACGTCTTATCTATATGTACAGCATATAAAATAAATATACACTGGGTATATAGTGGTTATATTTTATAAACAATCATATCCGATTCTGGCTGGGCGACTTTTGGTCACCGCCAAACGCATCATGATTGATTTGGTTTTCTTTGTATAAACAAATCGCGAATATGTGTAACGGAAATAAGCAAGCGCGCGCGTTTATTTTCATCCAACATTAATGACATTCAGTGCACTAAAGGCTAATCTAATTTCTATTTAGACGAATAGCCTTGACATTTTAACAGCAACAAAATTTAAAGATAAGACATTATACCCAGTGTACTGTAAGATTTTCTTATTATATTTGCATATATCTTAGTTGAAATCAATAAACGAATGGGTACAAGTTATTTTTACACAAAAAACTACTAAACAAACTTGTTTTTTACACGAAAACTATATTATATATGTAGTGTGAGTGGCATAACACATAAACCCACATTCTAAAATTAGAAAACAAAAAACTAAACATTATTAAGATTCATCGAAATACATAATTCGGCGACGAAAAACCCAAAGAAATCAGTTAAATTAGTAAAATATGCAACAAAAATATAAAAATGCTCACCTCTGTATTTTGGAACAAATGCTTGAATATCCTGAGGAATGTTTTGATAAAAGTCCAATTCACGAATATTCAATGGTTTTATGACTGTACTCTGATTAAGTAGCAAAAGTCGTGTATGACCTCCGACCTGTTGAAAATAAAAGAAAAATTATATATAATATTAGTAAAAGTTTTAAAATATAATAATATTTAACAATATACTAGCGCCATCTATTATCAAGCATTAAATATATCAGAACGACATCTCTAAATAAATTTGTTTAAACCATTAAACCATTTAAACCATTAAACCACAAATTGCCAATTGTCAATACTTGATTGGCTGCTACTGAATTTTAATTTAATTGAATCCTCTGTTGTTAAGCTTCATTATCAGGGATAATATTTTTGAATCCAGGCGCGGCTTTATAATGATCTATATCAGTTCCGCTTGTCAAGTTAAACATACATTTTACGTTGTAATTTGAGTGTTCTTTACACTACTTTCATTCGGCCTCTTCTCGGATATGTTTGCGAGCCGGGTATGATTCTTTTACTACTATATCTCTATAAAATGAAATGAGGAGGTGCAACGAAAAAATTCTAAGATTTGCTCTCGGAGGACTAAAATTCTCATGAAGCAATGCATTGTTTCAATTGCTATCTGGCGGTTTGAACTTGCCAACTGGCGTAGTTTCAGTAAGAACGAAGTTAACAAAATAAAACCATTTAATTGGTTTAAAGAGTCTAAAGACTATAATAAAAGCCTCTTTTGTTTTTCTTAATTCATTCAGTTTGATTTTACTTATATTTTGCATTTTTCAATTTCCTCCGAATTTAAAACCTCTTTGTATTAGCCAGGTTTTTTTTTTATCATAACGAAATGAACATCATTGAGCTCATCACAGGATTTAAATTTTAAAAATCGCACTAAAAGACAGAGAACAACCAGTTCCAACACGTGGCAACGATTAATACACGATATCTTAAAAAAAGAAAACCACCGTGCCTAACAAGTAGAAGCTAACAAAAGTAAACGAACACAGAAAACATCACTGGATTTGTCGATCAACTTCGAAGGTATGTTGCAGCCGTTTCCTCGAAGTGAATGTCTGCCGAGGCTCATTTTCTATGCGATGCAACTTAACTACAATCAGCAAATTGGACACATATAATGTGAAACATTAATCATTATAACCGCGCCGATGTAATCTGAAATCACATCACAAATTTAAGTGGGCCATGAACTCGTATTTGATGAAGCAATGTAATGCACTTTCACAGTTAACATCTGAATCAAAAGACGAAATTGGTCTTTCATCCCAGCATTTAACATATAAATAATGCTCAACGAATCTTAATACATCCCGGGATCACACCTACACTTAAAAATCAGCTCTTTTGCTACAAGTGTTGACATAGGATTTAACGAAGTGAAGTGAATTGGACGGATCATTGTGATACCTCACTACTATCATGTTTAAGAAAAGAAACCGTGTGAACCAAGGGGCCCCGGAATGAGAAAAAAATCTTCTATTTATAATCTAATTAACAAATCTATATAAAGCTTAGCTTCTCGATTATCACAAATGTTGCTGCTAGATTTATAATAACCATACCCAAAAATTGCCTAATAATTGATGTTCTTAGTAAATCGTAATTCAACCATAAAAAGCAGATACATAATATATATATGTGGGCTAATTTTAGACGATCTTTTGATTCAAAACACATGAATGGATCTACTCGACCTGCAATTTCCAGACTTAATAGTATTTCACCAAAAGTTACTAAACATTTTCTTTTTTCACTTCCAGACATTAAATTTGCATTGTCAGCATGTCTGTGACGAATTTCACTAAAGACGATACGAGTATAACTTTTGGTGGTGAAGTGGTTAAGGTGCACCACCTCGTGTTAAAACCCCAACAGTCATAGACTTGAGTCCCTGCCAGACAATGTAGTTTTATTTGGCTAGAAATGGTACAAATGCGTGGAAATCGTACATTTACGAAAGCAATAGCGTAAAACGAGAGTGACATTCATAATGATGGATAATAATGGAATTAAAAAGAATGTGGAAAACTCCGGGAAAAGTCGGAAGATTGGTGACTTAGAATAATTGTGGCACGTATTACATCGACGAATCCAATAAATGGAATAAATCTCATAAATTGTAATGCAATTTTTTCTCGGTTAGAAATGTATGGTATAGTTTTTTTATTAGTCTGAAAATTCTCAAAAAATTATAATTTATGATATTTTTTAGAATCAAAATCTAAATTTTTGCTATTTATTTTCAAAATTTAATCACCTTACATTAATTGATCACAAATAGCAGTTGATAAAATTAAATTAAATAGAAAATCCCTTTCTGCATAAAATTTGAACAGCCACAGTTTTATGCAAATTTTCAAAATAGCTTTAATCTTAATAGACTCAACACTTAATTGTATAGAGATTTTAACAATGCAATTAATTCCTAGCTGTAATACACTTTTAATCTTAAAGCTTTGAAAAAGTTGATTTTAATTTAATCACCAAAACTAAAAACTCTAAATCTTTTTAACCCAATCCGCCTCAACTCCAAAGGACTAAGCTCCATTTAACACAGCGCGTGTGGGCCATATTTCAGAAATAACCACAAAAATTGAAACAATAACATGAACAAATATTAAACTACAATTTAAATATTTCCAGTTTTTAACATTCTAATAGTTAAAAAAACGTTAAAATTTTGAATTTTATTTTTTTTACGAAATTTTGAATTGATTTTCAAAATTTCAGGAAATTTTAAAAAAATTTAATGTTTTGTTGTTTAAAAAATAATTTTAATTTGTTTGAGACAGCTATTTTACTTTATTGTATCCCAATTTCAAGGAACCTTAAATTTCTGATTTGAATATTAGGGATTGAAATTTAAAATGTATTTTAGAAGTTCTATAAAAATCTGACCAATAAAACGCTCATAAATGCGTATTTGTAGCAAAGATCAGCTTGAAGTTTGACGTTAAATTTTAAAATTATATAAATTTCAATTTCATACTATACTAGCCCCTAAAGCCCCTAAAGAGATAAATTCTATGAAAAAATTTAAAAATTTAATTTTAGCGGCAGTATAATTTTTTCTGATTTTCGCAAACAAAATTAAAACTAATTTATTATTTGAACGTTCAATTAAAATTTTTCAATTAGAAAATAAAATTTAACTAAAAACTTCACTAATTTTTAGATTTGTTGCAAATCGTATCATATTTATAGAATTTGTAATATTTATAGATTTTAAAATGTTAGAATTTAGGTAAATACAATATTCGTATAATTTCCATAAATTTTCATAAAATATTTTATTTAGACTCAAAAACTGATTTTAATTTCATAATAAATTTTATTTTTTGACACGAAATTTTAATCTTCAAATTCCAAATTTCAGAATTTGATGTTCTAAGAATCTTAAAAATAAAAATGTCTTAAAATTTTTCAATTATAAAAATAAAAATTCTTAATTCTTACTTCTTGACCATATTTCAAAACTTCCGAAAAAATTTAAACTATAATCTCAATAATAAAATACAAAGCAAATTTTATGAAAATCGTTTAAGAAATGATTAAGTGGCTTTTAGAATAGCCCCCATTGGCCATTATTCCAGAATTTGACAAAACATTAATTTAAAACACCTACATACTAACATATGTTCGAATTTCAAAGATATAAGATGTTCCATTTCGATTTGATATCGTGAAAAAAATATCTCCTTTCAAATTACAAGCAACTGCTCAAGTTCAAGTTCCTTGTATCGGGGATGTTTTAACTAATAGGTTAATATTTGTATTACCCTAACAATTTTACTCTTTTAATCTTACATGATTAATTAAAAATTAAAAAAGCAAAAAATTTCTGGTCTTGAGAGATTAGCAAAAGACTTTAAAAAAATTAAGAAAGGTTAAATTCATCAGAAGTTCAACGAAATATTGAAAGTTCAAAATTTTTAAAATTCCAAGAATTTTGAAAAAAAATTATATTTTTATTTTCAGAATTCGATAATTTTGTAATTAAATAAAATTAAAAAAACGTTTAATAAACGATTTGATAGATATTACAATATGATATGAAATGTTTAACTATGTAAGAAGTTTTAATTTATAAATTTTTGATTTTAAATACCTAGATTATACAAATATTTTGAAAATTGAAATAAAACAAAATTCAATTTTTCAAATTTTGTAAATGACTAAATTTCATTGGAAGGAGACTTATTGTCATTTGATTTATAAAATTGTATAGCATAATTTGATTTAATAAGAAATTTTTATTTTTAAATTTTAGAAATCAAGAATTTTGAATTTCGAAGAACCTCAAAAATCGAAAAAAAATTCGTAAAATTTTCCAATCAAAATAATTATGTTTTTATTATCTCTTTACTAAAATTTTGCGAATTTCCAGAAAATAATTCTACAAGGAATTTGGAGGATATAAAACTTTACGAGAAACCATCACAAATATAGGGGTTTGAGAACCAACCGCAAAGATCAAATCCAAAATTCCAAAAATCTTAAGCTTCTTTTTTAGCACCAGCGAACGAATTAAAATTTTTAATTTTATGGTAGCACCAATAGGAATTTAACGGATCCTTAAATAAATTTATATTTTTGAATTCAATGAAATTCGAAAAAAATTACAAATTTTAGAATTTAGTAATTTTGTAATTACAAAATTTAGAATCAAAATGCAAAGTAGCGTTTAACGTTTTACAAAATGTATATTATAATTTTGAACTACATACTTACAGAATTTTAGAATTAAAGATATTGTAATAAAATAAGATGTAAAGTAAAACATTTTATACATTTTTATAGCAATTGTATACCAAAATTTAATTTAATCCGAAATTTTACTTTTCAAATTAAAATTTAGCGATTTTATAGAAAAAATTCAAGAATATTTCGAAGTTTCAAAAATAAATTGGGGACGTTTCGTAGAAACAAAAATTTGTAATCTACAATTTTAAAACCCAATATTTAAAAATTCTATTTTCACAATAAAAAATTGGTTATCAAAAAATACAAAATATGGGGGCTTTTCAGTCATATTTTCTATATTAAACCTGTTTGAGTTTTGATAGAGTTGTCACAAAACTAATTTAAGTTAGATTTGGAAATTTATAAAATTTCCATATTATTAGAATCGATTGAAATTTGGACATTTTATTTTTTTACTGTGCAGCTCTAATAATTTAATAATCTATAAAATTGTCTAGCAATATTAAATTTATCGCGAAATTAAAGCTTAGAAATTTAAGAAAGTCCTGTATTAAAGAATTTCGTACTTTTAGGTTTAAGAATTTATAAATTTCGTAATTGAGCAATTTTAAAAAGGTATAATCTAGCAAAAAATTGTAGATGCATAACGAATAGTTTTAGCAACATAAATTCATTAACCTAACTACAGAGTTTCATAATTTTGAAGACGAATTTTGATAAATGCAACATATTTACAGAATTTGAATTATTATAAATATTGACTCATTCATATCGATTCGGAAAATTCTGCAATTTTGTACAATATTTGGAAATTTAATTTTCTTTTACGTATTTTATAATTATGACTAATTTCGTGTAGATTTTCACAAAATTTTATGAAATTTTATCGACTGTTGAGTATTTTAATTTTTCATGAATCATACAAAATTTTTAGATTTCTACGAAATATTCGATAATGTGGTAAAGCTGCAAGACAATTTTTATACATTTAGGGCCGATTTTGAAACTAAGTTTCTAGAATTTTTTATTATGCAAAATTTTACACAAGGCCAAATAAGTTGTTTTGATAACGAAACAATGACATGTCACAAAGCGAAAGTATACAAAAGTATAGTAGACAAAATGTGCCAATCTCAATAACACAAAGTTCATTATGAAAGAAACATTTGAGATCACAGACTATCTACATACCTAAAGTACATATTACATATATTATTTGAGTTCAAGGTAGGAGATCTCATATTATCGTCTAGTCTGTGTATACAAAATAAAGATCAAAAGAAACAAAGCAAGATCAGAACAATCGCGCAAAAAATTCAGATGAATCTCGATTGCATAATCTGTATATAAAGTTAATCAATCAAATCGACATATATGCTAATCAAACTATTTAGGTTTAAATAAATATTTAGCTTGATATACTTGACACACAATAATATTTTCTTCAGTGTTTACATAAATAGTTAGAATTATTTTTGTTTAAATATAACGTACCTGATTTGTAAGTGGCAATAGTGAGATTTCATCTTCGTCACTTTCTGTATCATGATTGTTCAATGGATTTAATAAATTTTTATGATGATGATGCTGCTGCTGGTTAATTAACTGCTGTTGTTGCTGCTGATGATGATGATGATTCTGTAGTTGAAGATGGTATTGTTCTAAATTTGGAACATGATGCTGGCATGATGAACAATCAGAATCTCCCATGCCCCAATCACCCAAAAAATACACCATTCCCTTTTTTAAATAATTTTTAATACAAATTTTGAATTTTTCTGGAATTGCGATGGTAAACAAATTTTATGCAATTCGTTTATCATAAAAAATCACTTTAATTTTCACGTCAATTAAATTTTTTGCTATTCTCTTTTGATTTTCACTTAAAATTTCACTCATTAAATTATTATAAATTTTATTTACACCAAACACTTGCACAATATCTAGAATATTTTTTATTTTAAACACACTATATACTGCTGCTGTTTGCGATTTGATTAATTAATCTGAAATGAAAAATAAAAGAAAAAGAAAATTAGTAATTTTTCTATTGTAAAATAGAGCACACACACACAACACAATATATAGTATACAAATTAAACCAATCCCATTCAAACTAGTTGGTATATACAACACATTCAAATAAAAAATACAGAATTCCAAAGCTTCTTGAAATAGCTTTGTAATTTACAATAATTCTATAAATACGAATTTCCACCAAAATAATCACACAATACGCGGCGCGAGATGACACACACTGCATTAATCAGAAAATATTTTTTTTATGCGGAAAATTGCCTATACGCAATATCTCGGCAGTTTGTTTGTTGTGAGCTTGACCCAACCCCAGCTGTCGTTTGAAAAATCACTCAACTCCCTTTATTGGAAATTCACAAAACAAACAAAACATATTTCCACTCTAAATATATACTACTCGGTACCATCGTATTTTTTGTTGCCAAGCAAAGTATAGAAAAAAAAATATGAAAATAAAAAAAAATCTATTTCACAATAAATCAACCACAGCAAATAAAAAAATTTCCAAAATGAAAATTGTTTTGTCACTTTTCTATAATACACTCATCATATTAATTAAATTATAAAAGAGTAGTGGCGCCAACGAAATTTCCACCAAATAAAAAAAATTGTTCTTGACCATACCCAATTTAAATTGTGCACCAATAAAAATTCAACTAATTTTACTTTTGTATATTACACGTGTAAGTAATTTTGAACTGAAGTTTGTTATAAATATTTAGTAAAAAAATAATATATACGGAAACGCGAGCAAAAATATCGCGAGTGTTGCTCTATCGAAGTCAACTAGTATACTGAAATAGTAAGTAGAAAAAAATTGTTGTTTGTTTTTTTATTTTTGAATATTTTTTTATATTATTACAAATATGAAAAATTGAAAATTATTATTATTTTTTTGTTTTAGTATGTCTCATTCCGCGGATTCCGCGATATCACATACATACATAACACAATAATAATACACACAGGGTAACTAATAAATAATTAGTATTTCATCGTAATTGTCGCGCTAAGAACACTAAAACAACACAAGAATTTTCCATTGAATTTCATTGCTACCGAACTAGTTAACCTTTGCTATACTTAAACTAGTATAGTGCTAAATAACTAACCTATTACGGAAATATCCACTCCAGTGCTAAACGATCAATTACACGGTACTAGTCTCAAATGTAATTATAGGAATACAAATAGCAAATTTATACAGCAACAAAGCGATATATAACATTTTTGTTTTATCAATTTGTTATCATACACTTATCACTAACTTAACACTGACTCAGATATTGATAACAAACAAAAATATTTCAAAAATATTCGAGAAAGTTTCCACAACAAGAAGACGAATAAATAAAAGAAAGAATTGCACATAAATAGATCAAGTGATTCGACGACGAGTGTCCAGTGATATGCACATATTTCAAGTAGATGAGCTGAGATATCTATTCACCATTGTTCAATTTTGTAGTGTACTGCAATAAAATAGCTGTCAACTTAAGCATCAGATTGTAAAATTTCATTGATTGCATTTTAATTGTGTGGGAAATACCCCGCATTATAAAACCAACAATTTAATCATAGCATAGTTTTTCCCACACATAGTTTGGTCTAGGCTCTAGGCAAATCTAAACTAAACATTCATACATTGATAATGTTAGTTTTCAAATTTCCAGCTTATGTTAAAATTTACCTATTTCATCAATTCGTGTAATGTTACGGTGTGTGACTTCATTTACATCACACTCCGGATATAAAATGAAATTATCATAACATGTAACGGAAGGATTTGGTTGCCACCTAACTGACTAGTAATAGTAAAAATTCTAAGGGATTAGGAGAAATAATTCACTAAATATTATGGATTACGATTAGGGATAGATTTTGGGATGCTACCCCGTTATGAGATGATTCTTTGGTTCTTTATAAGAAATAAATCTTGGAAACGGAGTAACCATCTTCCGAAGCATGGCAATTACACTAAACCGACCGTTAACCACTTGTACCACAATATTAAAAATAAGAATTTTAAGCTTTTCGTAAAAAGTTTTGAGGTAAATTCTAAAAATATCGGGTGGACAAAATTGATCGGCTTGTGGATAACCATTAGGCATAATTTACTCGTATTTATAAAAATTTGTATTTAGAATTGCTTTATAACCATTGCATAATTTGAATCAAATTATAGCTGTGATGGGCCAAACTAATAAATGGGTGGGCTTTTGTTGACAACATTTCTCATCACAATTTTATTTTAATGAGTGGACAAAATCGCAGTGATTTGCGAAAAGCTCAAATTTCAATACATACAAAACAAATTAAACTAATTATACAAAATTGACCAACGCGTGGACAACATTAAATTCCACTTTTATAGGGATATGAACATTTATGTATTTTAACTAGACGGATTTTACGAAAATTTCAATTTTAATTTATGTGTGGGTAAAATTGATCAACTTGTACACAATCCTTAGATAAAAATTATTCATTAATTTTACGAACAATACATAATTTAACTTGAAAATGATGCTCATTCTACATTTAATAAATTGAAGTGTTTGTCTAAATCCATAAGAAAATTTAAATAAATAAGTTAAGGCTTATGATTGCTCACATTTTGACCAATTCTGCAGTTCAATTTTCAATTCACAGCTTTAGGGAGGTACGCAAAATTTATAGGTGAGCAAAATTGAGTGATTTGTGGGTAATGAAAATGTATAACTATTTTATTAAAATTTGTATTTAGAATTACTTTGTTACAATTTCATATTTTTACTAATAGCGCAATATTCAATACTCCGATGGACAAAACTAAACTAATTAATGGGTGAGCAAATTTGATAAATTTTTAGATAATCGTAACGTATATCTGAATTATTCAAAATGGCATTTTGATTTACTTTATTAAGTTTCAATCTAAATTCAACTTTATTTTCTACAAAAATAATATTGAGTGGACAAAATCTATCAATTGATGGACAAATTATATATACAAATCTTCAGCCGCTCAACCAATCGTCATGAGATTTTTACCAGAATCAACCGTACTTATATTTCTGAAGCGATCGGACCCGGAGTCTTGGAGCCCCGGTACAATTGTTTTCTAAAATTTCAGTTGTTTTTTAAAATTTTCCACGAGAATGAGTTTAGGAAATGGGTTATATGAAATTAATAGCATGCACGAATCCAAGGGATTCATTCCCTGTGTCAAAGGAACCCTCCATATAAGTTTCCACACCATTTATCCAATCGGATTCAAACTTTGCATAAGGATTTTATACCAAAATGAGGTTTTCGTGATATTTTTAAAGGAGTAGGGCCACTGGGTCTAGGTACTCCCATACAACTTGGGGACAACAGAACGAAATCGGGCTTACTGTAGCATTATCTGAAATTATTGGGTGTACAAATGTATTTCCGACCTTTTTATAGAGGTGTCGTTAATATCACTGCTTGCATATTATTCAATCGGGCAATACATGTTTTTTGGAGGTTAGATATCAAGCTTGAATAATTCCTAGTGACATTTGTTCAAAGTGTAAACAACAATTATTTTCATGTAATTGAAAATGTCGAATTTTGTGCCAAAAAACAGCATTTGCGGGAAGTTTTACTTCATTATTTTTGTTGAAGAAGAGTGCAGCGGAAACAAATCGTTTGCTTGTGGAAGTTTACGGTGGACATGCTCCTTCGAATACAACATGCAGAGTGGTTTCAACGATTCAAAGTTGGTGATTTTGACGTAAGAGACAAAGAACGTGAAGGCGAACCAAGAAAATTCGAAGATACAGGATTAAAAGAATTGCTTGATGTGGACCCTTGTCAGACCGAAAAACAATTGGCAGAAGAGTTGAATATTACCCAGCAATGTGTTTCGCAACCTATACATGCAATGATTCAGAAGCTGGGAAATTGGGTGCCACACAAATTGAAAGAATGGGACATAGAACGTCGGAAAACCATGTGCGTATTGTTGCTTCAACGACAACAAAGGAAGGGGTTTTTGCATCGCATCATCCGTGGGGATGAAAAGTGGATCCATTATGACAATCCAAAGCGCAAACCAGTGTGGGTCACGCCAGGTGAACCAGGGCCGTCAACGCCAAAAGCAAATATACCTTGGTTCGAAGGTGAAGCTTTGTATTTGGTGGGATATGAAGGGTGTCGTTTGTTATGAGCTGCTGAACGAGCGTGAAACGATTACGGGACAAGTTTATCGACGACAACTGATGGCTTTAAAGTAAGCTCTACCTGCAAAACGACCGGAATGGGGCAAAAGGCACGATGGACAGGCAGAACTGGGAAATTTTACCCCACCCGCCGTATTCACCAGACATTGCTCCCTCTGATTACCACTTGTTCCGGTCGATAAATTCAGCCACAGCACAGCATTTCAATTCACAGCGGCATAGCATTTCAATTCATATGAAAACGTCAAAAATAGGGCGATGACTGGATCGCCTCGAAACAAACAGACTTCTTCCTTCGGAGAATCTGTTTATTGCCTGAACGATGGCCGAAGGTTATAGCTTTCGATGGAGCATACTTTGAATAAAACATTCTTTCATTTTCTACACAAACTGATGTCTTTTGTTTCACTAAAAAAGGTCGGAAATACATTTGTACACCCAATACATTAACATTACTCGATAGAGGACGCAAAGCACATTGAACTCTATCAATAAATTTGAATCAAGGAGATAGTTTTCGTACATGGCTCAAATTCAGGACCCGTCCCAGTATTAAAACCATGCAGAATTATTATTTGGGATGAATGTACGGCTCATAAAAAAAGCACTTGAAGAATAGAATACGATCAAGTTATTCTGCGCGACTTTGACAAACCCGTTGACGAAGTCAATGTCTGCCTGAAAGTGTCTAATCTTTGGAAGCAAGTTACCAAAATCCAATTATCTACAAACATGTGTGTGTTATTACACCAAAACATTTTGCCAATCAGCTTTTGGATATGAGTAACGGGAAATTTCCAATTGATCCCATAACATGTGAGAATCGTTTCTATCTGATATTTGTCAAATGCAGCCGTCAATTCAGGGCTTTGTAATGAAAGTTTTTCCAAACATTTCAAACAACTTCAAAAATCATGATTGGCTTAGCGAACGTACAATCTTAGCTCACAAGAATAACGGCATCAATAAAATAAATAATCTTACTTCTTTGATCCATCTGAAATTCCACCACATACGATTCGTACTATTTCTGAAAGAGGGTTCCCCAATTTCCTCGTAATTTGGATCTACGGAAATTATGCAATGGGACACGGCTTTATGTAAAGAAACTGACGTCGAATGTGATTAAAGCAACGATTATTACTGGAAAAATAGAGGAGAAAATCTGATATTTCCCCCATCAATTCGTCTTTCAAATTCAACCGACTACAATTTCCTCTGCGCCTTTAATTCGCAATGACGAACAATACACCGAAAATTGCTGGTGTGAATTTGGAAAATCCATGCTTTTCACATGGTCAACAATATACTGCTTGTTACAGAATGTGAATGCCATAAATCTGTTCATATTCTCACCAAACGTAAGACCCAAAAATATTGTTTATCCAAATGTTTTACAGTAAAAATTATGACTATTAACTAAAACATTTTATTTATTATTCACTTTGATCATTAACCAAATTGTTTACATATGTATAAGGCCATCGTAAGTATTAAAAATTTGAGAAATTATTGTAAAAGAAATTAATATTGAAGATTTGTAAGAAGAGTATAATTACTTGAAAATAACCATATTGCCAACAGTAATGAACCTATCATTACAGACTGTTCTATAATATTCCCATGCTGCTGCAAGGAGGCATTTACAATAAAGGCAAATACCTTCCAAAAAATATCAATAAGTGGTCACATCTCTGCAATAATTGACCTATAAGATTGGAACTACGTCGAGAGATTTCCGGCAAAATATCCGAATTTTAATTTATCTCGTGCAACGCCGGGTAATTGAGCAATTCCAAAATCTTTTGCAAAAGCTCAATTTTCTACAAAACTTTGATGTGTAAACATATGAACCCCATTAAATTATTTTAATTTAACTTTAAGGGCTGCGTTAAGAACATTCTTGTAATTTTATTCAACGGAATATTCAATACATACGAGTATATAGATTTAGAGAACTGGGAAAAATTAATTTATGGATGGAAACTCATTCAATTGCTTGATTTATTTATTAGTTTTGCCCTCCTTCATAAAGAAGAATATAGAAGTTTTTTCAAAAATTACAATTTAAACTACAGCATTTTTGTATTATGATTATCCAAATGCTGATCAATTTTACTTCTCGTTAACTAATTTGGCCAACCTAGCAATAGTAAAATTAGGAGTAAGGATATTTAGCTATTCGAACAAAGTTGTGAGTTAAATTATAAAAATCTGAGTAAAACAACTCTAAATGAAAATGTAAATAAATTTGTTATACCTTGTGGCCTACTAATTAATTAATGGGTGACATTCTGATTTATTAACATTTCTTTTTAGAGTTCATCATTTTGGATTGACGAAACTTGTCATGTTTTCCATTCTAATCAATAAATCAGTGGGCGGAGGTTTTAAAAAAGGAGGACGAATATTGAAATTACAAATGACAAAACTGAAAATCAGTAGTCAAAATTTTTCTACACATCACACTACTGACATCTAGATGAGAAACTGTGAACTGAATTTGCAGTACACGAAAACCATACCAATCAGCCAAATAGCGAACAAAACTTGACACTAGTTTACGTCAAATTAGATGTTCCTAAATAGTAAGCATTTTTAAAGCTAATTATACAAATGATTGCGAAAAAGAAAATATGAAGGATAAAGCCGTAACTACTATAGCTGTAAATCTGAAAATGAACGAACACACATGGCACGTTAAAAACACCTACTCGCAACTTTTTTACTGGTCATCACCAGGAATCGAACCAGGGACTCTCGAATAATAGAGCAAGCACTCTACTTACTAAGCTAACGAGGGCGACAAAACTCGAATAGAGACTGAATTAGTTAAAATTGAGTCAAATTTTAAACAAAATTCTTACAAATTTTTATATTTCATTCGCCAAATTTCCCATATTTTCATGCAAAGTTACCTTTCACTCCTAGACCGTTCCGAATAAAAAGCGGCTTTTACAGAATCTGCTTCTTCTCCCTATCTTCGCTATTTTTTCACGTTCAGATTTAATTGTATGCCAGGCGAACGTTTAAAAACCCTTTACACCTTGTAAATATTAAAACTCTTGAACCCAAATTGGCGTCTTAGTTATAATTATTTCTATGTATGTTCAAAATTTGAAGAAAAAAAATATTTAAGGAAAATAGCAATATTATAAACACCGGGTTTAAATATCCATTAATAAAATCTTGAATGTGGTTTCGGTAATTTTTATTTTAAGCAAATTTGAGATTTTCATGAATATTCTTCAATGGGCCAAACATAATTATACAGCGGTACTCTCGATTTGCACTTAAAACGGAACAAGTGGTGCTGCGGTTAAAGCTTCGGCCCTTAACCGGAAGGTGTTGAATTCGAATCCCACCAGATGCTGGATGTAAAATAGAATTTGAACTAAAATAAGCAGAACTAAGGCCCTCTCTGATGGAGTGCAGAGCTCGGCGATGACCTATGACAGGTTACAGATTGTTACGGAGCTCGCAATGTGTACTGGTACTGATGGTATACTGTAATGGCGTCAGTAGGTGAATGTGGCTTTCGAGTGAGTTTGTGAATGGAGTGGTATCACAATGAATTAATAGACCTATGTATGCCGTAAAGATATTTTGCCCTTTTACTGTAAACCGAAGAATTCCTGATCTTGATAAAAATTACTAAAATAACAGATTACCAAAGATCATTTGATAATTTGTATTCAAAAACGATTCAGTGAAAAAATATGGAATTGAGAATAAATATAAAACAATTAAGTGAAAAACTTTTGTTTTGTAAAAAATATGTAAATTTAGATTTTTAATTAAAAATGATACACCGCATTCAACCTGATTTTGAACCAATTAGTACTCATGAAAAATAATTAGTGTTGGTCCAGGAGTTCAGAAAAAATAGGAAAGTTAAATTTCGCCTTAAAGAATAATAATCTTTCTAAAATTATTGGAGGTTAGCTTGGATTATTTTGCTCCACTTGTCATATTCATCTGACAGCGCACACTACTTATTCCAATCACTGAATATTCTTTTGATGGCAAAGCTTTATATCTTTGGACATTTTCAAAAGATAGGTATACGTTTTCATACAAACAAAAAGTAAATGTTTTGAAATTCTATAAAATTGAAGCGTAATCCAAATTAAAAATAAATCTACTGGAAGTATAGCGGCATGGAAACATTTAAAGTAATTTGAAACTCCGCGCTCTTTGATCACCTCATTGCATCGTTTATTGTATTGTTTGTCTTACAAAATCGTTATTTGTCCAAATTGTTTTGGTCATTCAAAATAATCTAAACAAATAATAACAATTGTTATTAATTTGCTTGAAACACGATATATTTGGTTTTTGTCAGACATTGTGACGTGACGTGACTTTGATATAAAAACAATAATAATAAAAACGCTCAACTTATCATTTTTAATTGTTTTAAAAATAGAAATCAAAAATTACCTACCTATAGGTATATTGTCGACAATATACTGTGTCAGTTATTTATTTGTTATCATAACACCCTCATATCAATTTCCAAAATAAAAATAAAAATTTGCACCGTATACGGATATTTCATACGTGTGCTCATATACAAATTTCTTTGATAAGCGAATTTCGCACAAAGAAATCCTTCACAAAGTTTAAGTGCGTTTGATTCGTTCACCTCTGTTCTAAACCATGTGAATATATATTTTAGATTTAGTTGGTTACCGTCATTGGGAATATATTTAAAATTGACATGAGCAGTAAAATAATTGTTGTGTGACAAATTTGTTGTAATTTAGAGCTGTGCAAAATTGACTTATCTTAAATTGTTAGTGGAGGGGCTTTTTGTACAGCTGTACACTCTACAGAGGCACTTATAAATTTCTAATCAAAATTTGTGATCCAAAACAGACTGCTCGTGTAAAATTTGAACGGATCCGGATGAGTGTCATGTAATACCTTATGTAACATCTGAAATGAGTTTTCTCAAATAGAAGCTTATACTAATATTCGTTTGTTGTTGTATTATAAAACCCAGGCAAGGTGAAAAACTTAAATAAGAAAATTTTTATGAAAAGGCAATAAAAAAAAACCTAGCATTACAAAAATCGGTTCCACTGGACTTTGGTGTGTACCAATATTTTAATACTTAGACTGCGATCTAATTCATGACTTATTTTCTGGAGACTGACTTACTTAAAAATGTCTTTAATGGAAGACTTTAACCTGGCTAGGTAACTCATCCAAATAAGTCAGAAAATTATATAACAACCCTACTCGAGAGGACTTATTGTAAACTTTCAAAGAAGTCAGTCTCCACAACATAAATCATGAATTGGACAATGTTTGTTATTTTTCCAGCTAATCAAATGATGCACTTGATATACCTGTAATGTTGAAAATGTTCTTAATTTGATCCAAGTAATACGAACATCCAAAATCAGAGTCATCTTCAACGTCACTATCCAGGTTGACAAGGAGCTTGAAAATAATACTCAGTTCTCACCTCCTCGCGTATACATATAATCCAGCTAGTTCAGTCCGGAATAACACTATACATAGTTCATATAAAGAATGGGTTAAATACTATACAATTCGAGATTACAAAGAAACTCGTTTAGCGGATTATATTTATAATTCGCTAGATTAAGTGGGTTATACTTTAAGTAAAAGCAGTATTAAATAAAAAGAAAATAAATATTATTTTTATAGTTTTTTTAAAAGGTCTGTATTAATCATCCTAATACTCTCATTTTCATTCACGCACACACCACCCGTTCATTCAATCACAATATACCACCTGCACGTTGCAAGTTCCATGCCAACCTATATACACTGACATGAACGGTGGATCGCGCGGAATTTTCCACTCCAACAGAGGGCCTTAGTTGTGTTTATTAACATCAGAGATCGTAATCTATGAAAAAAAGTTACTTTACATCCCATCCAGTCGGTCATTATAGTTTCTAATTTTTGTTAGTTCGGAAGGAATACTAGTCCCAACCTTTTGGTAATCCCACCTCCTGTTTTACAAACACCAAATTTAAATAATTAGGTTGGCTTATGTCTGGAATGAATTCAAATTAAGAAACATTGTCGAACGCTTACCAATCAGAAATATTTTTGAAGCTACTTCAGTGGCACCTAAGTGACTTTTAAAAAAATCAAATTCAATACGGTAACTAAAGACCCGAGATGCAGAGGTCTACCGTAGCTCGATCAGTAAATTTGTTTACATCTAGGATGTCTGCAAATTTCAATCAGCTTACACCCAAATGGCACTTTAAAACAAACGAACTCATGATTATAGCTAAAGGCTCCGTGAAATCAGGGTTATATAAATTCGGCCTATGAATTTTTCCTGCAGGAAAAATCTCCATGGAGATTCGACTAAACGTTTTACACTTAAGCCAATTATGTTTTAAGTCGAACTTCCTTTATCAGAATGTTCGAGCCAAAATAATTCCTAAAAGTTAGATGAAGTTTCCATTTTGGCTTTGACGCACACTTGAAGAACAAAAAAGGAAGTAAATAGAAAAATAAAAGACGGAAAAGAAAATACGTCTTAACAAAAATGAGTTTATAAAAATGCAAAACTCTATATATAGGGCCCAATTTCGAATCGAGTTGCTTCGCGCCGTTTTTTACACTTCTTTAGGATTCGGAAATAGAGAAGCTGAAAATTTGTTCAGCAAAGAAAGTTAACCTTCAATAGAGATATTTACCTTTAGGAATCGGTTGTACGATAGAGATATATAGATATATAGAGATATATAGAGACGGATATTGTACTCTATGGAGTTCCTCTAGAATAAGGTAAAACCAAACAACTCGTCCTTAAAAACGTTAACTCGAAAACAAGGCTAATGAAATTAGGTCTCCATTATATCACACTCGGTTTGGCAAATTCTTCTCAGGCTGGAAATATAATGGATGAAAATCCTGGGCTCTACATTAAAAATAACCCGGTTTATAATAATTTATTTGAAGATGTAGAAATTCAGAAGTGCGGTAAATTCGTGCCGAGTTTCCGTAATAAAATAATTAGGTCAAAATATTAGGTGGAATTTCTGGGTTCCCATCAAATATAACCAATATGAACGCTAAACTGCTCTTCTTTAATTTAAGCTATTGCTTAAAAAACGTAAAAGGAATGGGGATCTCCGGTTAATAAATTTAAATATATTTGAAAATATTGATCATTGTTTGATTTTAGCCGAAACACTGTTAAAAAGTATAGGCATTTCTGAGTATTTATTTATGACCATCTATTGACCATTTTACAATTGCCATTGACTTTTAGGTCACTGAAACCAATTATGATCCTGATAGTCAGATCTTCTTCATAAGTTTCGCTTTTCCTGTTTGATTTCTCAGCCAAACTTTTTCTAACATAACTAAATCAAACCAATAATACAATTCCGGTCATACTGACTAAAAGCCTTCAGTGCTGTCGTTAAACCTAGTGCTTACATTATTTCGTATAATATAAGTGCACTTCCTGTGTACTCCTATTCATGATTGTAGCTCTACTAATGTGGAAGCGGTTCTCATTACCTTTCATTACCTTTCATCCAATACCGTAACAGGAAGTTAACCAATCGGAAATTATTCTCTCTCGAACTCGAAAGTCTTTTCACTTCAATTCATTCACTTGTAGATATTCAACTGCAAGCCTTATCTTTATCCAGTCATCTATATTGAGTTCGAAAAATTTTGTCCTCTTAAAACCAAACCAAAATCGCGGAACATATCATTTTGGTAACTGGATGGTTCCTTTAACAATTTCCGCAGGTTGTCCCAATGCGGTGTGCTTTCCCTTCGCCATTTGCTAATGCTTATTGATGAACTACTTTTTGAACTACAGCGATCTGGTTTTGTTGCAGAAACGTATGTTGATTACCTAGTCATAACAATTTCACGAAGCTACTGAAAATCTGATCTAACACAACGCATCCTGCTTATTTACGGAGTTATGTTATTACGTTAAGTAGAGACAAATTGTCGATCTGCTCACTTTTTGGGCACGCAATTATTAAATCAGAACGTTTAAAACATTTTGGTGTTTTTAGACAGTCTCTCTCACTAAAATATCACCTTGCAGAAAAACTTAAAAGAACCTCTGCCATTTTTGGCATTGTATACGGGCTGTTGACAGATCGTAGGGTTTAACTATGCACTTTTATTTACAAATTGATGGTTTTGCCTATTCTCGGTGACAAAATTTAATAGCTGCTAGCTTGCAAATGTTTAAATATAGATGTCTAACAGTATTTCAGTGTTAAGGCAGTAGATCGTGTTCATAGATTGGAATAGACTCCTCGGTTTGCACCAAGAACCCTATCTGGCATTGAAGACTTACGACTTACTCGGAACGAAAGTAAAGAAAATTATAATTCCAAGGGACTGCACCGTTCGTATTAAGACCAAAATAATCCTAACACAAATAATCCTAAATATTAAGGAAAAATATTAGGTGTATGACTTAGTTTTTACAGATTTTTTCTTCGAGTTCAAAATTAAATTTAAAATAGAAATATTTTCACGGTACTTTGTGGCTTTTACAGGATAAGACGCAAGGTTTCAGAACACTGAACGGCGTTTACGTTATGTAACTCACGTAAATGAACGGACTCACGTAACGGAGTTTACGGGAGTTACATAACCTCCCAGAATAGCAAAGTTTACGATGGCAACTGATAAACAACACTCTCGGCTATACGAATTCCAACAAGGAAAAAGTGCTGCTAAAATACGGGAATTAATTTGTAATGTTCTTGGTGCCGACGTTGTGTTTTGTGAAACGTGTAATTATTGGTACAAACGTTTTAGAAGTAGTGATTTCGATCTTAGTGACCAACCGCACCCTGGACAGCCTCGAAAGTTTGAAGATGCAGAATTGGTAAGCTCTACTAGATGAAGACTCAACGCAAACGCAACAAGACCTTGCAGCTCAGCTAGGAGCCACTCAAACAGCTATTTCCAAGCGTTTGCATCAAATGGGAAAAAATCAAAAATTTTGAAGACCTACCAAAACTTGGAACACATGTGTTGACCGAACACAACCTACGTCAACGTATGAACACGTGCCTTTCACTGCTTGCGCAGCAACAAACAAAAGGACTTCTTGTCCTTTGCTTTTACGACAATCCCAAACGTAGAGCCGCGGATAGATCCCAGGAGTTTTCCTTATTACGAAGTTCTGGAGACCGGCCAGACGATGACTGCAGATCGCTTATAATTGAACAATCGGAGCGAGGAACTTGATCAGAAAAGGACAATTATTGGGCAAGGAAATAGGCAAGTGATACTGCTGCATGGCAACGGTCGATCTCACATTGCTCGCGACTCAGAAGACCCTCTTTTATTTGGGATGGGAAGTTCTACATACGCGGGATATTCACCAGACTTGACCCCATCCAGCTACCATTTGTTCCGGTCAATGTAGCATGCCTTAGTGGTTAAACAGTTCAAACCGCTGGACAATGTGCGTAAATTCGTCGATGACTTTATCGCGTCGAAGCCTGCAAGCTTCTTTCGCGACGGCATTCGTAGGTTACCTGAGAGATGGCGCAAGGTCATACAAAACGATGGACCATATTTTCAAGATTAAATTCGTTGTTGTCTATTTTTGTATTGGGAATACAAATTAATTCGGCCCGTTTTCAAAAAGTGGCTCTGACTAATAAATTTTGTATAGCGATTGAGATTTCCGTTGTTTCAGACAGATTAGACATCTGCCGTTAACATTCAGTTCAGTGTTTTTTTACAGTGTTGAATATGTCGAATTTTGTGATAACTAAACAGCATTTGCGGGAAGTGTTATTTTTTTCTTTTAATTGGAAAAAAAATGTTTGTGGAAGTTTACGGTGACATTGCTCCAACCTCCAACCGGCATTGCTCGATGAAGATCCGACTCAAACGCAAGAGGAGCTTGCGGGTACATTGGGGGTAACTCAACAAACAGTTTCCGTACGATCGAAATATATGAGCATTATTCAAAAGCAAGGCAATTGGATCCCTTATGAAGTGAAACCAAGAGACGTGGAAAGGCGATTTCTTTCTTGTGTGCGCTTCTTCAAAGGCAAACAAGAAAGGGTTTTTTACACCGGATAGTGACTGGTGACAAGAAGTGGATCTTCTACGATAACCCCAAGAGGAAAAAATACTACGCTTTATCCGGCCAATCATTACCATCGACCTCAACATCAACACCAAAGACGAACATTTATGGTTCGAAGGTTATGCTGTGTATCTGTTGGGACCAAAGAGGCGTTGTGTACAACCTGGCTGTTCCATTACGAGCGAGCGGTGCAAACTACAATTAATTCGTATGAGCCGTGCATTACGAGAAAAACGACTGGAATAGAACGAAAGGCATGATAACGTTATTCTTATGCATGACAACGCTCGGCCTCACGTTGCAAAAGTCGTAAAAAAATATTTGAAAACGCTCAAGTGGGATATTTTACCGCACCCACCAGATTCACGATGCATCACGATTTGGCAGGTCACCGGTACACTTCTTTCGAAGAAATTGAAAATTGACTTCATACTTGGATCGCCTCAAAAGACGAAACGTTTTTCCGAGATGGGATTCGAAAATCCTCTGAGAGGTGGGAAAAAGTCGTAAGCAGCTATGGACAATATTTTAATTCATCTTTCATTCATTTTATTTTAAAATAAATGCATTTAGAAAATTAACAAAACGAACCGAATTAATTTGGGAGTATTTTATATATAAAATAAATTTGCTTTGCGTTTTTGTAGAGTTTGGACAAATTCAACAAAGAAAAATAAAACAGCCAAAAAAGAAAAATATTTGAATTGGCAATGTAAAACTTAAGTGCGTAAATAAATGTTTGTATACATTTTTTTTGGATGAATTGTTTTGTATAAATTTTTGCGTTAAAAAACATGTTTTTATGAGGAATTTTATGTTCATCTAAAAGACAATTCAAAGAAAACTTGCACTTTTAATGTGTTGAATTGTTGAATGAATTGGGAAAACGTTGAATTCAAACAAAAACGTTTTGGGCGAATATTAGGTTATGTTGTATTTTGACTAATTTTGGGAACAAAATTTATTCAGTTTGTATACGAGTTACATATTTTCATATCCATGTTGATTGACGGAGAGATGACATTATAAACTGTTTTTAATGAATAAATTCATACATGACACCAACTGAACTTTTCTATCACGGAAATCACCTTAAACGCCACAGCAATCGAAAGTCGACGTCTTTTGAGCAACGCTCTTACTATTTGAAACATATAAATATTTTATTGATCGACAAAACAATTTATTGTACGAAAATTCAACTTGCCCTAGGTTGAAAAACCAGGTGCAACAACCTTTGGATATTATATTGTAATAGTACCCCACCTTCAATATACCCAAAGTTATATAAATTTCGAATTGGTATTGATATAAATAGTAACTTGGGTCGTAAAGCATAAAATCAGCAAAACAAAAAAATTAGCAAGCCGCAAAATCAGCCAGTTCACCTTAATTTTAATATTTCATTGTTTGTATAATTTTTATCGTATAAACAAAAATTATAATGTTCAGTGGTTTAATTTGTGACATTCAGCCAAACAACATCAAAACCGAAAAGAAAATGATTTTTTTTTTTACTTTTTTGTGTTGTTCAATTTTCAAAGGTCATTTCCACCACGTATAATTTAATGAAAACACATTATGTGCCCCATTAAATATTCGATAAACAATATAAATACCACTGGGCCTTAAATTATAATTTTTATTTAACTCCCTGAATGACGTGAATTTATATCATAGCATCTCGACTATGTAAATAATTAAATATGTACTTAAGAGGGTTAATTAATAAAAAGTGGCAGCAAATATTTAGGTTAATGCTTTATTTCCTGACCTGTGTAAAAATTTGTATTGTCTTTGACAAAGCCGTCGTCTTAAGTTGTGTTTGCTGAATCGCAATATGATTCACCGTGTACCGACGAGCACACAACGTCTTAAATAATTGATCGCGCAGAATATCGTGATATATAACCATGTTAATACAAAGGCTAAATAAATAATATAATATTTTTTATATATATGAGTTGTATAGAAATATTTTGTATTTTTATATTTAATTTTTGGTTAAAAATAGAATAAATATCGACTAAATTTAGCTGCGAATGAGTTGAGTCCACGATAAAATAAAAGAATATATGAAGATATACGTATGTAGCGGGATAATAGGGTGTGATTAGTATTAAACGAGAGTTTCGGTATTTTTGAGGTTTTGCCAAAACTTAGCGTACCATTTGGCATGATAATCAAAAATGTTTCATAATTATTCGACGTACATCATGTGTATATTATGAGAAGATCCGAAACAACTGATGTTGAAAAATTAATTTTGCACCTTGATATTGAAGTGACATGTTGTTTGTGTGTGTAGAGTAGGCATAACACAAGTGATTGTCTAAATTTAGAGCAATCAAGCTTGAAATTTTGGTACGTGATATTTCCGACATTACATTTTATACAACTTTCTAATCAATCGTATGACCCAATAAAATTTATGCCTTTACCAAATATTTTTACTCGTAACTATGATTTGCGATTGTTTATTCTGATTTATTTGATCAACTGGGAAAGTGACGAAAAATAATCTTAATAAAATAAGAAACAATTCAAAATGACGCAATAATCTAGGAAAATTTCGATTTTGTTATTCAAATATATTTTTGACAAAAGATGCGGAAAATTCCTATTAATTATGTACAGAAATTATTTTATCCGAATTATATTTGTATGAAACAAAAGAAAATTTTATTGGTTTTGTTTATTTTTTTCTAAAGCCCTCAACTCTAAAGCTTTATAGATTTAACCCTACAAACCTTCATAACCCTACAAACCAATTACAAATCATGCGTGTTAGTAATTATTATATTATCCGTTGCTATTGCTAAAGTACTATCCAAAATTCACCCAATTTATGTGGCAACAAAGTGTCAACGAGAAGTAGAGTTTTTGTAGAACGCCTAGATAATTTGAGGCTTTAGCCAACTTAATTGTTGAGTTTCAGACTGCGTACATGACATCAGGAGTTAGTTCGGCACAAATACTATGGTATTGTACTGAATATATTAAAACAACAACAAAGTCAAAAATATTTCAACTCAAGTGTGGAACTAGTAGGCGGGGCATAAAGCATTCCACGAAATTTGATTGGTTTTGAGTTCGGGAGCGAGTATGATGCTTTTTATTTCCGATGTCATGTACGCAGCATTAGTCTCAAAATTTCGTCTCTACTGAGAAATCTAGCTAATAAACTTTTTAAATTTTAAAAATTTATTTTTAGAATTTCACTGCATGTGGAAAAGTGGTCCCGATAGCGACTCCGTATAAATATGTAGCGGAAAATTGTAGTTTACTCTACTCACCGAGGTAGCAATATCGCAAAAGAGAATATCTGCTGTTATTTTATATCCAGTGCGTACCCCACTTCACAAAATAAAAGTTCTGGCACATCAAAATCCTCGATTTCCTTAAATGAGTTGCTCTACAAGGCTAAGGAACTTAGCCTAGAATATTTTGAAGTTTTTACGGTACTTTGTTATTGGATTTCCTGAAATGTTTTACAAAATTTTGAAATCGTTCCGCGATGAACGGAACTCATAAGCTTTGAGTTTTTAATTTGCTCACGTTCAAATGACTGTAATCAGAATTGCTGTCGATTGCGATGGGTTCTGATTTCGGGAAAATTGGTTTAGGGATTATTCGGTTGGGCCCTCGCTTCGCTTTTTAGGATTTTAGAAAAAGAATTATTTCTTGGCTAAGCGAATTTAAAAATTAAGTAGGGCTAGGAATCCTCGGATGAGGCGTGGGTTCTTTTATTTTAATTTGTTCTGCTCAAACGATTTGATAACAATTGGGGAGGAGATTTTCTAGTGTCAGGAGTCGATTGAGACGAGTCCCGAGCCCGGATTTACCGAAAATTAATTTAGAGGGTTCCCGAAATATTTGGTTTGGGAGCTCCGATGGAATAATCCTCATGTGTTTGTAACATTGCACGGTATTGTATTATATTGCACAGTGTTGCATTAGGTTGCGTGATGTTGCAGCATTTTGCAACATGCTGCATAATGTTGCAACAAGTCGCGCCATATTTCATAATGTATCGTGGTAATTAGATGAGGCTGGGCTTCCTTTTTATCGTATATCCTTGCATAACGGTGCGCCGTGATACACCATGTTGCAATGTTTTTTTATTAATTTGTAGCACTCCGAAATTGGTATGGCGGATGAAAACGGAGTTTTAAAATTATTTTTGGAGGAAGTTCTGAAATATGGTTCAATAGGAAACTGGGCCATATTTTAACCGATGATAAAATTTTGTGTAGTAGATGGAAATAAAATTAGAAAATGATTTTTGGTCACCTTGGACGAACTAGGCTCTTTATTAACCTCAATCAATACGAAAAGGAGATTCGAAAATATTTTTTTGAAAAATTTATGAACTTGACTATTATTTATTAACTGATAAAGGTATATTTTGGTAAGGTGACTGGAAATGGGATATTGTAATGATTATCCAACAGTTATGGAACTAATCGTTTATTACCATTTTTCCTGAAATTTTCTGTAGAGAAACGGATAGCATTGGTTCTATATTGAGCTGGAGTAGTTATGACTTCCCACACCTATGTTACATTTAGACTGCGTACATGACATCGGGAATTAGTTCGGAAAAATACCATGGTATCGCACAGAATGTATTAAAACAACAACACAGTTAAAAACATTTCAATTCGAGTGCGAAACTAATAGGCGGGGCAAAAGCATTTCACGAAATTTGATTGGTTTTGAATGCGGGAACGAGTATGATGCTTTTCATTTTCGATGACATGTACCAACATTAGGCACGAACAAATTATATGTTTGTAGTTTTCCGAATGTGGTTATAGAAAAGGCCTATTTGAATGGAACTAAGTAATTTGTCAACTAATTCTAAAAAATGATAAAACAATGAAAATGGGAATGGCGCGGTAGCCCGAAACACACAGGTTTCGAACTTACGGGAATGGCTTCGATTAAGTGTTCAGCCAGATGACATCAAAATTCAAAGAAGATGCTTCAGGTGCGGGATGTTGGGTCACTACGTTCGAGGTTGTTGGCAGCGGCGGTATGATCGTCTTTTGTGACATCTTGATTCCCAAATACCCTCCCACAGTAAGTACAAGAAGCAACCAAAACCAGAGACAAAGACCAACGCCAAAAATTGGAAAACTGCGAGAACAAAGTGCACGACTAAGAAGGGCGAATTGGCTTACTGAATGGAGGAGAAATTGTTGGAAGAAGCCCAGTCGGAGCGCTTCCGCATGAGCATCCATTAAGAGAAGTCAAAACGACGGGATAGTCAAATAAAGGGTGATTTTTTTGTGGTTAGGATTTTCATGCATTAGTATTTGACAGATCACGCGGGATTTCAGACAAGGTGTCAAAGAGAAAGATGCTCAGTATGCTTTGACATTTCATAATGAATAGACTTACTAACGAGCAACGCTTGCAAATAATTGAATTATATTACAAAAATCAGTGTTCGGTTCGAAAAGTGTTTCGCGATTTACGTCCGATTTATGGTCTACATAATCGACCAAGTGAGCAAACAATTAATGCGATTGTGACCAAGTTTCGCACTCAGTTTACTTTATTGGACATTAAACCAACCACACGAATGCGTACAGAGCGTACAGAAGAGAATATTGCGTCTGTTTCTGAGAGTGTTGCTGAAGACCGTGAAATGTCGATTCGTCGCCGTTCGCAGCAATTGGGTTTGTGTTATTCGACGACATGGAAGATTTTACGCAAAGATCTTGGTGTAAAACCGTATAAAATACAGCTCCTGCAAGAACTGAAGCCGAACGATCTGCCACAACGTCGAATTTTCAGTGAATGGGCCCTAGAAAAGTTGGCAGAAAATCCGCTTTTTTATCGACAAATTTTGTTCAGCGATGAGGCTCATTTCTGGTTGAATGGCTACGTAAATAAGCAAAATTGCCGCATTTGGAGTGAAGAGCAACCAGAAGCCGTTCAAGAACTGCCCATGCATCCCGAAAAATGCACTGTTTGGTGTGGTTTGTACGCTGGTGGAATCATTGGACCGTATTTTTTCAAGGATGCTGTTGGACGCAACGTTACGGTGAATGGCGATCGCTATCGTTCGATGCTAACAAACTTTTTGTTGCCAAAAATGGAAGAACTGAACTTAGTTGACATGTGGTTTCAACAAGATGGCGCTACATGCCACACAGCTCGCGATTCTATGGCCATTTTGAGGGAAAACTTCGGAGAACAATTCATCTCAAGAAATGGCCCGGTAAGTTGGGCACCAAGATCATGCGATTTGACGCCTTTAGACTATTTTTTGTGGGGCTACGTCAAGTCTAAAGTCTACAGAAATAAGCCAGCAACTATTCCAGTTTTGGAAGACAACATTTCCGAAGAAATTCGGGCTATTCCGGCCGAAATGCTCGAAAAAGTTGCCCAAAATTGGACTTTCCGAATGGACCACCTAAGACGCAGCCGCGGTCAACATTTAAATGAAATTATCTTCAAAAAGTAAATGTCATGGACCAATCTAACGTTTCAAATAAAGAACCGATGAGATTTTGCAAATTTTATGCGTTTTTATTTAAAAAAAAGTTCTCAAGCTCTTAAAAAATCACCCGTTAGAACGTGACCGTATATGACAGAGATGCAACGTAGAAGATCTACGACGAAGAATGCATAACGATCGACCCGGAGAAGAGACATCACGAGCGCCAGGGATAAATCGGAGACGCAACACAACTACCGTGGAAGATATCGTACTTTTCGACAAGGAAAAGGAAGATCTAAAGAAATACAACTCATTTAAAAGGTTCCATACAAAATTGGTAAGAAGATCGACGACAATGTGTTTGAAATAAAAGTAACCGTGGTAGATGAACGGCAAGACGTCGAGGGTAATAAACTGAAGTAATACGACATTGGATGAGTTTGTTCAAATAGGTACGAACAGGTTTAAGGTATGGGTTATGAATTTTACCACACATATATAGCACTTGGTGTCGAATGGTTAAGGTGTATACCAACAAGTTTTATCATCCCAGCCAATAATTGTTGAACAAGCATTCCTCCAGTACTGATTGGAAATTGGATAGTAAAATGACATTCCAGGTTGAGCGGATTATTGGAATAATATTGAAAAATGTTGGAATTAACATTGACGTCAATGTTCATCATAAAAACAGAGGAAACAATATGTTGAAAATAGAAACCAAATATGAGTTGTTTATCAGGAAAATTGGTCGTCGAGATCCAAAGTTTAGACCCGGTAAACTGAAAAATAAACGACGATTCTAGAAAATCAATCATTAAAACGATGGTTCTTGAAAAAGAAATTTATAAAATTGATTGGCGGTAAGGTAATTTTTCTTTTTAATTTGGGTTCGCAAATAAGAAAATTGGACAAGAGGCTGAAAAATAGATCAGATGCATAGAATGGTGAAGTAAATTTGGTACGAAGGATGGATTGGGATTTTTCTCATGGTATCTAGAAGAAACCGATGCTAGGATTAATTTCTTTAAATCTCTCGGGTAGAACTTGCTGTATAAATTTTTAAATCAGTGCAGTAATTTATTAAGCACAATACATTTTATATAAATATAAATTTAAAACTTTTTGGGGTACTACCAACGCAAGTGATTTTTCTGTTACTCTTGTATTTGCATTATGATCATTTTCGTTATTTCAGAATATTTAGAGAGCTCTTACATACACATTTTTACTTCAGAAATTCTCTGATATCCTATTACGCCACTCAATAAGTCTCGCGGCTGACACATAGACCGATCTAATGAAAAATTTACTATTTTTAGAAAGCACCAACCTTCCAATAACGCTACGTTTGTTATTTTCATGAAAAGAATGAATTTCGTGTGTTTGATAAGAAAAAATACCTTTCAAGCAAAGCAATGGGTTGATAATTGTTAAAGCGAGTCTGCTCCATCGAAAGCAATCGTGCGACGTTGGTTTGCTGAGTTTAAGCGTTGCCGTACAAACACCGATGACGCTGAAAGCAGTGGCCGCCCGAATTCGGCAGTTATTCGACCTATTTTGCTTTGTTACTTTGTTTTAAGAACATTTGTCCATAAGAAAACTGTAAACAAAATGGATGCCGCACTTGCTCACTTTGGACCAAAAACTGGCAACTCGCCGCGACTCAAAACTCTGTTTGAAGCTGTTTAACCATAATAAACATGATTTTTGAAGAAAGATGTATACACCACTACACTGCGGAATCAAAACGTCAGTCAGCTGAGCGACCAAAAACGCAAAAGTATTTTATTCGCTGCCTATCTTGATAAAGGAAATTATGAAAAAACGGCCTCAAATGCAAAAGAAACAATTGCCGTTTCAGCAAGACTAGCGCCATGTCACAGCAGGGTTGATAATAGCAAGAATACTAAAGTACTGAATTTTTGTGGAACTGAGTACGAAATCTTTTTTTACTTTTCCGATTCTAACAGTATTTCAATAATTAAAAGAAGAAAATAACAACTCAAATTCAAATTAATTTGTACCGACCGAACGGCACAGTGGTTAAAGCTTTGGCGTTTGGATCGGGAGGTACTGGGTTCGAATCCCGTTAGGGGCATGATGCAAAAGAGAATTTTCATCATCTGATTACACAATCGGTGATGAAAATGAACACAACTATGACCCCCTGTCGGAGTGCACAACTCATGGGCCGGCCCTTCTTCCATGTCAATGCTATAGGTTGGCATGGAGCTATGCAATGTGCAAATGGTTCTACGTAAATCGGACCTATAACCGTACGTCCTCGATTTGGCAAGCAATGCGTGAGGTAGGACGAGAAAAGCGAACCGCGAAAGAATTGAGAGTGCTTCGGCCTCAGAACAGATGGCATAGATTAAAATACAAAAAATAATAATTTGGTTCGACTCACATTTAAAATATGTTCCTGCAACAAATCTTGCAATTAAAACAATTTAAATTTGTCTATTTACACTGCAGACATTAAAAAATAATGAAATCTATATCCAACATATCTCGTGTCGAGAAGATCTTACAAATCTTTTATGATTATAGATAAATTATTTGTACTGGCAATCCTACGGTAAACATGAACTCAATAAATTTGTACGTAAACGCAATAATTTAACAGCCTAGGTTGTGTACGATATGAACAAATTTGGTTAATATGACAATCAACCAAGAACCTCTTGAACACTAGATGGATCTGGATTTAGATTATTTAAACTGTAACAATTTAAAAATCAATATTGTACTGAACTGTTCTCATTTTACATACAACATTTTAACAGTCAGTACTTACAAATTTGGAAAATCCTCAACCTCGCTAAAATATTCCAGTCAACCCTAACTCAAATGTAACTAAGCGCAATTATCCGAATCTCGTAGTTTTATCGATAAAAAATTGCGGTTATTGTCTTTACTTAAAAACTATGACCCGACTATCTTAACTATAGGGTTTGGGATTGAGATTCTCTCCCCGAGAAGTTTTGTAGTTTTAAATATTATTTTTACAAGAAATTTTGAACTTAACGCTAAATCTAAGAACCGTGCTGGGGTGTTCTTACGTCACTCTTTTCGAAATTTTATCAAAGTTTACGTCTTTTTATGCTACAGCGAATTTGGCCATTGTTTCATTTATCAATTTAATTTCGTTCGAGTTATCGAAAATATATTTTATGAATTTCACAATGTTGAGCAGGGTGGTAAAAGATATAAAAGATGAAACAGTACCTAATTTTAGTTTAGAGAAACAAGGTATAGCCTTCGAAAAAATATCGAAACGCAATGCCACAACATTCTAGCACAGCCTTTAAAACAAGAACAAGCATATTAGGAATTTTGTATTTATTTAAGGTTTACTGAAAAATAGTTACTGAAAATCTTCTTTCCGATTTTTGCCAGAGAAGATTTTTCAGAATCCAAATCTGGCTGTCCCGTCAGGAACAATTTCAACAGGGACTCACTAAATTTAGTGACCACGGCCCGCGCCACATCTAAGAAGATACTGGAGCAAAACTTTTTCCTCTCTAATGACAGATGTCATTGAGAACATCTGTAAGCCTTTGAACCTGCTCAATAGTTGAGTGTTTCTCTCTGAAACCAAACTGATATTCTGGAATAAGGTTTCTTTGTTCAAGCAATTTCGTTGGTAGAAGTGAAACTGGACGGTAAGATTTTCTATCATTCAGTGGCTTGCCCGGTTTCGGAATCATTATTACTTCTGCTACTTTCCACTGCATTGGCACATATTTTTTCCTGAGGATCACATTGATTATGTGCAATAACTTACGGGTGCCTTTTTCAGGCAGCTCCTTTATTTGTTGCCCTGTTATCAGATCGTAACCAGGAGCTTTCTTTGCTTTTATGCTCTTAATTTCAGCTTTTAGTTCAATGTTACAGGCCTGATATCTACGAAGACAGATGTTCTGGGCGGATCAGTAGTGTTTTCGAAACTAGAGGTTCAAATGTTTCTTCAAGATGTTCAGCAAACAGGTCAGCTTTATCTTTCTGCTTTTATGAGAGCCGAAAGTTTGATGCACAAGTTGTTTAAGGCGGTTTTGTCTTGCGGCGCATGCGTATTCTGACATTTCTTTCGGGCTTTTCATTTTTCCTGCACGAGTTCTCTTACTTCTATTGGGCAAATAACGGATATTTCTTTCCTGGATGATAATTTGAGAGTGCATTCCCAAACCGACCATTGTATGATACCTGATTAGTTCCTCTTCTAATTCACTTTTGAATGGCACAAGTTCTCGTTCTTCCTCCACTAGCTGCTTAAATAATTCCCAATTTGTTTTGTTGTTTGTGAGCTGTGGTGAATTTGTTTTTTCTATTACATTTTCGCAAACCGTCATAATACGAGTAACAGGAGAATGATCAGATATTAAACTTTTATCGTTTTCTAAGATGAAGCGTTCCGATATGCCTTTAGTGATGCAGAAATTTATAAGGTCTGGAATTTTGTTAGGATCAGATGGCCAGTACGTTGGTTTCCCTCCTGAGTAAAATTCACAATTTGAGTATTGGCCAGCAGCAAGTAATTCTTTGCCTTTTGGAGAGGATAATCTTGAACCCCAGAAGGTATTTTTTGCATTAGTCACCTCCGATAATGAAGTTACTTCCTAATTTCTGGAACAAGTTATTGTAGTCTTCTTTCGTTAGGTTATATTTAAAATGACTGAAAAGTTTCAAAGTATTTTTCATACAGCTAAAGTATCGAGAAAATACTATAGTATCGATAATATCATGGCTGGTCACAAGTCGTCTGCTACCGTGTTCTCTGGATATGGCTCCCAGAGACTCCAGGGAAAAAGATTTACGTCAAATGCCGACGTTATAACCGAAACAAACGCTTATTTGAGACCAAAGATAAATCGTTCGTCAAAAAACGCATCGAAATGTTAGAGAACTATTGAAATGAATGTATCGCTCTTGAAGGAAACTCTGTCGAAAAAATTATTTTTTAGTATTTTGCCTCGGGTCTTACTGGGAGACGTGTTATACAGCATAGAATATACTGAATTCTAACCCAAACACCTACTTGGTTCGACTCAAGTTCCTTATTAAAAGAAATTCAATAGATGATTAAATCTGTTAAGAAACATCATTGAACTTAATGGATCCAATGGATTTTTTGCAGCTTAAGGCACACAATTTATTTACACGTCGCCTAACAAATACTAATATCTTTCTTAGAAGAATTCTACTCAAAACGAACTGGCGGAAAAAAATCACTACCATTAATCAAACAAATTGAAATGACACTTCATACGCAAAATTTAATTAATTTAATTTGAAATGTTCTTGAGAATTCATGAATTCATTGCGAAAATTGTTTCCAGTTGGGTTTGGTATTTACCAAATAAAATTGTGAAAACAAAATTTCTTTGAAAACCAAACCAGATATATGTTTATGTAGCTTGTACAATAAAATGTTGTGTATGATAAATATTGTTAGAAATATATCATGTTTTTTCGAAATTACCCATCGGTTAAGGCCATCCAATTCCCTTTTTTACAGTTATGTATTTACATATATTGTACCAAACAAAGCATGAATTTTGCATTATGTTGTGTACACAAAGATAATTAACCTCATATTGGTTTAGAAAAACCGCAATAGCCATGACAGCCAAAAAATAATAATTTCCCGAATTTTAATGAGTTTTTCGTTGAATTCATTTAATTTTTTGGTGTTGTGGGTAATAGATGTCATAGAAGTCAATCAAAAAACCGGAAAAGAAAAAATTGGAAAAGTATTTTATTCCTGCATCTAATTTAATATCGTCAGTTACCATACAACGAGTAAATTAAGAGCTTTCGAGACAGAAAGACTACGTCAATATTTAATCCAAATTATATTTCTTTTTGTTTCAGCTCACGTTCTTATCTTTTGTATTATAATATATTACGATGGGTTTGTTATGTAATCGCGATTTGATAACACATGTTACACCTTGTTGTATGTGTTTACCTATTATATGATAGTACGATACTACAGTTTCGTTTATTTGAACAAAAAATTCGCAAGATAATTGTACAAAAAATTGTTCATGGAAAATATAGAAGTGGAATCGAAGATACTCGTAATACGATTCGAGTTGGACATGGACTTGTTTGTTTTGAAGTGTGTTTTATCGTTTTTAAGTTAACGATTACTACTAGAAGCAATTTATTATGTAAGGTTAAATCAAAATTTCTCCCTAAGAACCATCTTTTTTGCCGATGTTTGGATACGAAAGATATTTTACCGTGTTTGGGTAAAAGGGGAAATAAAGTTGAACTTTGTGTTGGTGAAGCTTATGTGAACACGTTTTGCTTCATTGAGATTTGTTTGCAGTCTCTTTGTCCAGGTGCTGACAATGTAAGAGGGCCCTTGCAATTTACTTGTAGCTTTTCCTGTGTTGTTAGCGACTGCTAAGATGATCGTATCATATTTTCTATATTTCAAAGTATTCGTTTTCTAATTCAACTCGAAAGTGTTGGTTAGTTATGCAAAAGTTTAGTACTTGATAAAACCGTTTTAGTAAGTCTAATGACATAGACAGACTACTGGTTTCATAACTATAGTTTCGAGTTAACCATGATTTCGTTGTAATGTGCCATGCCTAACCATGATTTACAACTTAGGTTTATACATTGTTTCGGAATGAGATATTTTTCCTCATCCCGAGACATTTTTGTGTTCCCAAAACCGAATACATCAAAAATAGAGGTTCCGGACACTAATAGTTTACCAAGCAAATCCAGTTTCCTTTGAGTTGTCTATTTGTCATTGAGATATTGGGGTATATCCTCAATCCAGTCACAAAATATTAATTTGCGCCGTTGCAATATGGCTGACCTGCGACGGATGAAATTGCGACTACAAATTGGCATCTTCGATATAAATCGCAAATCGACAATTCAGCGTTTTTGCTGAATCCAATTTGCGACTGTCAGAGTGAAAAACCAAAACAAATCAAAAATTTCAATACACAGTTCAACTGTTTAATATGGAAGCAGGACCATCACAAATAAAAGAAGACGACCAAATTCCAAGGACTCAGAATTTTTATTGTTCCTAAAGGTTTTGGAGAACAACAGGGAAGCTTATTCATGTGTGTCATTTCTGTTCCAAACAGATGCTTTTTGTATAGCTACGTATCACATTTGGGAATCCACATAATCTATAAAATCCCCGTTTTACCTTAGCCATTTCCACGTCATTCCTTGAAAATTTTTTAAATTTTTTCGTTTGTAGAATTAAGGCGGACAAAAATTATTCAAAAACCTTACTAACGACAGACTGGCCCAAACTATGATATAAAATCTGTCCACTCACAAATTGGAAATTTCCGGTAGAGATGTTAAAACCTAGAGAATATTCCAAATATTAATTTTATGTTCAATTAAATGAGGTGGAAAAGCTTTGCTTATTTTGGTCGGCCTTTCTAAATAAATGCTCAATTCATCTATGATGAACATTGCGGTGTTTTTCATAAAGCGATACCGCACAAAAAATGTGTTTCGTCGTAGTCGAAAGAGTTCTCACGTTATCGAAATATCTTCCGTTGAATTCGGGTGTATCGTCACACGTCAAAACTAAGAAGTTTGAAGTTATGTTCAATGTTAAAATTATCTACTATTCAAAAATTGGCGTCGCAAAAAAACAAGAAAAAATTAACGATTTGCGACTGTCATTTTTATCGAGGATACCAATTTGGAAATTCAGCCGTGTTATCTTGCTTAACACGCTTGCGACTGGTTCGAAGATATACTCCCCCGCCAACTAAGGCGGAAAGAAATTTTTTTCTATTCTGTCAATTTAAAAGTCAATTAAATGTCAGTCTTGACATTTTTGTCAATGCCTACTCCATTACTATTTAAAACCAAACGAAAAGCCAAAGAATTGTAGTGTGTCTTGAGTTCTCATTTAGGAAATCATAATCCCGAAGTTATGGTTACAAAACTAGTAATGTGTCAATAGTATTAGTTATATTAGCCTCAATACCATATTTAGTCAAACACGTATACTACATCGTATTATCTGCAGCTAAATTGATCCGGAGGAATAGAGATTTCGTGTTTCTATTAATAGTTTGAGTTCTTAAAGCCTATACGAATTTTTATTATTTGGTGGTTTGTTTGGTTTAGGTGTCATGATTACTTCTGAAACTTTTCTTGGATCGTATCTAAGCCTGAATACTGCGTTAATTATTTGGAGGAGTTTCTTAGTCTTTTTTACAGGAAATATTTGTTCCGTAATTAAGTCATATCATGAAGATTTTTAGCACATAGGTTAATGAGATTTCTGCATTTAATCCTCGTGAGGAGATAGGGGATATATTGAAATGACATACTTTATATACTGGAGGTTTGTTGCGATCTGCTGCTTGGTTAGGTAGAGACTGGAATATGTTCTATGTGCACTGATGACCGATATAATCGCCTCGTCTGTACCTGAAAATCAAACCGCGCAACTCTAGCCTTTACAGCTGGATGAGTGGCGTGAACAGTTTTATCCACATATTCTAAAATATAAAGTTGAAGTAAAATGGGTTTCCGATATTAGGCAATTTTTTCGAAAAATGTATAATCCTGGAATACGTTGCCATATGCGTTCAAGGTTATTATTGTTAATGTTTTATTTGTAGTTCTTTGAACCAATTTAATCGAGAATGGATGAATTTTAGTTCAGGGAGTCTTGGTTATCAAACCGGTTGCTTACTCTCTCTTAAGCTACCCGAATGTTAAAAACTTCCGCGCTTCTTAATATTTCATGAAGTATTTTCGGTAATGGTATTCGACATAACTGGTTCTGGTATTATCACTTGCAAGTGTTTTGGTTCTCTGGTTGATTTGGTTAATTATTTCCGATATTGATGGATTTTTTCTCGAAATTTGTTTCTTAATCATTGTAGCTCCTTAGCGCCACTTTACATGTTTTTTAGTTTGTGGTATGTGGCTTTTGTAATTAATATATTTTACGACAATATTTTTACTGACTGAACATATTTGATCTTTTCCGGCACATTTAACTGGCACTAGATACGCCCTCTTCGACGTATAATAAAAACCTTGAGTTCTTGCACTGTGGGCTTTTCAATGGCTATTTTAACTCCCATGTTAGATATTACCTTTATATTATATAAACATTTTCCACTTTTCTTTCTTACTTTTAACATAAATAGTGGAAGTTTTCTTGTCCACATAGTAAACCATCCATGCTCCTTGGAATTAACTTTTGTAGCCTGCAACATTAATTCTCCAGACGTGATTATTTAAAGAAACAAGTTTATACTGGGTGACCGTAACCGATTTCATAATCGAGTGGAACGTTAATTGGAGGTAGTGCTTTAATTGGTTGTTGTTCTGGAACCAAGTGATTTTAATGATAAACTGGCTTCTGAAAACCCCTCCTGATGGCGATAATAAAGTTTCTGCCATTTCTAAAGAGTGTTGAGCGTTTATTTTCTTGTTTGTTCTATTTTTCTGATTTAATAGCCAATTCTCTTTCTAAATTCTCTCCATCCATATAGCTTCATCATATTGGACGCTTAAGTGTTATCCCTGGTGCGAGTCCTTCATTTCCTTTCTTTAAACTTGTAAATTCTTGTCAGCTGTTCAGCGTTTCCTTTCTCATACTGAAACATATTTTCAGTTAAAGGTATTAATGGTCTTGATAAGTTGGAGCTCCTTTCATACGTGTTAGGCAATGATTAGCCCTCCCCAGAATCCTTAGGACCAGCCTTCGAGAAGTGTGGATTTGAAACTTAGAATTCTTTCTGAATAACAAGGCATTGTCTGAATATAATTTGGTACTCATACAACCAGAAAAGAGATGGCCTCACGTCAACAACTAGGACGTAACGATATGCTACATAGTTTCAATACAGAGCTAAACGACAGGCGCTTTAAATACAATAATTAAAAACGCAGTGCTTCAAATGCAATTCATTTGGACACAAGCATAAATAAGTAGGTGTGTTCAAAGAAAACTGAGACCCCAATGTGTGTTTGTTGCAAAAAATGCTAAAAAAGCATTCAACCATTCTTCACGGAGCAAAGTATGTGCGGCATATAAAGTGCCTTATATCTAATGATAAAGTTTATGTCAATTAACTCATCAAACATCTCTAAGCGAGGGATTGCGGTCACGAGATCAGGCAATGTTCAGAACATCATAATATGGAGCTCCTCTGTATGTTATTAGAAGTAGATGACTTTTACTTAATACTTAGATCTGAAGTAGATACCGTTTCCTTAATAAGTAACTACTTCCAATATTAATATGAATTATTATGAATTTCTGTAAATTTGTAATTTTCCAGCCCCACTCTCAGAAATGTCTGGACCAAACGGGTATTGATTTCAGGCTTCTGAACCATCAGATAAGAAACAAGATAGTAAAATCTCATTACCATATCATGGGAAATACTGGTAGAAATAATTTATTGAATCATTCTACCACTTGTGTATTATGAATTATTATGAATTGGACCAAACGGGTATTGATTTCAGGCTTCTGAATCATCAGATAAGAAACAAGATAGTAAAATCTCATTACCATATCATGGGAAATACTGGTAGAAATAATTTATTGAATCATTCTACCACTTGGGTATTATGAACTATTATGAATTTCTGTAAATTTGTAATTTTCCAGCCCCACTCTCAGAAATGTCTGGACCAAACGGGTATTGATTTCAGGCTTCTGAACTATCAGATAACAAGATAGTAAAATCTCATTACCATATCATGGGAAATACTGGTAGAAATAATTTATTGAATCATTCTACCACTTGTGTATTATGAATTATTATGAATTGGACCAAACGGGTATTGATTTCAGGCTTCTGAATCATCAGATAAGAAACAAGATAGTAAAATCTCATTACCATATCATGGGAAATACTGGTAGAAATAATTTATTGAATCATTCTACCACTTGGGTATTATGAATTATTATGAATTTCTGTAAATTTGTAATTTTCCAGCCCTACTCTCAGAAATGTTTGGACCAAACGGGTATTGATTTCAGGCTTCTGAACCATCAGATAACAAGATAGCAAAATCTCATTACCATATCATGGGGAATTAACGTTATTTCAGTCATAGTTCTTTTTTAAGGTGTTTGCAATTTCCGGAAACTTTAATTAAATTTAAATTTCCGTTCAACTCTGAGGTTTATTTTTCGAGCGAAGTGATGTTGTTGTTTTCCAGCCTTGTATTATCGTTACGATTGAACTGTAAGTTTTACAAATTAAACTGAACGTTTTTTGTATCAAATTCCTATAAATTTACAATGTTTTAATTTTTATTAACATGCACGCACATTAAATGTGCATGGTTGAGTTCTAACTATCTGGAACTGCTGAACAAAGAATATTTAAATTGTATAGCAAATTGCGCTGTAAATTCCACTATAGTTCCGTAATCTCGTTTTTAAAAAGAATTTCAGCCAAGAATAGTTGAGTGTTGTGTTTGTTGATTGAAAGCCACCCGGAAAAAATATTATGTATGTCGTCTTACATTATAATTTAGAAGTGTGACCCTGTGTTTTTTACGTGAACTGTTTTTAGCTGAAATCACGAATGTATTTACTCAAATTCACTAATTCCAGTAAAAGTTGTAATAGAGGAGGCAATATACTCGCAAGACCATAATTGCTACACAAATAAATTAACATAAATAAATTTATAGAACAAACGTATTCAGTTAATTTTTAATTGGTTTGCCTAATATTAGTTTGGCGTAAATAGTGAAACATTAGAAAATTATAAGCTTTTCGCTAAATGCGAACCCGATATTATGTGTACTAACAGCAGGGAGAGAAACATTAGTAAATATTTGCATGATTTTATTTAATATTTACTTACTTAAGGAATTTCCATTATACCATATACTTAAAGGAAAATATTATTTATAAACTTCTTATATTTCTACAATAGTACACGTGAACTACGATGACGGAAATTAAGTAAAACTCGTGGCATCTATTACGTCATTACATAAATATTATATGCGCCCCTAAGCTCGTATACTGCTTTATCTAGATTATAGAATGCGCTGTTATTCACCTCTAAGATAATATATCAACAATTATAGTATAATTCTATTATTGTTTTTACGTTTAAAACGAAAAATTAAAAAATTTTCCAGACTGTTTATTCGAATTTTGCGCCCGAGAGCAAATATTTATGTTCAAATATAAAATTATATAGCAGCGAGATGTGTACACAGAGCGTGCGGAGTAAAACCATTTCCTTTTCTTTGAATAATTTATTATAAAGCAAATAATAATTTTATCTGTTTTGTTTTTATAAATAACACAATAAAATAATATTTGATTTTCATTTTTCTTTGGTTTTAAACAATAGCTAGCATATAATAATTATTGGTCTAATGATCCAATTAGAAAAATATACAATAAAATAGTTAGCAATCTCTGCGTTACTCGTATAGTAAACGTTATCAGTTACCGCAATAAATTAATATTTGACATTATACTCATTCCTTATCTTATACTCGTATAGTATTACACAAGTTCATCTCTTTCGTCAGTTTTTCATTGTTAAGAAATTGCCCTATAAATCTTACTCATTACTTTTTAATATTCCAACAAAGATGTTTGTCTATTCCGTAGTGAACAAAAAAAAGTGCATTCACAAATCCAGATGACCTGAATCAATATATTTATTTTGTACACACGCCTGCTGTTCATACATAAATTACGCAGTGCAATTTTTCGTGTGTCAAACTGTCAATAAAATAGTATTTTAAGAGGCATAAAACGACCCCCGTCGCCGCCGCCGTGCAAACACGCTGCTATTTATAAAAATCTAATTAGGTTTATGATTTCACATGACGTTTAAAAATTTGTTTTAATTAATTATTTTTTATAAAAATTCTATAAATATTCGGGCGACTGGCATTATTTGTTTTGGTCTTGTTGGATAGTTGAAATTTCTCATTTTAAGTGGCTCCATAATTAATTATATCGTTAAAAAATGTGATTTGCTGCCAGAACAAATGCTTATGTGTCGATGGGATATTAGATTGCGTGGGACATAAATGCCATCAATTTAATAATCACATGTCAACAAATTTGTATGTACGACATACGTATTTTCCATAATAAGTTTGTCCAAAATTGGTTGTGTTCACATTTTGCAAGTCACAAGACGACACACAATACAAATTGCAATCGAAGCCCAATGTCATTGCAATTAATTTTTAATTGAATTAGATGATAATTCTGACCATGTGATGAGAATTTATTTCTCATATTTACAACAAAAATAAATGTGCGATTTATGATGTAGGTGACATATGATGGAGCACGAGAAACTGATTAATTCAATTGTGGTAGACCACATACATTTGTCTAATCTGTTTTTAGATACAGAATTTGTTATTTACCGTGACATAAAATTTGCAACAATTAACTCATAAAAAAATAGTTAGCCGAAAACATTCCAACAAAATGGTAAATTAAAAACGACAATTAATTGCAAAAGTAATATTCTGAAATTGGTACTTTATCCAAATATAAAGGCCATCCTAGAAAAATTCCAACAGTTGTTTGGCACTCAGGAAAATATGCTGATCATTGATTTTGTCAAATATCGAAAAATTTGTGATTTAGACAAAGGTAGTTTCACCTGGAAAATTAAACATATTTTGATTTGCTTTAAGTATAGGAAATATGTATAGATTTGAAGAATTTAATTACCTTTGCACCAACCCGAAAAATATGTGAGTCTTCACATATTTTGCAGTTTGGTGCAAAGGCCATAATATTGTTAGAAAAGTTTTTTCAGTGCATCTGCTTCCAGCGACACGTATATTCTATAATAATGAATATTTAGCTACCAGTGCCAATACAGTGAGTGGAGTTATGACCTAAAGTACTATAATAAAACTGTTTCTTTCTCCAAGACATTTTAAATGGCCATTTGATTACATCGGAGTGAGAGAAAAATGGGCTAAAGTGAAGATGACGTATACATCATCGGGCAAGATGAATATTTTTTGCAAAAATTTTCATTGTAGGATTGTGTATCTATGATTTTAAGGAAGTGCAAGCCAGACAGTTCGGAAAATGTCTACATTTTTCTGGAAAATTTTGGGGGTACAAATAGGTTTTGAAGGATTTACAAAAGATGGCCTAATCAATATTACATCGCATCGGGCCATCTTATAACTATATTCTTGTTAAAGCGTCATCATTACCCTCTACAAATCAGTATGTGTCATTTCGGTGAAGTGTAAACAACATATTTGTTGTGCTCTAACCATGACAACCTTTGTGCCAACAAAATACAATTTGCGGGAAACGCTGCTTTTTTGTTTTAATTTGAAGAAAATTGCAGGTGATGGACATCGATTGCTGTATGAAGCATATTGGGGAACATGCTCCATCAATAAAAACATGTGAGTACTGGTTATTGGACCATAATTCATACCAAACTCAAGAGGAGCTCGCTGAAACTTTGGGAGTGACTCAACAAGTGATTGAAACCGTCTCCCATACCCATGGTCGCAAAAACAAGGAGATTGGGTTCCGTATGAACTACGCCAAGAGACGTTGAACACCGATTTTTCACGTGCGAACAACTGCTTTATAGACAAAATCGGAAGGGTTTTTCTTTAATCAAATTGTGATGCAGAACGAAAAGCGGATCCACTACAACTAATTGTGGAGTAAACTCGGCCATGCATCAACTTCACTCGTCAAACCCAATATTCATGGCAAGAACTTAATGTTGTGCATCTGGTGGGATCAGTTCGAAGAGATCTACTATGACCTACTCCAACCTAACAAATCCATCACTGGAGAACGTTATTAGCAACAATTGATGCAATTAAGCCGAACATTGAAGCTCACAATATGCCAAAACACATGACAAAGTGATCTTTCAGCACGACATTGCTCGGCCACATGTTGCAAGAGTCGTCAAGAAAACTTTGGAGGCGATTCAATGGGATATCCCACTCCACCCACCGTATTCACCGCTTACAAAGAGGTCATAAATTGGGTCGCTTCTTGCATCGCCTCAAAACACGAGGAATTCTTTCGACGCGGAATCCGTATGCTGCCTGAAAGATGGGAAAAAGTCGTATCTACCGATGGACAAAACTTTGAACAAAATATACATTGTACCAATTTCTTTGCATAAAGCTTCGAATTTATAAAAAAAAAACTCAAAATTTATTTGTACTCCCAATAATATATAACAATGGCAAATTTTTGAATAGATTTGTATGTTGGAATTGTGAATTTATCGTAAAATTGCTACATTTTCCACGAAATTTTTGAAATTTTTCAGTGTTTCGAAATATTTTAAAATCTATAACTTTTGATATTCGACTATGATTTGATATAACTCAACATTTGATTATTGCATAGTTTTGTTGTATAGTGGTCGAATAAATATAAATTTAACTTTTCCAAAATATTCCCTTCCTTCTAAAGTTATATCAAATCTGTTTCTGGTATTCTACGGTTTTCCTTGGTGAAGGAGATGAATGCTAAGCGGATTTGTGGAATTCCCAATTTTAGTATACATTTTTCAAAAAATTTAACAATTTTAGCATTTACATTTTTAATTTGAAAGCAATTAATTTTTAATTTTGTCTAGAGAAGCGTGGTTTTGGAGCGGCAGCCTCTGTCCTTTAATGTATAAGGGCGAATTAAAATATCGCAAATATAATTTTTGCCTGTTACATGATAGTGTACAATTTTTATAATTCAAATTAAGATTTGATAAATTAAAACTGTACATTTTTAATTTTTGAACGAAAAAAACAAAAAACATTTTTGGAAAAAGTGAAAATTTTCAAGGAAAATGTGATTTTTCCGAATTATTTTGACTTGCACCTAGTAAAAACGATAGATAAACAATCCTACAAAGAAAAATTTATCATATTTTGGACGATCTCATCATCTTCACTTAAGCCGAAAAATGTAACTACTTCCAGCGCCAGAACGGTAGTTTTGAATACTACCATGCTTCAATTAAATTTGTAGCATTCGTCCAAACCTTTGGGACATGTACATATGAACAGCGCGATCCATAATTATATATTGTAACCGATTTAGAAAATTTCAAGAAATTAATGCCAAGAAATAAACGAAAGTATGTACTTGAATCGTCATGGAAAACCCCGTTTCAGGATTCAATTATTTTGAAAAAAAAACAAATCTTAGTTCCATAACTACCGGACAAGTGGTGCAGTGGTTAAAGCTTCGGCACTTGGACCGGAAGGTGCTGGGTTCGAATCCCATCAGAGGCTAGATGCAAATCGAATTTTCATCATCGATTACGATCGGTGATGCTAATAAATACAACTAAGACCCTCTGATGGAGTGCAGAATTCCGTGTCACGCGCCGACCCACCTTCCATGTCAATGTACAGGTTGACATGGAGCTTGCAATGTGCAGGTGGTATACTGTAGTTGTGTGAGTAGGTGAAGTAGGTGGGTTAATGATGTGGAATGAATGAGTGGTATCACAATGGGCCTAAAAATTGGAATAAGTGTGCAGTAAGCAACCACTGAAACCTACCTAGTTCCATAACTATATGTCCACAGTAGTAGCCTTTGATTGTATTTTTCTCGCTAAGCCTAATAAATGAATAAATATTTTACTTTTATTCGGTCTGTCAAACAGCCAAGTGCTGTATAAAAATAATGTCACGTGGAAAATACTTATCGGCCGAGGGAAAGGCAAAATTCAATCCCTTTTCGGAGGTGTATCTTTTCGGAAAATAGACAATAGATTAGACCACCATCATGTAACGATTGCAAATTATTTCTAAAATCCTACTACTTAAGAGACACGAAAAACCGGAAGGCCAGATAAAAGATGACTTGCCGAAAACTATTAGGCACCTTAAAAGCGAATTGCAGTTAAATGTGTCCTAAACTACGATCCATCGTCGCGCTTTAAGAGGTGTTGAGCACCTGGATTACACAAAAATAAAACAGGTACCAAAATTATTGCCACGACACAAAGCTGCACGACATGAATTTATTAACTGAAATATGAGAGGACTGACCACTATTAATCAATAAGTGATTTATCCGATGAAAAAAAATTTAATCTGGATCGGCCAGATGGTATTTAATACTATTGGAGGGATCTTCGAAAGGAACCAATGTAGTTCTCAAAGCGAAATGTTGGTGGTGGAAGTCTAATGATATGGAGGCCGTCTCTTCTGCAGGTACGCTCACTATAGCTTTTCCATAAACTACAATGAACAGCGCGGAGTACATTGACGTCTTAGAAGACTATCTCTTACCTTTTCTGTACATTTATCAAGAGTAAAACTGGATTTTCCAGCAAGATAACGCTCCAATCTATAAGAGTCAAAATACCAAATCATGGTTTGTGGAGTATTACCTACCAATTTTACCTCAGACCCTTGTAATGAGAATAATCTAACTGCTTCCAGCGTCACAACGGTAGTTTTGGGTACTAAGAAGCTTCAGCTTATAGAATTCTTCAAAACCTTTATAATGATAAACAAGACGTACTTACCATATAATAAACAAACCAAATTCCACCGGCGCCAGAACGATGCTGGTGTGAACGTATAGAAATAAAAAACTGTAACTGTAAGCGCCACAACTTTAGTTTTAGTACTAAAGTACTAAAGTTAAAATTATGTCATATTTCAAGACCTTTTCAATGAAATGCGACATGAATATTCTACAATATAATATAGTAAATGATTTTCAGGACTATGATGCTTCAGCTAAATTTGAAGCATTCTTCAAAACCTGAAGATTTCTGAAGGACTGAACTGCTTCCAGCACTACAACGATAGTTTTGAGTACTAATGTGCTTCAGTTAATCTTGTAGCATTATTCAAAATCTTTTTTAACCAGCGTCAGAACGGTGGATACAGGATGTTGTCAAAATTATTGTCTGTCTAAGCCCTATTAAACTGTTTACTACATAACTAAATAGGAAAAATAAAAAAGCCTGTAAAGCCATATCGTGATGTTGGGTGTTCCTGGTGTGATTTGCTATGGCAAGTACCCAAGCCCTGGGCCCTACAAACTTTCCAATATTTTGAATAAAAAACAGAAGAAACTTGGCGAAAATAAAAAATCGCACAAGCCATTCATAAAATATAATGATACAGACATCTAAACAAACGAACAAATATTTTTTCGCATTTTTGGACTCAGAAATCTTCAAAACATCCAGAAATGGTTTAGGATCTAGGTATATTTTGTCATTTTTATCAGAATTTCAATAACTTAGTCCTACAGACCGAAGTTAACTAACATTATATACAACTACATTTTCCAAATAAAACCAAATTAGCTTAAGGATCATGTATCTTTCGCTTGAACAAAATTTCAGTTTTCATCCCTCGAAAAAATTTGGTGAATACAGTGAATACAGATTCTGATGCTCAAAGTCGTCCATCCATCGTTAGTATGCGGTCCAGAACGGAGATATATCTGCGTTAACATGTTTTAAAGTAAAAGTAGTAACACAAGGCACAAGGAGACTAACGAACGTGTCTGAGGCTTTAATCAGTAGAGCAAATCGTTAGATTGGTGGTAGATAATTTTATTATGCATTTGTGATACACATCTATCATGCGATGGGAGAGTAGTTTGGATACCTTAACGTTGATGTCGGACAGTCGCAAGCGATTCAAACACTCGGTCTTCCAATACTGGTCGTGTTGAAATAGCTGATTGTTTCTAAGTGTAAATATATTTTGCAACTATCACAAAATGGTCCTGTCTCCTGTGCCTAATACCGAATGAATACTGAAGTGCCTTTTGAAAATTTAAGTACAGTGGTGCGATTCAGGTTCGTGCTTGATATATGGTATTATATAGCTTACGCAAAAAAAATATTAAGACTATTAATATCGAACAAAATGCATTTCATCACTAACTAAATTTTTAATAAAAGTTTACCTTATTAGAACATCTAGAACTATTTGGAATTTTATTTTTTTATTAATACGCCGAGTTTAAAACGGCTAAGAATAATCATTGTTTTTGTTTTAATTATTCTTATTTCGGAATATTAAAACTGGTAACTGTCTAATAAATAGAATTTTATCATAATCAAGGCAGACAAATTCAGCCATGCTTGGAGAGTTGTGCTCATTTTATATTCCGTTTTCATTAAACATGCTGAATTTCCTCATTCTGCTAAGCATAAGTCAATTCCAGTTGTTCAAAAATCCCGTTTACATATATAATAGCAATACGGGTTAAAAAAAATTTATAATGATTTAAAACACACTTTTACGATGTCAATTTTCGTCGATTATTCGGCAAAATTAGAACTAAAACTAAGTGTAACTAAATAGGATGGTGTAATTGAAGATTTCTGTGAACCGAATGTACTGAATTGGGAGAAGCAGGTATTTACGAAATTTTTGCAAACCAATTCGCGCGAAGACACGCCCACTCCTCGCTTCTCAGGTATGCCCCTCCCACCTATGGCCTCGAAGTCACGCCAACTCGTTGCTCCTCCTACATTTCAATGTTTATTTGTTTAATATAATCTTTCCCTCTATTAAGCCACATCTTCTCTCATCATTAACAGTAGAGTTAAATAATTGAATAGGATTCGCCTCTCCCACTTTTGGCTGCGAATCATAATTTAAATACCTTTATTTCTGCAGTACTCGTATATTTTTAATCTAACTTCGAATCGTACTGTTTTGTCGTGCTTTAAATTATTATTTGTTCTGTTCCAGTAAAATGTTCTACAATAATAAAATTATTGTGGTGGAAATTCTAAAATTTTTGTTTCAGTTGTTAAGAAAGAATATAGCTCATTACTTAGTTTCACATTTTCCTCAAATTCGAAGTTTATTATACTTTGAGGCCGCTTTTTAATAAATTAATAAATATTTCATTTTGATTTTGGGCAATTTTTCATTTTTTATTTGGTTATTTTTTATAATGAAAAATTTCCTAATAATATTGGCTGTTTTTTAGTTTTCCAGCCATTTTGCCTGGATCCAGTTTAATACGCCTAAATGCATGCACCAAATATACGAAATAACTGTACATTTTACATGCATTAAAAATTAAATTTACTAAAAACATTAGTTTTAACTTGAAAAAGCGTGACAATTGAACGGACATCATAGTTGAGAATATAAGCTTCTTTTAGATAGTAAATGTATAATTAAATTAAATTAATTGAAACAGTTATCATCAAATCACTTGAAATAATTTCAAAATAAAATGTTTTAGTTGAATTCAATGCCGAACAGTCAATGTTAAAAAAATTGCTTTATTTAAAATGCCAGAATTTTCAGCTAGTTTTGTGCCATTTTTGCACAATATTTTTGATACATCGTATACGTTACGGTTAAAGTCTGAAATCGGTAAATGTCCGAAATTTTTATTTTTTAAATTCGTTTACACGATTAAAAACCGCCTGTACAGAGGTCGGATGTTAACGTAACGTTTGCCTACATCCCCCCCTAAATAATCGTAGTTTCATTTATTCCACATCAGAAGGCTAAGCGACATGGAGGGCGATATTAGCTCCCACGAGTCCGTAAGAGTTAATAAAACCGTTAGCTCGAGTATTCCAGATGACTGCACTATACCATAAAAAGTAGTCAATGGGGTGAAGGATGAATCATTTCGGGAACAAACAACACCCAAATCATAGATTCCGGAGGAATAAAACGGGGTCTTCCAATTTTCATTCTTTTAAGTCTCTGTAAAAGCCTGGAAAAAGATATTGTCGTAATACCATAACCTAGCATTTCCCGTTAATAATGACTTCCAAATTTTCCGCGTTGTAATAATAATTTTTATATCAGTAGTCTGCAAGAGCAGACGGCGACAGTACTATTAAAAATGTCCACTTTACTAAAGTATCAGTTGAAGTGAGTTGGATAAATTTATACTAAACAAAAGGACCGCGAATTTCAAAAAATTCAAAAGTGCGGAAACTGAAAATATAAATTTGACATCCACAAGTGATTTGTTAATATTTTGTCTGTTGGTACAATATACAAAAATATTGTTATATTCGTCATCTCTGTATAATTCTAAAACCGCAACAGATCTGAATCAAATATTGAACAAATTATTGTATTGTAAACGGGTATATTTGATTTGATTTACCTTAAGCCAACGTTAATTGTTTGCCTAAATAATTGTGGCACAGCTGGATAGCTCAAACATAAATTCCGGTTTCCAAAGTTATATTAGCGCAAATCCAACTAATTGTTTCATCTTCTTCTTCACGTTTACTCGTTTCAAGACTAGGCTACCTGTTACAAAATAATGATTTATTTCAAACACACATAATTACCTAACATGTTTATTACTTATTAAATAAATTATTTAATTTTCCTTTATTACAGGTCAATCACAAAACGCACTCATTTACATCTTGTACAAGGCAAAATTAGTGATTTTTATTATTTCAAACACGATAAATTTGAATGCTAATATATAAATACATCTAATATGCAACATTCGTTACTTATTAAATTAATAAGTAATTTACCCTTTCGAAAGATCGGTTATAAAACGCGGTGATTTTCATTATGTTCAAGACAGAACCACTCATTCGACTTCAATTCAACTCAATAGCTAACTTTATAAAAGAAAATCGTTATACCGAAAGATCCTGATACTGAATTATTTTGAGGCGTTCCAAAACTTATTAAAATTATTAGGATTCAATTAAGGAAACCTATAACAGAACATTTTGTACGGTTGCATATTGATTATGATGACCACAAAAGGAGAAACCGTATTAATTGGACATGACATAAATGCTTTGTCGAGTTGAAAAAACGTTTATTCACATAGCTTTATTTTGTTACATTGTACTGAAAACACCTCTATCTAGCGAATTCCAAAAATTATTTCGCTTGCCTTTCTGAACTATGTAAAGCGGAAAATAAATATTCGAGTGATCAAAAGATCTTTTATTACAAATTATTTCGTTTTAATATTTAAATTTATGCACGTTTTACAAAGATGTTCGACCTAGCAAAAGCTGTTCATTTTCGAAACATTACAAATTCCATTCATTTGACGACGGATAGAAATTCTATACAGATTTTTTGTTTCTAAACAAATTAAGAAATCGTTTGGGTGATTTTGGGGATTTTAATGCCATAAATTCTTAATTATTCTCTACACAACAATGTACTAAACAAGAGATTTAGAAAATTATATAAACCTGAAACTTTATTTAGATTAGCCATTGCTCTTAGAACGTCCGAATTAACCTTTCAATTGTGATCCATACACAAATAAACATTTTTTACTCGTAGAAATTCCATTCCTGTCATTAGAAAAAATCACAAAATAAATTTAGGTTTAGTCATTGAAATATTCTAATTTTAATCTAATCAATTTCAAAACACCAAACAATTTACTTAGTACATACTTGTATATAGAGGATACGTCATAGTTATGTACGTAATATCGAGATATGACGACAACATCGCACGAAATTAATTTGATATTTTACCAAAATGTTTATGCCAATTTTGATGTTCGGGTCGTTTTGTAGATTTTGTAGATGCAAACACACCACATACCGAACATTGCCTCCGCTCCGAACAAAAATAGTATTCATTGCTGTATGTTGAAAAATAATTAAAATGTTCATTCATTCAAAATATAAAATAGAAATCAAAATAACAATGAACTTCAAAAGACGTCATTGTTTCTTTATTTTATAAAACGTATTTTACTGGTTGGCGAGCTAAACATATGGTTCGTGTCTCATTGTTGTGAGATGTTGAATAAATTTGTTGTTGCATTGAAATTCCTAAGAGATAAAAGGTTAGATGCTTTCGAGTTCATTTGTACTAATTATTGTAATGGCTAATTGTTTATGTTCTTTTGTGTTTAATTACTACGACTCGGGAAAACTTAAAAATATTTAAAAATAATTTCTACAAATAGAAACTAAATTTTCTCTGCAAAATGCGTCGTTTTATGACGTGCTAAATGTTTACTTCAAAATGTAGTGCGAAAATTCCCCATTTTGTTATTTTTAATAAAAAAAAAATCTTATCTGATCAAAATATAATAAAACAAAATTAATATTATTATGAATGATGCGCACGTACAATGCCATAAATATTCCTAAAATGTGCCTGTGTGTAACTACTTGGCATTTATCGCGCTATATAAATGTCAACGGGGCAGAAAATTAATTGTTACGTATGCGATTTGTAAATTATCGTTACGTAGTATCTCTAGGTGTATATAGTATTACGATTTTATCAAGGTAATTATTTTAATTGAATTGGAGTAGTTAGGTTCGGAATTTTAAAATGATTTTGACATTTTGATGACTTTGTGCCAAATCATTATGTTTTTGTTTTGCACCTAAGAGTTGAAGGCTTATCTCTGGGGGGATTTTGTTTGTTGCGAGTTTTATATTATGTACAAAGGCTCTAGATAGGAATTTAATTTTGTTTATAAAAGATTATCGTGGTTTAACAGTGATAATACATGTTTTATTCTAGACTTCCCGGATTTATAGAAATGAATATTGAAATTATGATTACTAGGTATTATAATGCATAACACCAACTTTATCTTTGGGATTAAGGAAAATTAGGAAATTCTATTAGAACTCTCCGAAACCCCGATTTCAGCTATTAGGTTATAGTTATATTAAGTAAGGTTATGGCCCTTAACCTCTGACGATCGCACATTAGCAAACATGGAGTAATACCACACTCTACTCTTGGTCACCCTATTTTGCAGAATATAATGGATTCGTGTAATCAACAGTGCCGAGAGATAGATGGTTGTTCGATTACAAAGCCGTATTCGAAGTTTCAGATTCTCAGGCGACTTCCTAAGTCTTATCAATACAGGCAGGGATGTATTGATGGAATTGTGTTGCACTGCAAAGTAAAAGATTTTTATGAATCGAAAATTTAAAATAATTAATAATAAAACCATTTCTTTGACAGCAGATCTCGATATTGCTACAAAATTGGAAACTGTCGGCATTTTCGAGACACGACAATTTGGTGGGAACGCCGAAACTTTCGTCGAACGATGGCCCACCGGGCCGATGGTGCTCCGAAAAGAAGGTACGAAAAAACGACGTTCCCTCCTGGGAACGTGGAAAAGAACCAGAAGAATACTTCGAGTTCCGAGCCACAGATCTACTGAAGCAGGGGCTCGTTTAGGGATCCATCCCGAAACTAAAATATAAGGGAACTGTCAATCACTAATATCGGTTTTTAGTCAACAGAAAACCTGATTTCGATGAGGAACACCATTCGTTAGTTTTTGCGGTAATTACTATATATACTCTGCACTTCTGGTGAACTATTGGCATTTGGGGCTCAAACGCACAAACAAGAAAACTATTAAATGGGTTAAAGAAACTGTCTATCTTGCAACCTTTGGAGGGCGCTGAATGTATCCAAGTTAGTGAATTATCCAGGCCTGTTAGGAGTACATTTTTTATTTCGAGTCCGTTTTTAACCCTTCAGAAATTCTGGAGAAGCTGGAAGATCAAAACAAGAGACTAGAAACTGGCAGATGAACCATGTTAGGGCAAAACAGGGCCCGAAAGATGTACCTCCGCATACTGACCTAGATGAAGCATCTGTGTTAAAGCTAGAAGGATAAAATCGTGGGACTTAATCCATGGAACTCAGGTACCGTCTTGTCTAGTAATAACTACTCAAAACCATGAACCTGTATATATTAGCAATAATACGGATTTCAGGCTCCTTAACGAAATATGTTGAAACGACCTTATAGCAGCAGTACTTAAGTTAAAATAAAACAGAATAAGGCGTAGGGTTCTAGTAATTTCTGTTTACTTCAGATGACAGCTATATTCAGATCACAGCTCAGATATCAATTTAAGGGGCCATGCTCTTTTGAAATATGTATCTGCTTCTGAACTGGTTATACTAAATGTGGGTAATATCGGGTGATTTTTTTAAGCTGAAACTTTCAAATATCTCGGAAAATAAGCACTCTACGAAAACAAATGTCCTTTATCAAAATTTAATCATTCCCGACATACATTAGTGCTAAAATTAGTACCCCTCTCCCCTTCTTGTAGATGGGGCGGGCGTAACTTTCAAATTAAAATATAAACCCTTATTTTTTATTGCAGATTCGGATTCTACGGCTTAAAGTACGTCGGATTTATTTATAACATTTTTTCGATTCATGATAGATGGCGCTGTAATAACGACATTCATTTTTTTCGATTTCTCCTGCTGAGAACCTATGCATACGATTCTGCAATACGTTTGACTTAAAATTAACACGTTTTCAATGTAAATACTCGAAATTAATCTTAAACGTTCCACAATCGTGAAGGTAAGTAAAAATGGTCTTTATTCCTAAGGCTTAAAAGCTCAGGTATGCTAAGTTTCCGACCTATAAGTCGGTCCCCGTTCTTACTTTTGTTGCTAACGTAACACCTAGTGGAGGAGTACTTTAGAGATAATTTTCTCATTTCCTTTGCAATTCATCCTAGGCAATGTGTCTACCAAAATGGTAAATCTGTTGATACAGCGCTTGATCAAATCGTAAGGCGAATTGAAAAATCACTAGACAACAAAGAATTTACTGTAAGAACATTTCTGCACATTAGGGGGCATTTAACTGTAGTAGCGCTACGACCACTGTGACTGCTCGAAAGGCCTAGGGACGATTTCTGTCTCCTCTCCGGTGGTGCCTTATCGTCGGTTATTCCAGTCCAAACGACTGTCGATTTTACTGTAAGGAATGGTAATTATATGGATGACCTATGTGATAACATACAAATGACGATCAATGACGCTCTTTTCATCAGACGAAATTGCGGTAAAGATTTTGTGAAATTTCACACTCCCAAAATAGGGGGAAATATAATGGAAGAAAAATTCAAGAAAGAAAGCATTTCCAAGAAAGCAAGCAGCAAATGGAAGGGCTTGAAACCGAAACTCGTATACTGATTTTACGTAGCGGTACTCGGACCCATTTTCTTTTGCCTTGGTATGGTGGACTAGAGTTGAAAGTGGGACTGTTAGGAAACCACTAGCTCAATTGCAGAGAATGGTTTGCTTGGAAATTGTGGGGGCTTTGCATACAATACTGATTGCTTCACTCGATATTATCTAGAGTCTCCACCGTTTAATCTTTGGATTAGGTCATGACATTTGCTTGCAGTATTTAGGCAACTGGTAGATAGTTCTATTGGATAAAATCGAAACTGGAAGTTAGCAACCTTCCAATGGCTTACCCAACGATTGATCAGTTATAGGTTTTACAGTCAAAATTTAATAATTTAAGTATTAAATATTTTTCACATTCGAAAATTGTTGGGAATACACATTCGATATTTTGTAACTCAAACTGAAAGTTCTCTAAATTCGGATAATTTTCAAATGATTCAATGTTTGATTAATAAATCAGGTAAGAAAATTTTTTAGAGGTAATTTTATATTCTCATAACGTTCAGTATTTCAAATGTATCAATTTAAACATGAAAATATTTGATTAATTAAAATTAAATCAAGAAAACGAATTCGCTTGATACGCAAACTTCTAAAACTACGTCGAAATCTTCGTAAGAATCTGAGGAAATTCCCATGAAACTCCAGAAGTGATACAACTAATAATTTTATGAGTTACTCGTATCAAACTAAAATTTTGAATAAATTTGAAAATTTCATAAAATCACGAACAGCAGGAGCTCTGATGTTAAGGAAGTTCGAATATAACAAATCCTCTAAAATTTATTTTAACCAGGTTCAATACAGTCCATGCGGTTTGTAAATTAGTGAATTTGGATTGCAAAATCTATAGTGGTGATCTTGCTGGTGCCGGACTATCTTTATCTGATCTTGAGGTGGATCTCTTATTTCCTTATACAGCACACCACTGTATTCAGGCAGAAATTGTAGAGGTGGCTTGCTATGCAATGCATCAGATAGCCAGGCCGCCTTAAGGGCCATTGATTCCAACTGATTCTTCGTAACCTTCCTGGAAGAGAATTGAAAAATTTTGAGGAAAATTAGGAAGCCGATAATTAATGAGAGAGCTCATCGGCTAATTTCGTGAAACCTGAACCAGCTCTCGACGTGATGATCTTGAAAGAGAAGACGGTCTACATCAAACATGATGAGACAACCCTCCCACCTGTCGTTTATCCAAGCCTTTTATTCTAGAGGAGGAAAGTTTCAAGGAACATGAAAGATCTCAGGTGCCTTTAAACAATGATAGACACACCGTGAGAACTTTACTAGGCATTCTCAGCGTGTACTGTTCTCTAAGAAAATACTTGTTTTGAATGGGGGTCCGGGAGAGTGCCAATTTCGGCCAGTGTGGTAGAGTGGAGAAGAAGACGATTCAACACTTCTTATGTTCCTGTTCTTCCTACGCCCATCATAGATTATATTCTTGTTTCCGCTCTTTGAAGAGCAGTTAACGATACTTAGATATTGAAAATTTTGGAATTCATCAGCAGAACAAACCATTTTTGGGACTAATTTTTTCATGAGGTTTACTGCAATGCCGACTGAGTGGGGCAAAGCAATTCCGATTAGGGATAAATGCATTTTTGAAAAGTAATTGCCTGTTTTAATACCTAAAACTTCTAGTTTCTTTAGCATACTCACATTAATTAAAAATCCGAAAAAACATTGCTCGAAACTTACCTAGAAAGAAAGAAAAAAAATAAAAACATTTCAATAATTGACAATTAAATAACCTAACTAAATGTTTGCTTAGTAATTAATTATTATTAGAATATTGTATATTCTGTTGTAAATTTGACCGACGACAAACCAATTACGAGTAATAATCAATAATTAGAAAATTGTTCAAATTTTTAAGCCAAATATTATAGGCACAGCGAAAACGAAAAATCATTATGCATAAAAATATCATATCGTTGACATTGGAATAGGTTTGGTTTGGCAGCAACAGAATACAGCCCAAAATATTCATAATCACATTCCCAAACTAAATTCTACAAATTTGTTTACCAAATTATGATTATGCTACTAATAATCAACCGAAATGTAAAAAAAAATTATTGTGTACCGATTTTTATGATTTTCTATTCATCAACGAATTTTAATAGGTCGACAAATTTGGCTGAGAAAAATAACGAAGCCATGTGTTGTCCCAGATTTTTTTACTTATATGAATTAACACCTAATGAATATGTTAAGTCTGACACGTGTTAGTTTATTAAACGAATTTTTTGGTACACACATCATCCATTTAAATACACATAAATTTCCGCACGACTTTTAATTTATTGAAATTCTAGAGGACGGTTCAACGGGCTAATAAAAATACTCTACTAGTACTTTCACCATATGGTATGATAAAATACAACGCATAAATACATATAAGACTAAATACAACCACCCAAAACATAAATAATATTATTACAAAAATATTGGCCATCGGCCAAATAAACACATACCAGAAAATTTGAAATGGTCGAAATGATATTTTTTGCGATAGGCAATACCTCAAATACTGAAAATGGCAAATAGTAATATTTTTGTTACTGAATGACGTTTATTATCTTTTACGCTGTTCTTGGCACTCAAACCAAGTATTTTATTTATTAAGTTAAGAATAATCTAAACGGTTTCTGTATCATCGTGTTTATTGTTTTTGTTTTTCTTTTAATTTCATATTACACAATTTAAAATAAACTTAATGAGGAAATTGAATTTTATAAAATTTTCGAGATCAAGAACGTAGTGTGGTGGTATAAAAAATTTTGAAATTATTTAATTTTTTTAGTAATATGGCATTTCGATCGGACGATTTTAAGAATCGGATCCAAATTAAATTCGGATTGAACGGATCACGTCAACCCAATGACTCTGAAAAGCAAAGTACTTAGTATAACAAGAATGGGAACTATAATACCTGGTGCGCCGGCTGAGATGATATTGAATCCATCATAAACTTAGATTGATCTGACTAATTTGGGCCAAGATCCATAAAAGTAAAATTACCTTACATTAACAATATTTTTCGAGGGAGTATGAGAAAGAAGACGCTGAACTATATCAACACGCTATTAATTTTTAAAAAAGAAAATTTAAGGAAAACAAAACCAAACAACAAAATGAAAGCTAAATAAACGAAAAATCATTAGTGTTTTAGTCGACATTAAATAAGGTTCTAAAAAAATAAAGGTTGGATAAATCAAAGGCATGCCAAGTTTTAATTTCTTCTCGCAGTCGAATACGACAGAAGCCGAAACAACCAAAGGATTTGACATAAGGTAACTAAAAGTTCAATATTATCGTTCTTTTATAGTAAAATTAGGGTCAGCAAAAAAAATTACCCTCGTGTTCCATGGTTTAGTGACCCCGTGAAAGAATAATTTACCATCACTAGAGATCCGTTGTCCATACATTAGAACCCTGCGCGAGTGTATTTTTTCATATCCGCATCCACCGAAAACAATATGGGTTTGCTTTAATAGTGGGCTCTAGTATTTGTTAATATATACACTGATGCTCAAAAGTATTCGTACAAGCTTCTAATTTGTGTACAAAAACACGCTTTCGAACTTATTATTTTAAAATGCAGCAGTATGTAACTTTCGGTAGGTCCTTTTCCCATAAATTGGAAAATATAAACAAAATGGAAGGGTGTAATTATTGTGGCCAACACCCTACTTTCTATTACGACAAATGTACATAGATCTCGAATACCACACTTAATTACTACAGCGAAAAATGTTCCTACGGAAGCTGCCACTTCTGGCACACAGATGTCTACCTCATATCGAATGAATCCCCCAATTCATGAAAAAAGCTTTAGTATCAAATTTTATTCCGAATAGTCAATATGCCTGGTCTGTAGAGATGCCAAATTTTGGTCAAAAAAAAAGTTATATTTATTTTTTACTAACTATGCAATTTGTTCTGGGGTCGAAGCACTCCCAGCTCTCGCGGTTCACTTATAACGTCTTACCATTTTACACATTCGGTACCTCCTGATCCAAATGCCAAAGCTTTAACCATTGTGCCGTTTGGTCGGTCAAATAAAGTTTTTCTATCAAAACTGGTCATTTCAGGTAAAATTTAAATAATGATCTGAACTTATTTGGTTTGTAACCTAATTGCAATCTTTTTGTTTTATTCGTTTTTCTCGAAAATTTTCAAAATATTTGCAAAAACTTAAAAGCTCTTTTAGAAGCTGCTACTTCCAGTGGACCGATTTCGTCCAAAAATCACTCGGATCTTCCGATTTATGAAAAAACTTAAGTATTGAGTTTCATTCCGACCCGAGTCAATCCGTCTGAGCTGTAGGGAATTCACAAATACTTATAGTCAAAAAAATTAGACGTCAAAAATATTCATGATTACTATACAAAAACAAAACTTTCAAAACGTTAATTCAAAATTTTTGGTCATCTTATCAACCTGCACTCACCACAATAAAGATTGTAAATACTTTGAACATTTATTCAAATTATAAACATAATGACTTAGCGAATTATTACATTTCACTACGCATTTGTTAATACACTTTGTTCTCACACAGTCTCAGTTTATTGCACATATACTTTCACCCAAGAACAATTTAACAAATTTATCGTCAAAATATAAAATATTATTGTCTTATTTTTGAATAAATCTATCGTTCCAACAAACATTTTATTCCAAGTCGGAATTTACTTGGAATAAAATGTTTGTTGGAACGATAGATTTATTCAAAAATAAGACAATAATATTTTATATTTGGACGATAAAATTATAAATAATATTGTTAGCACTCCACACAATCTAACGATGTCTGGATGGCTTATACCTTGTCATCGTACGACTCTCTTATGTCATTGTAATGTTATTCGGTAAAATATAGTAGTGTTAATTAATCCACATCTAATCGGTCTCCTTCCAGATTTTTCTACCTTGTTTATAGATGAGACGCTTGTACTGCTTTTGGCGTAGTGTGTCATCTCCCGGTGCCTGCTCATATGTTATTTAAAATAATTATCTTGAATATGATTTTGTAATATTTATTAACTGCGTGATTTCCCAATCCTGCATCGCCAAGAAGACGTAATAACTCATGCGGTGATGGATAGTCTTATGACCAAATACGAGATATACGGGTGAAAATGGCGTGCAAGTAAATGCAGGGTACTCAGTAGAGCATTCGCGATTTGATAAATATCCCATGTTCTTTATAGCTTTGTAATGTCTCCCGTTCACGATACTCTTCCATTGATAGTTTAAGGGTGGTATTAAGCGATTTAGCCTGTTTGCAAATCCTACACTATTGAAAAAATATATGTTCAGCCAACGTTGGCGAACTTCTTACCGGTCCCCATACGGGCTGCTGTTGAAGGTAAATGCGTCTGGCTTAAATACTTTTGTAATCAATGGAATCAACTGGGCGCTCTTGACTCTGCATTGTCCGATTCATCCTGAGCGCTTGCCACGAGTGAGGGCTATGAACTCAGCTGAATCGAAAAATGTTACTTGGTACGTTGCATTTGGAGTACTACTCCACTCTACCAGTGGAGAAATTATTACTTGAAATGCTACCACTGTGTGATTTCATTTGGGGTCTACAGTTTGCTATTGCTAACGCAAATAGTTGAAATAGCGTGGTGTCGTTATTGAAAAGGGCTGTGGATACCGCTACAGACTGAATTAAATTTTTTTGCAATTATGGTCACTTCCCAGCACGAAAATCTCGTGTGTGAATACGCTCGCGCCGCTCGAAACTTCAGCTTAATCACTCGTCTTGATTCACATCAAAATCGCCAGACATTTCGGATATATGTAGCTGTCATTGCTGTTTTTATGACATGTTTCAGTCAATTACGAGATGGATGTTGATAAGCACCATTTACGTCATTGCATATTCGACTTTGAGTGAACAATATGTGAGTCATTCAACAGTAAAAAAGTGGTTTGCAAGATTTCGTGATGGTAATTTTTGTCTTGAGGACGATCCACGTTCAGTGCCCTAATTCTCTAGGCAGTAAGATAATTTGTAAACGTGTAAACAATAATTTATCTTGCCTTTTCACAATATTCGCATTCTCTAATTGCACTCCAAGATAAAATTTAAAACGATTACGATAAATAAATGTCAAAACTTAACACACTCTTGTAATTTATGTAGATTCATATTTAAATTTTGAGGGCCCATACAATGTTCCCATTTAGATTTCGACAATAATTTTATGGATACAAATAGCATCTATTCACAAACAATAGTTTAAGTTGTTATGGGTTGTGGTATGGGTAATTTTATAGGTGAAAATATTATACATTAAATAACTTAGCATTTCTAAATCGTATTCTCTAAACATTATTTTACCCAAGATAAAAATATTGACATCAAGCGAACAAGAAACATTAAACGTCAAATCGAAATTTTAATTAATTTATATCCTTAATAACTCAAAAAATACAATCTCGAGAAACGTAAATTCTTGCATGTACATCAAAGCCATCTAGAATCACACATCGCCCCAAAAATCATATTGAATATTACACCAGTCAAAAATTTCTTTACTTTGTATGGTAAAGACGTATACAATCTAAGTCTTATTTACAATTCATCCGTTAAATTTTAATCAATATTGTATACGCTGATCTCTGTAAAGGTTATTCTATATTCTAAGTACAAAATCACATTATTCTGTAACTATTATTTACATGTTTTTAAAATCCAATCGAAGGGTTAAGCAGATCTTAATTTCAATGTATTTCTTTGTTCAAGACGTTGATCGTGCGAGTTAACAATATCTAAGTATAATAGGCAGATCTTGGAATCTGGAATATTTCCTGTAAGCCCGGGATTGTCGTACTAGAATTGTAGAATTTCGAGTTAACTACAAAAAACTATGCGTTTTGAGCAACGAAGCTCATTTAACCATCAAATTTAGATAGTTACTACGAGTTTTTCGAACTCCACGAATTCCTCATCCAATAATTGCTTTGTGTGCCTGAGACTAAGTCTTCAATAGCACAGAAAATTTATTAATCGAAACCATTTCTAGTTATTTGTTTTGCCATTTGTTTTTTACCTTTAGTTAATTTTTAACCTTTGTAAAATGTATGGGTTCAAACACGGGACTATTAAATAGTCTAGAATTAAATCATTGTAAGATCTTAAAGATTGTTGAGAGCTAATAGTGCCTCTTCCACATTTGTGGATAGACTGGATATAAAACTAAGCAAAAATATAGATGGCGATTGTTTGACTTTACTGAAAGAATATTTTAAGTCCAACGAGAACAGTTCGTTTTTATAAGTTCACAAATTTCAGTTCTAAATTGAAACAATTTTATTACTTTTTTATGTAGAGTATATATCAAAAATTGCAATTCGCTGTGCTAGTTGAAAAAAGTGATAAGCTGGGCACCCAGGGGGTACACCTAATTCGAGTACGCTGAATTCAATAGTACTAGTCTCATTTAAAAGTTAGTCCCCATTTTGGAGATATCGCTTTCGACATGTTTTGGTTGTGAGTGAAAAATTTCTCAAAATATACACTCATTTTCACGTTGATAGCTCTTGAACGATTAAGATTTGCTTTTTTCAGCGAAGTTGTTCCTATTATTCCGGCCAAATAATTGCACCCAGTGGGTTTATTATGCAAACTTTATGCATGTTTTTGTGGTAAAAAAGACATTTTTTTCACCAATAGTATTTGAACCATTAAGATTTTCGTTATGCTTGCTTCAGCAAAGTTTACGACACCTGAAACTATCGCAGCGGCAAGCCATTCTTTTGTCAAAGGATTTAAAACAAATGAACATTTTTGCTCCAAATGTTCGGATATATGGAGCAATAAAACGTCATCGTCATTTTACGATTTTTTTCAAATCAATTGAGAATAATTCACTCGCTTTCTGCACTGATATCCATGATTTGGTATCCACAATGCACAATGCATATAATCCCGAAGGTTGGCGATTGTTTATCGATTCCTCCAAAAGCAGTTTGAAAGCAGTTCTCCTTTACATTACCAACTCAAAACATTCCATTCCAATTGCACTTAGCACAAACACAAAGGAAACTTATGCAGCAATGAAAAAAATCGTTGATTTGACACTAAAAACATGTGCTTATCGAATACACGTTTTAAAGGCTACCAATACAACGAACAGAACTGGGCTTTACGTGAGAACATTACATTACGATACGACAACATCGTTGAGACTCCACTTATGTCAATTGAAAAAATATTGCTACCACCACTTCATATCAAGCTTGGAGTAGTTAACAATTTTATAAAAGCGCTGAATCCTGATGGAAATGCGTTCATCGAATTGCGTCGCATTTTTCCACGGTTAAGTGGAATGAAAATAAAAGAAGGTTGGTGTTTGCATCTATTCGAATCTATATCGAATGAAATTTAATTTCGCATCTTGTTTTTTTACAGGAATACTTAATGGACCAGATATTCGTCGTTTGAAGAACGATGATGCATTTGAAAATGCTCTAAGTGAACGTGAGAGAGAGAGAGCAAGAATGTTCTCGGAATTAATCGATCCGATGATTGGCGCAAATATATTGAAAATATGCTGACCGCTTTTCATAATATAAACGTTCGAATGTCATAATTCGCCGAACAATCACCACGACAAGCGGCAAAAAGCTACGTGCACTCTTGAGTGACATTTGTTGGAATTTGCAAGAGGAAGAAGATCCCGAAGATGACACGAACGAAACAGAAAATTAAAATTAAAACAGTTAAAACAAATTCAATAAATGGACGAAAAATGATAGTGTTTTTCGTCGAAATGAAAAAAAAAAATAACACAAAAATGTGAATGTAGATGTGGTTTTTCGGTCTTGATATGTTTGGCAAAGTTGTTTGTCTGGACTTGCGCAACTACTTTGCTGAAGAAAGCAGAACGAATATCTTAATGGTTCAAGAACTATCAACGTGAAAATGAGCGTATATTTTGACAAATTGTTGACTCAGAGTCAAAACATGTCGAAAGCGATATCTCAAAAATGGGGACTAACTTTGAAATGGGACTAGCACTATTGAATTCAGCTTACTTGAATTAGGTGAACCTCCTGGGTGCCCAGCTTGTCACAAAAAAATTTGCGATTCAAGCACAGTGTTATTAATATCCAAACGTGAGCCTAATATCCAAGCCGTGAGTTATTCGCCATAAATTATTTGTGATACTTTTTGACATAAATTTATGCCACTTGCCACTTTACATTTTATCTTGAAAAAAATCTAGTAAATGCGAATTTACTTAGACTTCTACGAAAAAATTTTCGTGTGTAAAAGTTATCACTTTACACATTGCAATTTATCTTGGTTTTTAGAGAATTAGGACACAGGTGCAGTAAAACAATTTGAAGACGAAACTTGAAGTTTCACTGGATGAAAATCCGTGTCAAACTCAAAAAAAGCTTGCAGAACAGTTAGGAGTTACTCACCAAGCAATATCACTTTGATTGTATGCAATGGGAAAAATTCAGAAGGAAGGGAAATGGATTCCTCATAATCTGACCGAAGAAAACAAAAACCGAAGAGTTGACATCTGCATAAATTTGCTTTCTCGGTACAAAAGAAAAAATTTCTTGCACAAAATCATTACGGTTGATGAAAAGTGGATTTTCTATGATAATCCGAAACGCAGAAAACCATGGGTTGATCCAGGCCAGCCATCAACATCAGTTGCAAAAATGAATATTCATGCCAAGAAAGTATTACTGTGTGTCTGGTGGGATTAGAAAGGAGTCATTTATTACGAGCTTTTGGAAACTGGTCAAACTGTTACAGGCTGAACGTTACCATGATCAAATTAAGTGATGCTCTGGAGGAAAACACCATTTACGAGCCAAGGAAAGATGATATTGCTACATGACAATGCTCGTCCACATACAGCCAAATCAATCCAGAAACTCTCCTTAGGCTGGGAAGTTTTACAACATGCGGCGTATTCTCCAATCTTCATTTCCTCGAGTACCACTTATCCATATTTGAAAGACCAACGTTTCACGAAAGTTGAAGTGCACAAATAGCTTGATGGCTATTTTGCTTCGAAACCACCAAGTTTCTACCGCGAAGGCATTCATCATCTACCTGATAAATTACTACCTGATATAAAAGACAATAGATAGTAATGGCGAATATTATGATAATTAATTTTGTAATAATTATATTTCTAAATATGAACAAATATCATCGAACAACCACCGAATTCACCTGATATGGCTCCGGCGGATACGATAAAAATCGTAAAACACACTTGAGATGAACTGACAAAACAGAGCACTGTAAACAAACTAAATGACAGATCGCACTCACACTTCACGTCAAGAATTGTGCCAATTTAGCGACAAAAAAAACTTTACAATCCCTTTGTGTGGCTTTTTAAATTACCAATTCCAGTTAATTTTTTGACAGAATGTATAACGTCGTTCTAATGTAAACTGTAGCTTTTCACGGTTTTCAAGGCTCATTTTTCGATGACTTTATGACGTTATATATATTTTGTGGGCATCGATTGTTTGCGATTTATTCGCATAGCTCTCACGGAAAGGATCACGATCTCGGTGGCCAGTTTACGCCGCCGCCACGCGAGATTACCATACTCTCAAATCGCTCGTGTAGAATGCCCATCATGGCATGCACTGTATAGCACATAGCGCTGTCCTGATGATACCACATGTCGTCGATATCCATATCATCCAGTTTAGGCTACAAGAAGTTACTTATCAGCGATCTGTAGCGCTCGTCGTTGGTCATTATAGCAATGCCAGTTTCATTTTGGAAAAAGTACGGCCGATGATCCACCAGACCAAAATCCGCACCAAACAATGACTTTCTCGGGATCCATTTGGTGGATCGCGACAATTCGGCGAACACAAGCTGTTGTCTATGATCGTTTACCTTAAGTTCCTGGTTCAGTTGGATTTTATACGAGCGCAGACCAAAGTCCCGACTCAAAATTCTCCAAGTTGAAGTCGCAGAAAGGCCAGGTTGTTGTGAACGGAAATGCAAATGAAATGTGATGATTTGCACAAGTTGTTCACCGCTATAACCATCCATGATAATTTGCCATATACAGGGTGGGCCATTTAACTCTTCTTCTTTTTTTAACTAGCGGTTATTTTGAGTATGGTAAGGGTAATGTCACTTCCGATTTGACAGAAAGTTAGTTTTCCGATTTGACAGAAAATAGTTGTGTATCCGCTTGAACAACGCTGGGAAATATTGAAATATTACTTCGAAAATCATGGTAATATTGCAGAATGTGTGCGAAAATTGCGTGCGGCTTTCGAAAGAAACGAAACGCCGGGAGCTCCATATGTGCGTTATTTTGTGAGAGTTAAAGATACAGGCTTGCTAGTTAATAAACCAACAGGAACCAAGCAGCCAACCAAGCGTACACCCGAAAATGTTGATGCTGTAGCCGAGAATGTGCATGAGTCGCCGGGAACATCAACTCGTTATCGTGCTGCAGAATTGAACATTTCACCGTATAAAGTTCAATTGGTTCAGGAATTGAAGCAAAGAGACGACCCATTGCGTTTTCGGTTCGCTGAGTGGGTTTGCTTCAAGGATCGACTTGAAGAAGATGTCGATTTTGGCAAAAAAAATCATCTTTTCGGATGAGGCGCATTTCCATCTTGGCAGCTATGTAAACAAGCAGAATTGTCGCATTTGGAGCACGGAGAACCCGCATGTGATCGTAGATAAGCCGATGCATCAACGAGTGACTGTTTGGTGCGGATTTTGGTCCGGTGGCATCATTGGGCCATTTTTCTTTGAAAATGATCAAGGAGCCGCCGTTACTGTCAATGGTGAGTGCTACCGCGCCATGATAAACGATTTGTTGTTCCCGGCACTTGAAAAAGAGGAGATAGGCAAAATTTGGTTTCAACAAGACGGCACTCCGTGCCACACAGCACACGTTTCAATTGATCTTTTGCACACTGTCTTCAAATATTGAATTATCAGCCGAAATGCTGATGTGATTTGCCCTCCTCGGAGCTGTTATTTGACGCCGTTGGACTATTATCTATGGAGTGCCGTGTTAAAGATAAGTGTTACGCCGATAAACCAGCAACGATTGACGCTCTCAAGAACAATATCCGCATTGCCATTGAAGACATAATGCCGCATACCATCGAAAATGTGCTCAAAAATTGGACCGACCGTATGGGGTACGTCAAGGCCAGCCGAGGCAGTCATATGAATGAAATAGTATTCCATAATTAATCGGAAGGATTGTTCGTTACAATGAAAAAATAAATTTGAAAAAATATTGAGAACTTTTTGTTTTATTGCATTTTAAAAAAAAATTATTTGGCCCATCCTATACTACTAAACAATTCACAACAAATCAGATATTGCTTTAACAACGTGGCTGCTATAACCTAACAAATTTCGAGCGTCCCTATTGAAAGAGACTTTATTATTTTCTGGTTTATGAATATTTATCTTAATTTGGCCTCATACAATGTATTTTATAAATTTTAATATTTCTTGAGCCTGGGGTGAATTTAATTTTTGGAATGAATTTCTGGGCAAACAACCACAATTTCTTACCGCAAAAGGAATGGCCACAAATTTAACAAACTAGACCAATCTGTTTGAATTTATTTAAACGATGATTACGCAATTCGTGTACAAATTTAATATAAAAGAATATAGCGATAGTGTGTTAGTTGAATAATATGGTGACCTACATTAAAATGCATGCAGAACGATCATAAATGGTGCATTTATTCGTTACATCACATTAATTCATGTAATCGCATACATAATTAACAAATGCATTTTTAATTAATAAACATTTTGAAAGTATTCCAAAAATTATATTTAAAGTTTTGAGCGATGTTCACGTTAAAATAATAATGTTCGTGACAATATAGTTGTATTATGTAGTTTAAACACTTTTATAATACCAAATAAATTTTAGCGAAATTCAGGTAATTTTATATATTTTGCCGCAAAAAACTATACAACTTTAAAAAATATATATAAGACGAAGTTAAAGAAAATAAAAGTGTGCGCGCGACTGTTAATGTGTTAAATAGTGTCATTTGCATATTTAATGAATGTCGCACGGCTCGCGATAACTTAATTGCCCATATTATATTTACTTACACGATTAGATTAACATGATATTATTGGTTCAATTTTTATATAAAATTACGGTACCGACTTTATTACAATACAGATTATGTCATGTTAATCGTTATTATATATTGTGCGCTCGGCCTAATTTTAACACGATATAATAATTTCCTCAGCCAATCGGGAGTCTCGTACGACACGTGACTAATAAATCGATTTGTATTGTACACTATAAAAGTTGAAATTACCTTGAAGTTGTAAGTATATAGTTTTCTGTAATATGTTAAGAATAAAGATAATGGGAGAAGGTGCTGTATTTTATCATTTACTTGTTTGCGATGTCAACACAATTTCAACCTTGGTTTAATTTGATTTATATACTTAAAATGTCCATTACAGTTCCGCTCTTCGCCTTATATATCGGTATAATAGTTGTTAAGTGATTGCATCATTCATCATTGAATATAAATGGCATAGTCATTATAAAAATTTTCCATTAATTAATCATTGATATCATCAGCATCACAACGAGAGAAGTATTTTCCGCCACTCGTTTTTCATTATCTAATTTAATTGCTTAAATAACTTTTGTGGTACATGCGAGTGTCCGGCGCAAATTAGACGCGCATTTTCCCAAACATTTTAGACTATAAACAGAAATTTTGGCGAACTGACGGCGAATATTTTATGATATTTTGGTAGATACTAACCATCAAATTAAAATTACAAATTTTATCGAATAAAATTTTATACAAAACAATTTGGATGAACGCCAAAATTAATAATCAAAAATCAGAAAAAAAAAAATCGCAGAATGGAATTTTCCAAATAATATTTTCCTAGTAAACTAAAATTGCTTATAATTTATGGTATGGCGGTGTCTACATGTATACATCTACACACTGTATACAATTTTAATGCTTTTTGACGTTTTCATGCCAATTACGCGAAAACTTAATTGAAGAAATGAACATCGCGGAATCTCCTCTCTTGCATGTTACGTAGGCATTATACGCGTATTGAATGCATTTACAGACTCTGAGATTACGTATTATTTATCGTTTTTGTACAAAACAAGCAAAATAAAAATAAAATAGTAATTCAACTTTTACACATATGTACATATGTATGTATATCTGACATAGTCAGATGTGCATTTAATAGTTTATGTGTAAGTCCTAAATTTGCAAAATGAGGTTGAGAGCACATGGCCGAATTTATTACCTACGCTAAGCGCGATACGAATAAAATCGAAATTATATATGTGGAAACGTTTGTGCGGTATTGCAACGTTGCCGGATATACATAGTTTGATGTATGAATGGTAGTGGCGATTTGGGCTAATTTTTACAATACACGGTTACCGTTTTTCTAACGTTATAAAATAATAAACGTAAATAACAATTATTTCTTTGTTGCTGAGCTGGTACAACTAATGACTATACAAAATACTACCAAAAAAAAAGAATTTTAATGCAATAAAAAAACTGTCGATTAGCCACGTTGACATTTGAGACATTGTTGGCATTGGCACTAATGTATTTGCTCACCGACGATTCATAAATGAAAAAGTGACTAAATAAAATGTTAATTTTCATGAGTTGAACAAAAATTATGTTTCGAGAAAATAAACCAGTTCCAAAAAAAACAGATTCTCATTGAAACGTTTTAACCACTTTAGTTTTTCGGTTAGGGCTCCCTTGAGGTAGCTCTCATTGGCACTTAATCCTCTAAAGAACGTTTAATTTATTTCGGGAGGCGTGAGCGAGGATTTATAAATATGACGGCAACATAGAATTGGAGCTTTTGGCAATTATAAAAGGGACATCAAATTCACCAATTGGAAGAGTTGATATTTTAATTGATGAGCTATTGTAGAGGTATTTAAATATTATAAATCTCGAGTTTATTCGCGAGCCGTAATGCTCGGTCTTCACCGAATTAACACCAAAATGTTTGTAAAATTAATTTATCTTCTCTGTTTTGTTTAATTGAGAGAAAAATACAATTGTCAACTCATTTTGTCGTTGTGTCATGACAAAAACATCAGCAATTTTAATAAAATTTCTCATTCTCAAGGTGCAAAGCGCGTGAAAAGATTTAATACAAATACTTTTTGTTATCGACATTCTAACATCATGACAAAATTAGGCGAGTGAAGACTAGTATTTAAGACAATCCAAATGAATCGATTCATCATCGTGCACAACAACTGGGACTTGATTCAACATCTTTATGGAGGATTTTGTGTAAGGATCTTGGTTTAAATTCTTACAAGATTCAACTTGTGCAAGAATTAAAACTATGTGACCATCGTTCGCGTCGCCAATTCGTTGAATGGGCCGAAGTCAATTTTGACATCGATACAAACTTTCCAAACAAAATTTTCTTCAATGATGAAGTTCATTTTTTGGTTGAATGGCTATATCAACAAGCAGAATTATCGCTTTTGGAGTGAAAATAATCCACGGGCCATTGTTCAAAAACCATTATATCCACAAAAAGTTAGCGTTTGGTGTGTTTTTTGTCCCGGTTTTCACCAGTTACAGTCAACGGAGACCGGTATAGAGACATAGTTACTAATTTGTTTGTGCCTCAATTGGATGGCATTGACATCAGAGACATGTGGTATCAACCAGACAGGGATACATACCATACAGCGCGCGATACAATTAATTTACTGAAAGAAACATTTGATGAACGATTAATGTTGAGAAATGAACCTGTCAACTGGCCACCGCGTCCATGTGATTTAATACTGCGGGACTATTTTCTTTGGAGATATGTGAAGTCACTTGTCTACGCTGATAAGCCAGAAACTATTGAACACTTGGACGCCAACATTCGACGCGTTATTGGTCGAAAAATAGACCTCCAGATAACGCCGCGGTGGCCACATGTCCGAAATCATATTCTAATAAAGTCATATCCGACGCCATTAAAATTATTTTTCTGTTTTATTTAAATTCAAAGTTCTATACCTCGAAATGAAACACCCTGTATAAAAGAAGTCGTTTTCGGTAAATTATAGGTTTCGGTGAATTGTTTTTTCGGTGCATTGTCGTTTTCGGTGAATTGTCGTTTTTGATGAATTGTCCATTTCGATGAATTGTTTTCCGGTGATTTATCGTTTTGGGTGAATTATAGTTTTCGATGAACTGTCGTTTTCAGACAATTGTTATTTCGAAGATTTACTTTTCGATAAATTGTTGATTTCAATAAATTCGGTTAATTGTCATTTTCCGTGGATTATCGTGCTACCGTCATAAAATTAAACAACTCGAAGCAATATTATTACCTGTAAATGTTATGGTTAAAGTGATCGGTTGGTTGTTATGCGTAATTACCGGTTATTGTACATAATTACTGGCTTCGTCGATAAATATGATGAATTTTTAAAATTGTTCAATTTTACCGGTGGCTATGAATAATTGTCGGGCCCCTTTGGTTGAAGTGGTAAGTGTGTCGATTGATAATAATTCATAATAATAATAATTTATTACGCCAAGAAATGTAGTGGTGAAAATATTAAGGATAATTTGGGAGGGTGTAGGATCATTTTTAGTATTGCTTACCCAAGTTATTTTGTATATAATATCAAGTTGGGTGATCGTTTGGAAGTAACGGAATTGTAGAGGCTAGTGGAGCGATAAAAGTACTGATTATGAAAAGAGGAGTCATTATTTTAATTCGGTTTCGTAATTTAAAATTAACCAACCTTCAATGGTTGACCAAATTTTTCGGATACATGAAGGCGAAGCACAGGTGCACCACAAACCACAATTTGTTTCTTTTATCAGCTATGTTTGGTGATTGTGTGTAGCGACCCGGTAAAAGTGGTAAGTTTGTTAGAGGAAGGACAATGATATTTACTTTAATATGATATATAATTTTATTTAAATTTACTAACTTATTTTCTGGTTTAGATTAAATTTTATTTAATGTACGTATTGATTTAAATTAACTGGATTTTGGGTGGAGGCTTACATAATATTTTGCAAATAGTTAACGTTAAATCTTAATTATGGCGAGATCTAACATCAACTCTACGATGTTCTGTTATTGGCCATTCAAAGTATGCCATCCAACAAATTCAATTCAATGAACAAATTGTATTAAAAGAATCTATTAGTACCAATCCGTTTGGAAATCAAACTTATGTCATTTGAAAGGTTAGGCCTACAGAAATTATCCAAAAATTGTTTTATTTTGGTACAAAATTGTTGGTTTTATTTTGTTACTAGCCGACAAAAATAAACCACTCCAACTATATGAGCTCATTGAATAAGCTATACTGACAAATCTTCCCGTACCAATCCTTTTGAAAATTAAAACGTTGTCATTTGATTAACTCCTCAAGTTAGGCCATAGGTTTCATCTATATAAAATGGGATTGTGGTACAAACTGTACTATGTCCTGTTAATGGCTATTTAAAGTGTGCGACTCAACCAATTCAATGAACGAGTTATACTCAGACAAAAACTATCGCTAAAAATCCGTTTGGAAATCAAAACAATGTCATTTGAAATGTTAAGTTCATAGAAATCATCCGAGAGTAGTGGCATTTTGGTCTTGCTATTGGTTAACGACCAAACCACTTAAACTCCATGAGTGCACTGAATAAGCTCTACTCAAGAATCTTCTGGTATTAATCCGTTTGAGAATGCCACTAATGTGGCATAAAAGATTAGTCCATATGTGTCATCTGTATATATGGATTTTTGGTACAAACTCTAAGATGTCCTGCTAGTGGCCAGTCAAAGTGTCACACATGCTTCGGTTCAATTCGAGAAGCAGTTGTGGCGTGCTATTGATATGGGTTCGTATTCGGAAAACATCCGATTTGAGGTCCTCCAGCGGAGCCCGGATCTCCGCTAAAATTATATTGATAAAAATTGGGGAGAGGAAGTTTTCGAGTACCAGAAAGAGATTGCAAAATGTACAGTTTTCGGAATAATTTGTTTAGAAAATCGGAGAACCGATTCAGCCTACATTTATTTTTATAAAAAAAAATCTCTTCGAAAGATATAAAAATTAGTGATGACTGTTTCGAGTTCTGGGAAGCATTGGCGATGAGACCTAATTTTGAGAAAATAATCCGTTGATCGGTGAACTATTACTCGGTTCGATCGAATTTTTAGACGAGAGGTTTTGAGTGCCAGCAAGCAATTAATTTTCGCCCTCATTTCGGAAAAATTATGTTAAAGTGGCGGATGAGGGACTGGTTACTTTATTTTTATAACTGGGACCATATACCTTAAAAAAAATCAGCTCGAACGATTTTACTAAAATTTAATGAAGGGTTTTCGAATGCGAGGCTTTCATTTTCACTTCTGCAAAAAGTCCTGCTTTCAGGATAATTTTTTTAGATGGTAATCTAGATGAGACACAGATCTCCTTTTGCTTGAAAGATTTTGATAAAAATTGCTGGTTTTACGAGTTCTGGGAAGCTTTGCGATGAGGAATGAAGAAAATCCGTTTGATGAGAGCCAAATTCCTTTTATTTTTATTTTACTCGGTTTCTACGATTTAAAAAAAAATTGATGGAATTTGCCAGCCAACGATTGAGAAGCGCCCTTAGTTTGGAAAAATTGTTTTAGGGAGTGAAGCACGGATTAATATTGAAGAATTTTCCTCGGCTCAAAAGTTTTCGTAAGGATTGGAAAGCAGTCCTCCGGTTGGGCCTTCATATTACGTCGGATTGCGCCTTGTAGAGTAATATTACACCGTATCGCGTGACATTACACTATGCTGCACCATATAAGTACTGGATGTGGCTGTTGCATTGCTATGGAAAATTGGTTTAGAGGATCTTCTGGTGGGGCTTGCATTCCTTAGAAAAATCGGCCCGAATGATCTTGATAAAAATTGGTAGGGTTTTATAATGTGTGGAATCGATTGCAATGAGTTCAGATTTCGGGAAAATTAGTTTACGAGGTATTACGATGGGCCTGAAGATAACTGTCACGGAGCAATTGCAACCAGTCTTACAATCGGGATAATTCGATTAGAGGATCCCTCATCCTTTCTAATGCATTTCGGTTCAAAATTTTAATAAAAAATGGTAAGCACGAGCTTTCGAGTAGCGAGAAGAGTTGAATATGTCTTAACTTATAGAAGAAAAAAAATTAAAGGGTCGGTTTAGGAGGGCTAACTATTTTGTTTACAAGAGAGGGGATTTCAGAATCAGTAGCAAGCGATTGATATGCGTCCGTATTTTGAAAAATAATCTTTTGTCCCACATCTTTCTGCTGGTAGATCACCTTTATCTACAAACAAGTTCACGGCAAAAAACAATGAACAAGACAATTTAGTTGAATAAATTCATTAATTGTACCTATTTCTAACAAAAAAAGAAAATAACAACTAATTCACAAAATAAGTATAACTAAAAATGAACACACTGCGGATACAATCGTTGAGCAATTATCTCTTCCACATCCATATCAGCACTTATTGTAACATGGCTAATAACCCCTTCAAGAGAGGAGCACTGGAAGCTGTTAAATTTTTACCCTACACCATTTTTTGTCAGAGGATGCGCACTCGCAGACTTATTCTTCCGAATATAGAAATAGAATATCTAGAGTTATAAATCTCATTTTTGAACACTGAGTAGTTGTTTCAGTTGCTCAGATCAACGAAAGCAATAATAATTTTGGATAGACAAAAGAAGACTAATACTCAGCTAAAGACCATCTAATTTAGAGGATTTTTATAGAGGTTCTTGCCAGACTCAAAATGAAATTAAATTCTTCCCTGCAAAGCACATTGATCTCTTTGTTTAGATATAACAATTGATTTGAGTACCATCCTCAAGTCAATTATGTACGAACATTTTTCAAGTTATATTCGCACCAAACTGGCATAGTCCTTGAACCATGTACCGCAGTCCAGACCTAAGGGTGGTTTCTGAAAATACCCATCAATCTAGGTAGAATTAAACAACTGCTTTTTCCCAAAACATCTGAACATCCAACACTTTTATGTGTAAGAAATTTATCAAAGAATATTAAAATTAATCAAAAATCTGCTATTCTCCGCTATTTCTAAAACCTCTTTCTTCCATTTTCTACACAAAAAAGTCGCTGAACCTGATTTAAAGCCCAGAAACTTGGTGTAAATACTAAGAACTTGTCGTTCGCAAAAAAAGTTTAACCTGTTCGACAGAACTACATAGTTTAGAACATCCTCCGGTGACGTCGGTGCCTTTTTAAATATTTCCGCTAAAATCACTTTGATAAAAAATTGTGAAAGGGGGTTTTCTGATGCCAGGAAGCAATTACAATAAATTCCGCATTCAAGATATTTCGTTTAAAGTCAAGATGGTGAGGCCAAGATCTCTATTTAAAACTTGTTTCGGTTCGAATGGGTTCAATAGCAGTTGGTGATGGGATTTTCTATCAGCGCCAGGAAGTGTTTGTGAAGGCCTTATTTCAATAAAATTCGTTGTAGGGGTATACTGAGTTGATTTTTTCTCAATTCTACTAGGTATGAATGATTTAATAAAAAATTGGTGAATGGTTTTTCGAGTGCCAGCATTATTTTGCGTTTTCTTGACTTTTTAGAATTTTTTCGGCTTAAAAGATTTTCTGAGAACTGAGAGGAGCGGTCCTCCACTTGGGCCTTCACATTGCATTATGTTGCGTCACGTTACACCATATTGCACCATATAATTCTGGTTGTGGCTCTGGAACATCTGCTACTTGAATGATACTAAGCCATTTTTCTATCGATTAGGTTGGATAGAACTTTGATTGTACGAAGAAATTGAAAGTAGCTCTGGGAAATTTCGTATTAGAACGGAACTATTTCTCACTGAAAATAATATTCACTATGAGTTCCGATAGTGGTGCTAGAAATGGCATTTTAAATGGAACTAACTTAAACTTCATCCTACTGCGGTATAAGCCAATAAAAAGTAACTGAGCATATTAATCGGGATTTTATTTTTACTAATTCACCCCGCCCAATAACACTATCTAAAGAACCCTTTAAATAAGGATTTTTTGTGGATAACGTTTATTAATAATGGTCTAGTTAATTTATGGTTATATTTAACCCCCTAGTACTATTATGTTTAAGTATCACTCCAACCAAACAAAAACTACTCCGTTAAAAAGTAACTCTTTTATAGTCATTGCACACAATGTTTTAAATGCGCAGGCTTATCTTCTCATATCTCGTCCTATATACAATGTTATAACAATTTGAATAGATTTCATTGTCATGAAGAGGTGTAATCAGTCATGTACGCCGGGTATGCGATAGACATTCATGGCCAACTATTTGCTTTAATTTATATTTTGTTATCAAAAATCGCGGTTGTATTCAAGATCCAATACACTCCAACTATTTATTATTATTATTATTCCATTGTCAGTAAAAATATGGAAACCGATAAATATGTAACATGAAATATGTAGGAGGTATATAAACTAAAATTAGGTCATATACAAAATCTAATTTTGTATAAAAAAAACTATAAATTTGGATACATTATTAACTAACTATTAAATTGTTCTACTATACAAAACGATCAATATACGTTTGTAAAAGTGACATTTTAAATAGACTTTTATACTCTGTCCGTGAATAATGCAGTACATTTTAATGAACCTCTATTAATTATGACATCAGCACATTAGGTTTAGTACAACTAGAAAACAAGTAGAAAACGCCAAGATAAATTGAAATCCGTGCCAAACAATCAATCACATTGAGAATTAAGTATTTTTGTAAGTTTATTAAGGAATATCCCAATTATAAATCAATCATCGTTAACAATCTTACCCAATTATTTCTTTTTTATATGTGATGCAAATGATTCATTTGAATTTTCTCAAATTGCTAAAAAATAAAAAATGCCATGGAAAGTGTTTCTGCAAACATAAAAAATGAGCATTACTCGAACTGTGCATAATCCTAAAAAAAATGCTAAATAAATATGAAACATGAGGATTAAGGAATAAAAATGTTACAATTTACCCCTTTGACCTAGAAAATAATATAAAATGGTTGGATGGCATATAATGAGAGGAGGAGGAGAAGGAATAAAAAGTGATTTGTTTTACTTTTTATTTCGATTATGCATGGCTTTACCTACCTTTATGCTATAATAAGTAATTCAGCAAACCATAATGAAAATTATTCATAAAAGTGAACAAGTTTATTTACCTTATACACGACATAATATATTATTATAAAAGTGGATTGCCCAATTAAAAAACAACTACACAATCATTTCATAAATCCAACTGGTGGTAGGTAAGTAGAAGTTGCGCGGTCTTCCTGAAAAACATGAATCATAATAATAATAATAATATTATACTTAGAATTTAATCAAGCCATATGACACAATACCACACGACGCTATTATAATCAAGTTTATTTCCGTAACCTTGCAAATTAAAACTCGCTACAAGTAATACTTAATCATTTAATACAGATTTTTCAAAACAATTACTTTGCTTAATAATAATTACTATTCACATGTCTAGATTATTAAGTATTAATTAACATCAATCACAAAAAAAATTGTGACCACAATTAGCAACTATTAGTAATCACATGATTTGTATTTTCAGCTTGACCGTAACCGATAATAGTTTACACGCGCCTGCAAAAAGTGTATATTATACAATCAGTCGAGAGAATCTAATTAGCCGATTTATGAAATAAATTGTTCTGAACTAATAAATTATTGTTCACAATTTCGTAATAATGCTAATTTATGGTCAGCTGAGTCAGAATATTATAATATATAAAATAAATGCTAATTATAAACTATCCAGTTTTGCGAACTAAAAACAAACAGCAAAAGATGCGGTAGAGTATCATTAATGAGGTGTTGCTACTCTGTAAGGTTCTGAGGGACTCGAGTCGACTCAGTACGAGTTTTTAAAAAAGATAAAGTTAACGAGAATTTTTTGTACATAAGAACAAGACAAAAATAAACAATTGCTAACAATTTTAATTAAAGACGAAACCGCTAATTCATTTTCCAGAAACGCCTAAAAATTTGCTACAAGTAATACACAGTTGTAGATCGCAACGAGAGCAATAAAGGTCACTCGCCAGACGAACAAAATTGATTGATCATTTTTAACAATTTCAGACTTCCACCAAACTTTGAGATTTCTCGTGCCACAACAATTTATTAAAAAACAATTTTCCGAAAACCACAATTTCTTGAAAGCCTCAATTCACCAAAACGGCAATACGCCAAAAACGAAAATTCATGTTTGTACAAGGTGGCTTTTTAATCCGAAGAAAGTACGGGTTGACAATCAGATCGTGACTGTGTTACTAGCATGGAATGGAATTCGATTTGTTTACCACATAAAAACACTGACATGCCCCTCAGGCGTGGATACATATCGAAAGGCGATAGGACCAAGACCAATTTCTGCGATAATAAAAATTCATTAGGCTTTCCCTTATGCCTGATTATACAGAAAGAAAAGCTATTTCTTAACCGACAAAATAAAGGGTGTTTGTTTAAGAGGTTGCCGATTTTTTTTTTGAATAAAACACATATAAAATTATGAAATGACCAAAATTTTTTTTTATTTGGTAGATAATTTTTTGGCATTTAACATTTAAACACAATTTCTGGCATATGGCTACCACGACTATTTTTCACAAATGTCATTCTGGAGGTCCAATTTTCCAGCACTTTTTCAAGCATTTGAGGGCGTATGTCAGCAATGACACGTTGAATATTGGTTTCCAAAGCGTCAATCGATTGAGGTTTATCCACATAAACCAATGACTTCACGTATCCCCACAAAAAGTAATCGAGTGGCGTCAAATCGCACGAACGCGGAGGCCAATTCACCGGACCATTTCTCGAAATAATGTTGTCGTTGAAAGTTTCTTTCAATAAGTCGATTGTTTCACGTGCTGTATGGCAAGTGGCACCATCTTGTTGAAACCACATTTCATCCATATCCATATCTTCAAGATTTGACAACAAAAACTCATTTAACATGGTTCTGTATCGATTTCCATTCACGGTAACGCGTCGTCCTTCCTCATTTTTAAAGAAATATGGACCGATGATCCCACCAGCCCATAGACCGCACCAAACAGTACATTTATCAGGATGCATTGGTAATTCTTGAACGGCGTGTGGATTATCTTTGCTCCAAATGCGACAATTTTGTTTGTTGACGTATCCATTTAACCAAAAATGCGCCTCACCACTGAAGAGAATTTTACGGTAAAAAAATGGATCTTCGTTCAATTGATTTAACGACCAATCACTGAATTCACGGCGCAAACGATGGTCGTGTGGCTTTAATTCTTGCACCAATTGAATTTTGTATGGCACCAAACCCAAATCTTTACGTAAAATTTTCCATAAAGTCGATGGACAAAGTCCAATTTGCTGAGCACGACGACGAATCGATAAATTGTCGTTTTCTTCGACACTGGCCTCAACGACAGCAATATTTTCTTCTGTACGAACTCTTCTCATTCTTGTCGGTGGCTTGGCATCCAAAAGAGTGAATGTAGACCGAAATTTGGTAATTACGTTCTTTATGGTGGTCTCTGACGGACGATTATGTGCACCATAAAATTCACGAAGTGCTCTATAAACATTTTTAATTGAACACTGATTTTGAAAATAAATTTCCACGATTTGAAAACGTTGTTCTGGAGTTAACCTATTCATAATGATTTGCCAAACAATACTGAGTAGAAATGCCACTTTGAGCTGTCAAAACAACTGTCATAAAATAAAACGACATCTATCGGAAAAACAAACCTCCTAAAAAAACACCCGTTATAATTTAATTTACCTTGTTTATTGAAGTAAGATTGCAGTACATTTTTGCAGTACTGCAAAATAAATTTAGAAAGGAATTATGTAAATAACACAAATATTTTTAAATAAATTCCATTCATTTGGCCCAAGTTCACTGGGCCAAGTTTCCCTCAAATCTACCATTTTCCAGAACTCAAATTAGAACCCTATTTTGGTCATATAAATCTATTATCATCCCAATGAGTTGAGAAATGACTTAGTTTCATTAAAATTGTCCTTTATCCAGAACCACATCATTCATGAAACCAAGATTAATCAATTCAAAATGTTCATTTTCAAGAATCACATTCTTAACTCTTACTAGAATCTCATTTTTATCACAAAACTGCATTTTATCCTAATGTAGCTTCTGGAGTATTACCCCGTCAGTTAATAATTGACTTAATTTAATTTAAATTACACAGTTCTAAGCACATCACAATCATAACTCGTATTTGGATCCCATTTGTGTTCCAATTATCTAGAACCATACTTGGAACTAATGCAGAAGTCACTTTTCATCTTTCAAAGCGAATCTCATCTCAATCGGTTGATAAATAGCTTTCTTTCAATTAAATATGCCATTTTCCAGAACTACATCCAGAACTCATATTCGAATCAATTTTAATCATATAAACCGACATTTAACACAAAAAAAAATCATAGGCCGAGAAAAACGGATCCTGTATACACTATGCACATACAACTTAAAGGAAGTCCCCGCACCCCCCACCCCAAAAAAACGTTGAAACAGAAATATGTCATATAACTCACATAATTGCAGTGAATTGTTGTTTTCGATGAACTGCGTTTTCGATGAAGTATAGTTTTCGATGAACCATATGGTGAATTGTTGTTTCGATGCACTAGAGTTTACCGTTAATTACTATTTCGGTAATTTGCTTTTCGGTGATTTGCTTTTCAGTGATTTGCTTTTCGGTGAATTGCCATTTTCAGAAAAATTGCTTTAAGGTGAATTTTCGCGCTGCCGAATTTTTGTGAGCTCCAATCATGAAGTTTAGATCTCAAAATATATCAAGCCATTTATTGGTTTTTTTCTCTAAAACTTTAATATATCACAATGCATATTATAACCAAATAAATTATTTTAATCTACTATGTGGTAGATGAAAATTTTTAAAGATTATAAATCCGTAATAAGTATAACATTTAAGATGGCTCTTCGGATAATAATGCTTAATAGCACGAAAAACCGTCGATTTGTGAAGATAACATATTTCACGTCATATGATTTCCGGACATGCGGACGACAATGCGGTCGTCCAGATGCTGCGATGAATTAAAACACCGGAGTTTTGCAAAGTAAGCTAAAAACCATAAATGATTCCTGAACTAACAAATCCTTCCAGAAATCAAACGTGTTACTTCTAAAATTTTGCTAATTCTTATGCGTCCGATAGGCCACACGGATATAAGGATTTTCAAAAATAGACATATTATATTTATACAAAATATGAGGTTCGCTAAATGAGCAACGTTCGGATTCCAGATACGAGATATGTAAATAACTAGACCAAGATGAGGATTGTAATACAAAATTAGTTTGATTAAATTGAAACGGCAAATTTCAACCACATCAACAAATCTTGGATCATCGTAGGCAAATTAAAATAATTTTATATTATTTCCCTTTCCTTGCGGTGATAATATAAAACCATCCCAATATGATAAGAAGACCGAGATCCATTTATCGATGTAGTAGAAAATGGTCGGTCTCTCATAATCAATATGAAATTCTGGTTTCGCAGTATCTACGATTGACAGACTCAACAGACAATGTGGTATATTTGACATAAGTGAATAAGTGGGAGATTAAATACAAAAATATGCCAAACGAAATGAAAACGATCATAAATCAAACAAATGGGTTCGGTTACTCATTTCGGATTGCCTTAAACGGGCTCATGATTTATGAAGAAATATATACTTCAAACATCAGAGTTGAAATGGTTATCACAAAATTGTATAATTTTATAATCCACTTCACTTGGATAAAACAAGATTCACAAGTTTTTATATTCAAGTTAAAATCATTTTATTAGACAATTTTTTTATTCAGACCTCTAAACATCTGATTGGTATTATCTTTCAAAATTTAGGTTTTGTCCAATTACTTCATACTAAATAAAGGTACGTTGGACAAATGGTTTAGGCAGGTATTCTCTGGAATTTCTGAGTGCTATTTGGTGATATTACTTGAGCCAACACTTTAAATATTCTAGTTTTGTGCTTCCTATATAACCTGGAAAATGTCTTTAAAGATAGCAGACACCTTTGGACATATTGAATAATAGGTTAAAAATACTTACAAACACTCTGACTTTTTATAGGACAGCTACCCCTTCCCGCGAAAATAATACCAAGACGTAGAACCCGAGTGTACAATTTTTAAAATATTTTAAAATTGAAACAAAATATTTGAATAGAACGCTTTTCGAATATAGAAAACCATTGAACATAATTTCCGTGAGTCATTATAAATCTGTAAAACGCCATGATTGAATTCAATAACTGGGACTTTTTACTTTTCAATTTGGCAAACAGTATGAGAACAACACACAAAAAATGGTAAAATGAGAGGAAAAGGGAATATCTCCCAGATATATCAATATGATTCTTCCAGCAGCCCTGGGATTTGGCTAGGATTCAATGAACTAATTAATCATTAATCCGAATATAGCTTTAGCGTTTAGTCAAATTACCACATTTTAATTGTTTCGATAATATCACAATAATCTTATCTTATCACATAAGTAAGTGGTAAATGGTTCAATATTAACTTGAATAGTTTAAAGCCTGCTAATATAGAAGTTAAATATGTTTGAGCCATGCCAAATACTCTCCCTGAATGTGAAATAGTTTTTACAATAAAATTAGATATTTTTCAACCATTCATCCATAATCGTCAACCATTTGTTAACCGTTCTTGCGAACCAGTTATTCAAAAAACATCTGCTATATTTCCTGATGACATAGAAAATTAAAATAAAATGTTATAGACAGAGTAGACATATTGGGGTACAAATAAGTTTGCGGAATTTACAAAAGATGGCGTAAGTAGTATTAAATCGCATCGGGCCATACCACATTCTGATTCTTTCGGCGTGGTTATTTCCTCGGTTCCTTCCTCTTCACCAACAAGCTAACAACAGTTTGTAGATGAAGAAGGAAACGAGGAAAGAATCACGACGAATGAATCAAAGTGTGGAACGACGAATCCTGACAATAACACATTCATGTTAAAGCGTCATCGATTTCCTCTAAAAATCAGTTTGGGTCATTTCGCTGAAGTGTAAACAACATAATTTTTGTGCACTAACCATGTCAACCTTTGTGTCAACAAAACATAATTTGCGAGAAGCGCTGCTTTTTTGTTTTAATTTGAAGAAAATTGCAGCTGAAGGACATCGATTGATGTGTGAAGCATGTGAGGAACATGCTCCATCAATAAAAACGCGAAGGGAGAAGAGTAAAGTCTGAACACGCTGAGTTGAAGGTCTTATCGGACCATGAATCAAGTCAAACTCAAGAGGGACTCGCTGAAACTTTGGGAGTAACTCAACAAGCGATTTAAAACCGTCTCAAGAGCATGAGTATGGTGAAAAAACAAGGAAATTGGATTCCGTAGAGAGGGAGGCGAAAAGTCAATCTACAACAATCCAAAGCGCAAAAAATCGTGGGATAAGCCCGGTCATGCATCAACTTCAACTGTAAAGAGTTGTGCATTTGGTAGGATCAGTTCGAAGTGATCTACTATGATCTACTCCAACCTAACAAAACCATCACTGGAGAACGTTATCAGCAAAAACTGGTGCAATTAAGCCGAGCATTGAAGCTCAAACGCCCGCAATATGCCAAAAGACATGGCAAAGTGATCTTTCAGCACAATATCGATCGGCCACATGTCTTGTAAGGCCAGACATTACTCCTTCCGATTACAACTTGTTCCGGTCGATGAATCATGGCCTGGTCGAGCAGCACTTCACTGCTTACGAAGAAGCCATAAATTGGGTTGATTCTTGGATCGCCTCAAAACACGAGGAATATTTTCGACGCGGAATCCGTATGCTGCCTTAAACATGGGAAAAAGTCGTAGCTAACGATAGACAATACTTTGAATATAACACATTGTACCAATTTTTCTGAATAAAGCTTCGAAGTTATAAAAAAAACTCAAAACTTATTTGTAGTTTGTATCCCCAATACTATTTTACTACAACACCAATGTACACATTTTTCTCTTGGTCACAGGATGGTTCAGATTCCAACAACCCAATTATTGATGCACTTAAAATTTTGACGCTGCCACCTCTCTCGGGCCTATTTACTTTGTCAAGCAGTTATATTTGTACTTTATTTATCAAGGAAACCGTCATCAATAATATACTACACGTAATTTGCTCGACGTAAGGAGTTCTTACACATCAAACCATTCAAAATTGCCTAAACAAAAAGTAGTTTATACAAATACTGAAGGAGTATATTGAAACACCGGAAAAGTTCGAAGTTAAATATTCAAGGATAGTCTACAAAAAAGTATTTCCCTTTACAGTCATCCATAAAGGCCCGTGGAAACAAAAATAACCAAAATCATTAAAAAACGTTTTCTTAAAATCACAGGATCCAAAATAGACTAACTATTTTTTGATACACTACACAACCCGCCCACTAATAAGTTTATAACTACTGCCGAGCGTAACAGATTCCGTGTTGGAATACCGGAACTATTTAAAGCTTTGGTAATAAAATACCCGTTATATTCGGGAACATTTTGTATTCTTCTGTATAACAAAATGATTAAACTGGCGGTAATGAATGCGTCAGCGGTAAATCTAGGCCGAATTTAGATATGTACGGAACCAATAATTATACGATTCGAGTGAATACCAAATCAATGTTACAACAAGCTTTTATCGAATCATCGAAGGTCCAGTAAACATTCATTTTTATAATTTAAACGTAGGGAATCTCAGCTTCAATCATCAGTTATATAGTTGGTGGCGACAATCTCAACTCAGTATCTGTAGGTACAAAATTCCAATTAGCAAATTCAGACACTGAAAGGCATACTAAGACCAATTAAGTATTGCGATTTTCAATTTCGATGCTTGAACGCTAGCTCCATTACCTTTAGTATAGTTCACTCCTAACTACTCAGTGCCGCTAGGCACTCCTATATTCCCGATATGTTGATAGATCTCTGACCCTACGCCATCCGGAATTTTAATAAAAGGCTCCCTAGCGTAGAAAACGAGTTCTCTCCCCTACAAAATTAATTTGGATAAGCGATAAATACTAAAGGTGTTCCACATATTCATATTATGATAAGCGATCGGTGGATTTCCAAGCTGCTATATAGCAAGCTGAAATATAATCCCAGAATCATAAACAATTCTTTAAATTAAATGGAATTCCGAACCGTCATAATTCTGACTAATTTTTTTCCGCAATCAAATATGTATTTACAAAAATTATTCCCAAGGTTATTTGGCCTACACTACTGACAAGCATTTTCGATCGATCTTAATTGCGTTGAGTCATTTCATCGTTTAACTTGTCGTTCTCTGGTCTCACAATACAAAACAACAAATTCATTGATAACAAAACAAGAACTATACACAATTTCAACGTATTTCAAGCAATGATCTCGGAACAGCTGATTCTATTGTTGAATGACATTGCCCTTGTTCATTATATATACAAGGGTAACTTTACCGTAAAGTACAAAGAAGTTACAAAATATTTTTGTTATGAATGAAATCCATATCCTTATCCCCAAGGAGGAAGAGGAAGCTTATCCAAAAAAATACACAGCGCCAGCCCAAAATATACGGTACACAATGATACGAAAAACAATCCATGCGCACTAATCCCTATGTAGTTCCCTTCCACAATGCTTCGAAACAGCGCAAATATATAAAAAATTATGTATATAAAGATAGACAGAGACGATGAACACGAAGTAAAATGCTACAATTATTTTTGTTTTACTTCTTTTTTCCATGTGATGCAATTTCGACAAAATGTACTAAAATAAACTATATGTATATATAAAAACTATTTAATAAAATTATATACAATATAAACGCATACCTCTTCAAATAAATTTACATATGTATATAATAAAAAAAATTACATATATATAATATATAATGACGTTTTTTTTGTTAAAAGTTATTTTTCTTATTCACTCTTACTGCTTTTTTGGTATAAATTTTCTATATATACATATATATCTTTCTTTATCACTCACAACACTATTCTTTTTTATTATATATCGATCTTTAAAATTTTTTTCTTGTTTGGGATTCTATAAAATAAAGCAAATCACAAAATTTTATTTTTTTATTCACAGAAAATATTTAACGCACAATATAAACATGAATGTAACAAAAACGTCCAGAAGTAATAAAACTAATATAATAATATATAAATTAAACTTTCTATTTGTATATTTTTGTAAAACAAATTTTTTTTATATTTTTTATGTAAATCAAAAAAAATCAAAACGACAAAACGAAAAAAAAAATATTAAATATGGCCGACTTTTCTTTTTTCTTGCATTAATAAAACCAAGACGATTTTGAAATAAATATATTCGTATATATATATTTATCGCCAATCAAGTGGTTAGGAATATCGTTTGTTAGAACGAGATTAATATATATATACTTTTTCTTTTCAATGACAGGTTGATAGTTTAATTTTTATATTTTATTTATATAATTTATGGAAGTGTAATTAATAAATTTGAAGTTAAACGATTCGAATTAGTAATTTTAACAATTATTTTATTAAATATAATTTTAGAATTCTAGGAAAAACGAAAAACAATTTTTTTAATATAAAATTTGCAACCTTAAACTAACAGAATTTACAGCAAACTGAGAAAAAGACGAAACGAATTTTTTTATAACGAAAAATTATAGTTTTTATGGGTTCGTATATCGTCGGGTCGGGCCGCGCTCTCTTTAAATGCTGCGCACTGTTGTCAATTTTTTATTATTATTACGGATTTTCGCTTCCATTACGCTGGTGTGGAATGGTTGAGGGGGATACATTTTAGAAACATGTTATATGGATAAATACCCACAAGCCTCATTCCTTCCACACCATGTTTATGCGGGAAGAAGGTTTGGTACGGAATTCGACTTTAACTAAAAATCATTATCAAGGTCATCCAATTTTATTATGAAACATTACGAACTGTACGGTTATTCATCGGTTTTAACTGTAGATTATGTTAAATTAACTTAATTTTTTAATATAAAAGCATATTACACGTAAAAGAGAAAATATAAATAAAAATTGTATGAGTTGGTTTGATTCATGAGCACAGCTGATTTTGATTATACGTGTCAGATATGGGCGCTTCACTGTATATTCCAATTTGAATGTAGTGAATCCTATTTGATTTTCAGATTCATAAAACAGGTAAAACCGAGCTTACCACACGACACAATACATTTATAGCAATTTACTGTGTCAGTAAAGTTATAGTTTAATCGGGAATGAGTCTAAAACGTCACATTTGAGCGTCGTTTGAATGAGTGTGAAGTAATTTGGGTTGATTTCGGAATTATTTAGATAAAAAAAAAACTTACCCCAGATGGGACTCGAACCCACAATCCCCGGCTTAGGAGGCCGATGCCTTATCCATTAGGCCACTGGGGCAGTATTATGCTTCGCGCTTAAATATGATTTTAAGTTAAGCGTGAGCTTTGTTTGAATAAATTAATTAAAATTTTAAATTTTGAAAATATTTTTAGAAATTTTCATCATTTAGTTTACGAGATGACAGAATTTGCGTAAAAAATACGAATAAAAGAAAATGGCATAAATATTTGTTAGAAATGCAATGTCAGAATAATAGTTTGAAACTATATTTGGAGCTTATTCATCTTGCTCCAGATGTTCGACTTCAGTTCAACCATATGTGTACATAGTGAACAGTCGTACCAACTGTGGTGACGTTGAATGGGTTCTGTTAGCACACCAATATAACAAATGTGCACAAATGTACCTTAATTATTTAAAAGCTGGTTAAGGTATTTCTATATAAACTGTTAAATAGAACAAAAAATGAATTTGGGCGCTTCGATGTTGACATGGAATAAAACAAGCTGTGTGTGAACGAAATTCTTTTATTATTTGAAAGGATCATGTATGCCATTAATTGTGGAATATTACATCGTCCAAATGTTCGCCGTGGCTACTCACGGTGGCACGGATCCGAACGATGGTATCGGTTTTGTTGGCTTTAAGGACATCGGTCGATTGCGGATTATTGGCATAGACCTGCGACTTGAGGAAACCCCACAAGAAAAAGTTTAGTGGGGTCAAGTCGCACGATCTTGGTTGCCAATTTACGTCACCTCTGCGAGAGATAACCCTACCCTTAAATCGTTCATGCAGAATGTCCGTCGTTGCGTCTGCTGTGTGACACGTCTTGCTGGAAACAAATGTCGTCTACCTCCATGTCGTTCAATTTGGGCCAAAAGAAATTGGTTAGCATTGTTCTGTTGTACGGACCAAGGACGCCACCGGTCCAAAATTCTCACCAAACAATAACTTTTTGTGATTGCAATGCCACCTGGTGAACCTCGTGTGGGTTGGCGTCATTCCACATACGGCTATTTTGCTTGTTAACATAGCCATTCATCCAAAAATGCACCTCGTCGCTAAAGATGAGTTTTCGGCCAAAATTGGGGTCCTCTTCCAAACTCTTCGAAGCCTAGTCAGAGAACAAACGGCGTTGTCAAATGTCATTAACGTTGAGCTGCTGGGTGAGTTGGATCTTATACGGATGTAGGCTCAAGTCCCGAAGTCTATATGAAAGGCCGAGTTCGTGTGCACGGCAAGGAATAACTACCTCGGGTTCTCCTGTACACTTTCACGCACCGCGGCAATGTTCTCGGTCTCTCGAATTTGGCCACCAAACGTTGAAGAGTCGACTTTGAAGGACCACCGCGTCTGTCGTAAAATGGGGGCACGCGCGCAACGTTTGTACTAATAATAAAGTTTTATCATTTAGTCGTGCTGCTCAATCGTGTAACTTGTCATGGTGATTTGGCATCAGTGACTGAAAAAAACACCAGATTAGACAGACGCCACGAAAACAACAAGGCCGCTACAGGCTGCCAATATCGACCCGTTCAAATTGAAAAATTCATTATCACGGAGCCGTAGCCAGTAACGCTTGCAGCGCTTAACAGTGAAAACGGTGACTATCTACAACACACTCGCCACAAATATTTGCGCGCATGTCTCAATGATTCGGGTAGAAAATCAACAAGGCACGAGCTTCACTTTCACATTAGCGGATGAAAACTTAAAGAAAGAAACATTTTAAATTTGTCACTGAGTAATTTTAACGTTGACTAACATTATGTTGCTATACATTCACATAATGCAATTTAGCACTAAATATTCGTATATAAACCATACTTATGTTGTTAAACAGATTAGTTTGTTCTCTAATTAATAGACGCCACCCGAGGTTATAATTATTTTAATTCGATACAACTTAAATTTAGGACGCAAGTTCAGGCTATTGGGAACTATTAATTAGTGCTTCAGGCAGGATTTGGTATTAGCGTAATATCACATCGAGTCCAATCGGCCTCCGGCGATACGTGTGATTAGATGAACTCTTATGACCCGTCCAACTAACCCCAGCGAGAATAATTTGAACAAATCTCGAATCTCGTGTCAAGGCTAACAGTCACGTAAAATCCGACTCTTCAGTCAATTCGAGAATAAAATGGAGGATCAATACAAAAATCAATGTGCTCGTTTTGATCAACTGCAAAAGAGCAGAACTAATTACAACAAGGATGGCGAGACCAGGAAAACAAGGGAGTACCTGCAAAAAAGACTGACATATATCGAAACAATCTGGGGCGAATTCATCGATACCGATATACAACTCAAAGACGATTTTTTTGATGACAATGAAACTAACGATAACTATCGTAAAATTTCTTGCCAGAATCGTAAATGAGTTAGAGGCTAAATTGAAAACAGTATTGTCCATAACGGCGCCACAGACACAAATATACCCGAAATCCAACAGATTCACCGTCATCAAATAAGGAAGATGGCTGTTCATTAGACCCTGAAAAAATGCGTATAGATATGTGACGCAGGACGTCACATGCGGTTAAGTTACAAGCTGATAACTGAAGCCAACGAGGTGCTAGATGGCCAAGGCAGCCGAGAGAGGCAGGGTCGCACAAATCGAAGAACTGCACACGAGGACATTTTGTGAATGCCACTAGTATTGAGGAAATAACAGTGCCGTATTACATCAAGGATGATTTCTCAGAGGTGATAAAGAGTAGCGAAACCCCGAGAGAATCAAAATAGCCAAAATATTGAACAACCCGAAACCGAGAAAAGAGACTTCAATTAAATTAAAACGAATTGAAATCCCACAATTTTATGAGGAACCTCTCAAATGAACAGCCTGCTACAATCACTTTAAAAGGATGGTACATGATAATAAGGAGATCAATGAAACCATTAAGATGCAACAACTCATGCCAACACCATTCTGAAGGATGCAATCGGAATCAGTAGCTACATTAAATTGATGATACCTACTCTCTCTTGGAATTACAGGATTATTCCACTTATCATGAAACAACTTGAGAACGAGACGTTGAGTGTATATGAGATGGACATTGCTGATCTACGAGAGATGTCAACAATAGAAGAATTCCTGGCTTTCTTATGGGGTAGATTTCAAGCTGCCACCAAATTAAAATCCATAGTTCGGAATACTAGGGCACCCCCTCCACAGGCAACAAGAGTAAACACATGCCACAAACAAGCTTTAAGAAACTGCGCGTTGTGTAAACCGGTACAAGATTTAAATCCAGTGATCCAAATTCATTGCATAAAATCAGCTCTACAACAAGTGTTTCAAAGAGAAACACTTTCCCGGCCTCCATTCATTCTATAGGATGTTTAGTATGTAACGGGAATCACAACACATTACTACACTCCAATAATCAACCACAACACACGATGACATCACACATCACGAAGATTGAGGACCATCAACAAATTGAGGCAGCCGGAACGGCTGTCGGCGATTGTCCAGGTACCAATTAGAAACTAACAAACAAAACTGCTATACGAATGTTAATAGATTCTGGTTCACAAATTTCATTTATCACCGAGGAGAGAACGCCCTGCAGATCAAATAACCAACGAAGAAAACATATGTGGAGATTGGTGGCATAAACGAGAGCGAGATCACAACCGTCAAAAAAATGGCCACCTTCTGCGTAGAAGCACGATTTTCATCAAAATTCTCCATGGAAATGAAAAGTCTTAGTGTTGCCGTGTATAACATGGTCCCTACCTGAACACAATTTTAACCGACATGCAAAGCCATTATTATTTGGTTTACCATAGTGAGAGGCATTTAAAATGCCATTTCCTGAACATGTTTATTCGGTTGCAAAATCTGAACTAAATACGGCGATACAAGCCTCCAGTGCTACCATGGAATGCATCACAGACTACAAATTCAAAATACATTTGAAACATGATGCTCAATCAGAAACAATCAACAACGTTTCGATCCTCCACAAGTTAAATTCAGGATACAAGATAATGTCGAAAAAGAAATAAACAAATTAGTTATTGAGGGCGTTTTAGCACCAGTTGATCCAAACAAAACACCTGTCGAATGAGCCACACCAACGCGCAACGGCCGACATACAAATTTGTGATGATTTCAACGTTACAATAAATCCCTATATATTACTGGAAAAACATCCAATGTCACTGTTTGATAATTTACGGCACAGATTAGCTGGTGGAGGACGTTTCACTAAATTCGACTTAAAGGATGCTTGCCTGCAATTTGAAGTTCATCCAGGATCTCAACACTTGCTCACAATTGAATTACACATGGGATACTACAAATAAAGGGGTAGGGATACTCAACATCTGTTAGGTGACAGCAGCCATGTTGTTAAAGCAACATCTGTTAAATTTATTGTGATTTCTTCAGTAGCATTGAACAATGTCGAGTCGACTATTCGATGTTTGGTGGCCAAATTCAAATCAACCAATTCGATAAATAATAAGCCAACCAAGAGTGTACGGGAAAACCCGAGGCAGTCTATTTTTCGTCGTTTAACTAAGCCTTTCTGCGACTTCAACTTGGTGACCCAGTAACTTAAGGTAAACGACCATAGACAACAAAATCGACGACCATAGCTCGTTATTTCCGAACATTCTGTGAAACGGAGGTAATTAAACACATTACGCCATCACCATACCATCCAAAAACGAATGGATTAGTCGAGAGATTCATCCAAACGTTCAAACGTCGAATGAAGGCAAGTGAAAATGATAACACAGATTTCGAATCTCAGCTCAATTCTAGTTATCGGAGCACACCACACATGTTACAAAAACAAAGCTTCTACTGAATTATTTTTGGCACGACGACTGCCAACGATCTTCGATAACATTAAGCCATCCATATGTAGAACGCAATATCAACAGACACGGGAGATGGCGTATGGGTTCGAACATATAACGATTCATCATACAGTGTTACTTTTCCGGATCAAAATGTCAAACGTGGGCACGTAGATGCAATTCGAGAACGATGCAATCCACAGGGTGGGAATTGATTTAGAAGTCTAAATGAACCACAAGGTTCTGCAACTTTGGGTGCTACAAACCAACTGAATAACAGTCTTCATAGAGCAGACAGATTTCTGAACTCGCGTCCGAACCAACAGCAACAGCAGCAGATCCAAAGGCATTGCAATAAGTGATATAGGGATGCTGCTCATTCGAAAGCAACCATCGAACGTTGATTTGCTGAGTTTAAACGTGGCCGTACAAACATCGATTATGCGCTCTTAATTATTCCAGAAAAAAGGGCACAAAATCGTTTTGAACACCGTAAAGTGAAATTGCGTGAGATAACTGACAACTTGAACATATCGTTCACAACTGGATTGTGAATATCGTTTTAGAGTTTGACGGTTATACTACACCGATTCTCGTAATTCGCACACTCACTTCTAGAATATTCGCGTAAATACCGGAAATAATCTCTGTATAGTTTCCAAATATTTACGTCACAACTGGAATATTCCCGAAATATTCCAATAATAATTATCCCCACTTTTATTTTACCAACACTAAATCACAACAACAAATAATTTACACAATTATTTATTAATTCTCGATTTACGCCATTTATAATTTTTAATTACACTTTCATTTTCACTTAACACCACTTATTATTTTCTCGCTCCACACTTTCGTTTTTAATGTTTCGCGTACCGAATCCTTCAAATGTCACACCAAGACTGTCCTATTGTGTTTGTTGCAGTCGTATTTATACATCGATCGAATTTTCCAGATTCGCCTAAATGTCCTGTACAAACTTTTATAATATGTTATACAACAAACTGATATAAAATTCTTTAGTACTATTACTAAACCCAAGATGTCACCAATCATGCATAAAGATACTAGTTAAGTTCCAAACCTTAATTCAGCAATTTTCGAAGAATAAACGTCTCGTCAACCCAATAAGCGAGATCATAACACTATTTTGCATAAACATTTGTCCATGAGAAAACTCTGTTCAAAGTGGATGCCGCGCTTGCTTACATTGGATCAAAAGGAGCAACTGGTGGATCTCTGAATAAAAGCGCTGTTTGGAGCTATTTAACCGTATAAACAATATTTTTTGCGACCATTGTCACATATGGATAAAACTGGATCGACCACTATCCTCCCAAAATAGTCCACAAGGTCCCAAAGGAAAATTGCTGTTTCAGTGCTGGGCTGGACGTTAATTCAGCGTAAATTTGTCAGTTAAGGCTGTATGGTAGTCAAATTGTCAAAAACGATGTTTATTAAACATCAGTTTTTGGCCATAAAATATTACCAATTGACCTAATTCTTTCTTTAGAGGGATTAATACATGATTATCCAAATAAAATGTTTAGTTTGTCTATGGTTAGGTTTCAAAATTTTTTGAAACGCACAAATCAATTTGTTCACTCTAAACAGCGAACATTTTTTGCATCAAGGTCTTAAGAAACATAAAATCGAGGGATTAACACTCGATTATCAAGATTAGTCTTGAAATGACGTAGAAATTGTAAAATTTAGTTTAAAAATATTAAAAATTATTACGTTAAACGAGAAGGTTATTAATTTTTACGCCGCAATGACGATTGTTTTTAGAAAAGTTACTGTCACTAGATGGCAAATTACGAAATATAAAGTGTGTCCAAGATAAATGGTTATTAATTTATTTTAATATGCAATATTTAGATCAGCAATAAGGAAAAATAATACATTTATTAATTAATTTTACACGTATAAACAATATAAGTCAAGTTTAGTAAGCAAATTATATGAAATTATGGTACTCAAACTTATTAAAGAAACAAACCAGTACATGCATTTAGGGGTATTTAAATATCTATACTAAAAAATAAATTTGTTTTCTCAGTACCATACAGCCTTAAGGCACAGAAAAAAATAAATATAAACACAATTAAAGCTGCATACAAAATGTTTATCCGGTTTTATGTTGATTAATGTTTTATGTTGTTTATTTAAAATTAACTTTATAATCTGAATGAAACACTGAATGTTTATTTGAAGAGTTGGACGTTCAAAGTTTATTATTTATTGGGGTTACAATAAAAAAAGTTGTTTCAAAATTTGGTATGCGACTATATCTCTGTTTATATAACTTCTCCTATGCTTAAGGGTTATGAAATTAATGACATTTACTAAATTAGTGACATCTAGGTTTAAGTATTACAAGTAATTTTTAACTGTTTAGTTTTATAACAGGTGCGTTTTATAACAGTTATAACCTGTGTGAAAGATCAAGAACGTGCCATCTGTGTATAAATAGTGCAACGATTAATGCAATAGATGGAGTCATTCAGAAGATGTGTTAGAGAATATTCCGGTAGTGGAGCAACGCAAAGTAAAATAGTTGTGGTCAAATTTATAGTGGTATTCACAATCCAGCAGATTTGGCAGGACAAATTCATACCAACTTGTATAACTATACGAGTACAAAAAGTAATTAGTAAACATGAAACATAGTCAACTACCTAAATTTATTATGTACAACGCAATAAGTTTTTTACACTATGGGTTTTGTCATTTTGCATTTCGCCCTAATTCGATATCTCTCTAATTAGTTATTACGTGAGAAATGAAAATCATTAAAAAGAAAACGTGTCGCAATTAAAACACAAAGACTAACGGGAAATTTGTGCAAAATACACAAACAATAACGAAGTAATGCTGATGATCATTTTCAAAAAAACCTACGTACATATGAAACTATCTACTACAGGTAGACTGTGGGTGAAAGTTCCGGGAAAACAGTATACCAGTATTTCCTTTTACATACATCTATTTCCAGAACATAAACCTAACAGTAAATAATTCACACCCACTTTTAAAGTTCTCCTCTGCACACAGCACAATTTTCCAATAAATTTTCTCATTTTCCATTCATTTCACTCGATTTTCCATTCATAAGTTAAAAAAAAATTTCAATTTGATTCTCCTCTGTGTTGGTACATATGCTCGTACTATATACTACGAGCATATAGATGTACATACTTTTGCATTTATAAAAGTTTTTCCAATTCTGCCACAAACAGAGAAAATAAAATGAAAAACCTGGATCGATATAGACATCGACCTTGAATTATGTTTTGCTTGTGTTTGGGATATTTTTAACATTAAAACGTTGGATTAAATTTGGCGTCGTGTTACTTTACGGTAAAAACGTTGAAAGATTTAAAACGTTGCCAAATATTTTTGGAACAAAATTTTAAAAACTGGTTCTTGGTTTTAAACTGATTTGGTGGTATAGAAAGGCATAGGTTAAGTTTAAGTTCATGTCTATACGTCATCTCGGCACCGTGTGGACGTCTAACTCAAAATTCTAATTCTAGAGCCTGCTTCATGATCCGGTTTTGTGATCGTAAGGAACCAATTGTAACGGAATTCCACCTAATTCCGTTACTAACCTATCCCAACATTCTATATTTTAGCATTACTCATTAACATGACCACTTTGAGATTAACCTCTCCAAAAATATTAACATTCCAAATATAAAATTCTCCGTCATGTTAAACTTCAACATTTCTGTGTTATGGCGATCAAATTACGGTATGAATACAAATTCATATTGTGGTTGAACGATAATACACTTAAATGTAATTTGATCATTTTGTTTGCAATAAATGTTAGTTTTTTTAGGTAAATGACATAGGTGAACTATGTATTGACCGAGGGAAATTGCACTTATTAATTTGTCTTTCCTCAGCATTTTTTTTGTTTAAAATTTTTCGCGTGGCCAAGAATAAGCAAAATTCATGGCACGTTTTCGTACACCACCACGGCATTTTGTGATGAATTCACAAAATTTTCGAGAAATTGTTTTTATGCATGGTGTGTGGCGGGTAGTTAGTTTTTGGACAGACCGGCGTTCAGGTCCAATTTAAGTATAAGTTTTTTTTTTTGTTTTGATAAAGTTTTTTTTTGGTAGTGTAGTATTTTGTTTTTTTTTGGTGAATTTCATTTTACCCATTATAATAGTGTATAGTAGTCGATGTGTAAAAACAATTTTTTTTTTTTGGGCATTCCGTCAATTTCAAGTGGCAACATTTTGTATGATGATTGCTTATGTGCATTCGTGTTTGTGTATACATATATTTCGTAAATTAATTAAGTAGTTTTTGATTGTGAATGTAAGATCAGTTTTTATTTGGTATTAGTGTATTAGCGTTATACTAAGTTGTTTTTACACCTGTGACGTGGTTTGAAGTTGTTAAGGCAGCAAGGAAATACATAAAAAAAAATTTATTTTATAACTTCTTTTGTTTTGTATTGTGTGTATGTATTTGTGTGGTAAACACAAGTAATTACATTTTGGGAGAGATTGAGATCAACCAGGATAAAAGTGGATAAAAGTGTGTTATTATAAAATGTCTGGCTAGAAAGTCAGACAATACAACCACAGTAGCGTTTGGCCTACTTCCCTAAATGGGCTGCTAGCCTAATTAACTGTTCAGGGGTCCGGTGTTCCCACCCAATCCCCGTAATAAGTTTATTTTAACCGCAGGCGGTAATCTAGGCCGCTACCCTAGCCTCCCTATCCCCACGGCCAAATTAACCTTTTCCGCTGAGCTAGCGGGTTAATGCCGCCTCATGGGGGGCGTAATAGGGTAGAGGCAATTAAATGTAATTGGGTTTGCCCTATAAATAATAGCGGCTTACCCGTTACAAATGGCGCCCAAACAGAATAGGGCCAAATTAAATTACATCAGGTCCGATATAAGTGATTTATTATGTAGGCATTATTTATTCAAAATCGTGTTCAACATGGACCACAAATTGGCCCAAATAATTGGTATAAATTACCACAACTTTCAAAAAATTTCGAGAAAAGTGAGGATTTCCTCACAAATTCCAAAACTATTTAGATATTTAAGCGTAGCCTTGTATATGCTCAACGTTTCTCTTAGGTAAGTACTGATGCAAGGGGTACAGTTCCTATCAATTCAAATATAAAATTCCAACCGGTATGAGTATGGCTGCGGTCATGCCGAAAGGCATGCCTGACCGGATGCATCGTTGGGTCATACATGTACTGGTAAGAATTATAAACTGTTAAGTTGCAATGCTGGATCCCCGAATGGATGATTTATCTGTGGCAAGTCCCAACCCGCACTCCGGGGGATAAATCGACTTTTGTGGTAGCACTTGGAATTTAGAAGTGTGTTTAGAATTGTCAAAGAACTGAGATATGCATCGGTTTCTACTTTTGCAATAAGTTGTAAAGGTTTTCATTGCCTCGTAGTACAACAATCAACTTCGCAAGTCGTTACTGGCAAGGGTGAATGGTGCGATCCCTGAAGTAATGAGCATATCTCTTTCCTGCCAAGCGACGATCTTGGGTGGTATAAAGGGCTGCTCATTCTCAGGTAAATTGACACATCATTCCGCATCCCAGCTGGAATTGTAAAGTTGAACCCCTAACCATCCCCTGTTTAGTGGCAACAATTTGGCTTGTGACTAGAATTTACCACAGGTTAAGTTTTGTCATATTTTAAATTAGATAAAAATGGAATTTCCAATCTATAACTTTATATTTAAGAGTCGCGTTTTATTCACTTCTGTTGTTAAAATTTTAAATATCATCCCTCGGGATGGGGTCGCCAGTCCTCTCATTGTTAGGTTAGTTGCATCCAGGGTACAACGTGATTGGTTGGTCATACTTAGGAGTCTGCAAGTGGATGTGCATCGAATACAAGTTGGCCATAAACCAGTCGAGTTAGTATCACAAAGTTATGGAAATTCACAATAGCAACCGGCGTGTTGTTGTTCCTATTTGAGTGAGCGATTCGGCTTGCCACTCACACAGTCATACTCATCCAAGAGGATTTAGAATGATGACTGTGAGATAAGAGGGCAAGAGGATTGTTTCAATCAACTAGGTAAATTAGTGGGATACGAGATGACTTCACCAAGGCAATGAGAATCACTTGCGATATGATCGAAGTTACGAATGCCATTGCTGATCTGGGTTGTCGTTTGGTATTCCATTCCAAATTAATTCAAATTCCTTTCCCTTTCCTTGTTTGACCCAAATAGTGATTAAGTTAGATCATTCCCATGGCGAATGAGGTCGAACGATACTGTGGTTGTATGTAAATTTTAAGAGTACTGAATTTCAATAGTTGTTTTAAGTTTGTTCTTTTTGTAGTTTTGTTGTCAGTTGCGAGTTTAATTTTTATTGTGTTAGCCAAGTTAGATTAGTTAATAGAAACCGTGAACATGGAGTTCAATATAGACATGCTTAGTGAGGAGGAACTGCGGATAGAGTTTGAGGTGCGCGACCTGGTAGACAAGGCAGACCAGGACGTTACCCAAACCCTGAAGGAGGCGTTGGTCCGCAAACTAGAAGAAGAGCGCGATGACTCTTTCTTAGCGCCAAGAAAGGCACATGTAGCTGCGCAAAAACAACCACAGCGCGAAATAGAGACATGTACCAAAATGATCATAGAGCTGTGCCAAGACATGGTACAGAATCTGAAAAATAAGGTAAAAGTTGGCGATTGGTTGCCTGGGGCAATGGCCAAGCTAGTACACATAAAGGGCAGGGCCAACCGAGTAAGCAAATCCCCGAAATTTGTCAAGATGTCTGAGAGTTTGAAGGAAGCGATCGCAGAAAGCGGCAGGATAATAGCCTTGGTGAAAAGAGGTAAAATGACGTTTGGTCAAGCCCAAGGTGAATTGGAGGGGCTGTCTATGCCGGTAAATGAGCAGGAGCCCAAGGTGGTAGTACCAACTAGTGCTGATCTAGGAGAACCTGGTCCCAGTAACGGCATACCACAGGTCAAAACACCAGTCTTGAAGATCCAAGATATCGGAGAAGACCCGTTTGAGGATTTCGAGTCAGATTTCGGTCGGTTGGATATGAGAAATGACTCACCTCCAATAGTTCCAAATACAACCTTACCCCAACAGACACCTTTCAACTCCACTCAGCTTCCTCAGGCACCAAGGTGGAACAACACGAAGTTGAGACAAGAAGTGAAAACCTGGAAGGTGAGATTCCAAGGTCTCCACAGCGATCTGACCATCCAGCGTTTCTTAGCTCGAATGGAATGGCATGCCTCAATGTCGGTTGTACCAGTTGACCACTTGGTAAGAGTTTTGGACTTATGCCTAGAGGACGAGGCATTAGATTGGTTTTGGAGTTCAGTAGACCGAAACCCAAACATAAAGTGGAACGAGCTGAAGCAGGTGATGGCTGTCAGGTTTACTACAAGCACCACCGATGATGACATTAGGCGGTTGCTAAACAACCGAAGGCAGCGGCATCCGAAGGAAACCATTCAGGAATTTTATCAAGCAATTCAAAAGATTGCAACAATGTCTAACAAACCAGTGACTGACGCCACACTATACCTAATCCTAAGGCGCAATATGAGGCCAGGATTACAAATGGCTTTACATGACGAGCAGCAGTTTGATAATCTGCCTGCATTCATCCGTAAATGCGGTTCCCTAGAAGCGATGTGGAGAAGGTTTGGGCACGTTCCTGAGGCCGGTCTAACGTTATCAGGTCAGTTCGGGAATTCGTCACACGGGACGGAAAGCTACCGACCAAGGCCACACGTCAAATTTGATCAACGCCCACCTCGCGTTAGTGAACTGGAAAGTCAATACTTACCAGAATCGGAGGATGAGCAAGTGGAACCCATGAGTCAGGAAGAAGACTGCGGGTATTACCAACAGGTGTGTGCCATAAACCAGCATCTCCGGCAACGGTCCGAGCAGACCACGGTGAATCGCCCAAGAGACCCCAGTCCCACAGCTTCCAGTAACAGAAATTTCAGCTGTTGGAACTGTGGGGATAAGTCACATTCCTTCACGGATTGTAGAAAGAGAGTCACAGGGATATTCTGTTTTGGTTGTGGTGCCAAGAATGTCCTAAAGCCCGATTGTACTCGGTGTAGACAAGCGGAAAACTGGAGGTCCGAGGTGAGGTATGCTCGGAGGTCTCATCTCGGCCCAGGAGAACCGAGTCGCTTACCACATGGGGCAACGGAGGAGGCCGCGAGCAACACCGATCCGGAGTTGTACGCCCGGCATCCACGTTAACAAAACCAACATCTGAGGAAACTCTTCATTCAACCCTTTGTCAAACGGATAACAGACACTTGGTTCGAATGATAAGTTATTTCTACGAGCGCAGGAAAAGGCGCAATCACATTATTTCGACAGTTATCCAATCAGGGCCAGACAATCGGCCGTACGCTAGAATTACGGTAAATGGAAGAAACTTCCTTGGATTATTAGACTCAGGGGCGAATATCAGTGTGCTAGGAAAAGCGAGCGAGAGATTTTTGTTGAACCAGGGGCTAGTATACCATCCATACAGATCACAGGTACAAACCGCCAGTGGCACAGCGGAACAAATCTTAGGCTACGTGTATCTCCCTGTCAGTTTCAACGGACTAACGAAGACGGTTTGCTTGTACATCGCCCCGTCGTTGACGCAAGAATTATACCTGGGCACAGATTTTTGGAAAGCATTCAACCTCCAAATTTCAGTATCCGAGATAAGTTTGAAGGCCCAAAACAAAGAGCCAACTCTGACCATCGAGCCTCCCACTCAAAACCAACACATCCTATCTAGAGAACAGCAAGACCTTCTAGATAAGGTCAAGGCCAAGTTTCCCTCATCAGAGCGGTTGGGCCTAGGGCGGACCCGTTTTGTAGAACATGATATTGATACCGGTGATGCGAAGCCCGTAAAACAGCGGTACTATGCCATTTCCCCAGCCGTACAGAAAGATATGGACGCGGAAATTGAGCGGATGCTCAAGCTGGGTGTAATCGAAGAATCTTGCAGTCCATGGAGTTCACCAATGGCAATAGTGCGTAAAAGTAATGGCAAAACACGGTTATGCCTAGACGCTAGAAAGCTAAACGCAGTAACATTGAAAGACGCGTATCCGTTACTCATAATAGACGGACTCCTTAGTCGTTTAGACAAGACAAAATTCATCTCTAGCCTCGATCTCAAAGATGCATTTTGGCAGATTCCGTTAAACCAATCAGCCAGGGCCAAGACAGCGTTTACTGTTCCCGGTAGACCTCTTTACCAATTCACGGTAATGCCTTTCGGGTTATGCAATGCTGCGCAAACAATGTGTCGGCTCATGCATAAAGTGATTCCGCATGAGCTACATGACCGTGTGTTCGTCTATTTAGATGACCTCCTAGTTACGTCCCCCACATTTGATGAACATGTCCAATTACTGGGACTGGTGGCGAGACAGCTGAGCGAGGCAGGGCTCACTATCAACATGGAGAAATCTAAATTCCTTTTAAAACGGCTAAAATATCTGGGACATATTATCGAGGATGGGAGCATTAAAGTGGACCTGGATAAGGTCACGGCTGTCCAAAATTTCCCAATCCCCAAAACAGTCAAACACATCCGACAATTCCTTGGAATGAGTGGATGGTACCGGAAATTCATTCCAAACTATTCATCTATCGCGTCCCCGCTCACTGACCTTCTAAAATTCAAAGGAAGTATCAAGTGGAGTGAACCGGCTCAGGAATCTTTTGACCAGCTAAAATCCCTTCTGTCTGAAGCACCAGTACTAGTGCACCCTGATTATGCACGTACGTTCTATATTCAAGTAGATGCGTCAAAAACAGGAGTAGGCGGTGTCCTCTTTCAGAAGGATGATGAAGATGAAGAACATCCAATCTCTTTCTTTTCACATAAGCTGAATGGTGCACAAAAGAACTACAGTGTCACCGAGCTCGAATGCTTAGCTGCTGTTCTCAGTATTAAGAAATTTCGAGCATATGTAGAAGGATATGAGTTTGTGTTGATAACAGACCATGCCAGCCTGCAATGGCTAATGAAGCAAACCGAACTCTCTGGGCGATTAGCACGTTGGAGCCTTAAACTCCAGGGCTTTAAGTTCCGTATAGAGTACCGTAAGGGGGCACGAAACGTAGTCCCAGACGCCTTGTCCCGCGTACACTCGGATGAGGTGGCTGCTTTGGATTCAGTTGAAATGTCATCAGCAGTGGACTTGCAGTCACCAGAGTTCACCAGTCCTGACTATTTGCAACTAATGGACACCCTGGCGAACATGAACCCTATGCCAGAGAATGTCCGGGTCACGGATGGCAAGCTGTTGTTCTACCAGCCAGTGAAAGATCAAGATCTGAAGACCGATATTCCGGGTTGGAAGCTATGGATTCCCTACTGCCTAATCCCCAAGGTCCTAGCACAGGCTCACGAACCACCAACAGCAGCACATATGGGAACAGGGAAGATGCTGGAACTAATTCGTAGGCATTTCTATTGGCCAACACTGGTCGAAAACACCAAGGAATATGTGCGCAAATGTGAAATGTGCAAACTAACCAAGGCCACTAACACCATATTGAGGCCAAAAATGGGAGAGTACAGGGAGTATGACAGGCCATTTCAAAAATTGTACTTAGACTTTTTAGGCCCATATCCCAGGTCAAAGAATGGGAATACCTTCATTTTTATTGTCCTAGACCATTACTCTAAGTTCGTGCTGTTAAAGCCTCTACGTGATGCCACTGCTAGTAGGGTGGTGGATTATCTAGAGAAAGAAGTATTCTCGGTATATTCTGTGCCGGAAATTATACACACTGACAATGGCAGGCAATTCAAGTCGCATCTCTTTGAGAATTGTTTAGCCAAGCTCGGAATCAAGCACTTGTTTACTCCAGTTTATTCCCCGCAAGCTAATGCATCAGAACGCGTGAATAGGTCAGTACTGGCCGCTATCCGTGCATACGTTAAGGAGGATCAGCGGACATGGGATGAACATCTGAATCAGATAGGCAGTGCTTTGCGTAATACGTCACACTCCTCCACGGAATACTCACCGTCTTATCTAGTGTTTGGGCAACACACGATCCAACATGGCTCTCAGTACGAGCTGCTTCGACTATTGGGAAATCAAAGTTTGGCAACCTTCACGGTGCAAGCCAAAGGTGACCGACTAAAGTTGGCTAGAGAAATTGTACTCGCACATTTACGCCAAGCACATGGACAATCAGCTCAACGGTATAACCTGCGGTCAGCGAGCCGTGTGATTGCTGCAGGAGATAAAGTCTATGTGCGGAATTTCGCCCAGAGTAATGCCATTCAAAACTACTCGGCGAAGTTGGATAGGAAATTTGTGCCCGCCAAGGTCCTCCGGCGAGTCGGTCAAGTGGCATATGAACTAGTAGATGGGGAGGGTAAACTTCTGGGTGTATACCACGCCAAAGATATCAGGACCACCTCCAGCGAGACCACTAAGCTGGAGTAGAAGGTAACAGGGAGTAAGCCTGTGAGGTTTTTCTTTTCATTTTAGGGATTCAATTGTTCATGCCTGAAGTAGAAGGAACTGAGATAGAGAAGGGAAAGAAGCACACCTCTGTAGTGGAATATTGGAGCAGGAGGCCACTAACAATCTTGCCACATTATGAGCCAGAGAGTGAAGCGCCCAGGTTTCGAGAGGGCGAAAAGACTAAATTAAAAGAAGGCCTACAGGAAGAGGACCGTATCTCAGGTTGTTGTAGTGTGCCGGAGGATAAGAGGAAGACAGAGGAAAGGACGGAAGGCCTCCGATTAAAACTCAATGAGTGGCGACGCAACCGAAGGAAGAAGATGCGGGAGGAGGAAGCTAAGAAATTAGCAATGGGAGATGATATAAGTAATCACGAATTAGTCCGTGGCCAAGTTCGCGAACCATTCCTGTCGTTACACTATCGACACTACACTAGGTGTCTGTGTGGGTAATGTAATGACAGGATGAAGATTGGTACCGCCAACACCAATAATAGTTTTAACCTTAGGATAATATGTTACATGTAGGGTAGGCCGAAGTACAGTAGAAAGATGTGTAGGCAGGGGAAGAGGTATTAGGTGTTAGGTAGTGTAAAGTAGCTGTTAGAATAGAATAGGATATCTTTAATGAATTGTTAGTTATAAGAGTTTATGTTTTCTCCTCCTCTTAAGAAACCAACGGAAGAACCTACGGACGCAGCATGGAGTGGATGAGAGTGTGGGCTTGGTGCAGTTTGCTCACACAGGTATCGGCAGGAGGAGGTTTGTTTGAGCCGTTTACTAGCCAGCCGGGGATATATTTGGAGCAGGTCGGGCATGCCTACCTAACGCACGAAAGTTGGAAGCTAATTTTACATTACAACTTAACTAACTATTGGCAAGAATGGGCCCGTATCAATGCAACAGTGACGCAGTTAGCCACCTGGTGTGCCAGGAGTGACTGGAGACAACGGAACGTCACACTGACCAACGATATGGTCAATAAGGTAGAAGGTTGTGGGGTTTTGATACTATCAATAAGGCATGTAATGGAGGAGATGGCAGATCGCAACCGCATATTGAGGGACCCTAGCAGAAAAAAGAGAGCTCCTTTTGAATTTATGGGCACTTTAATGGGAGACCTGTTTGGGGTGTTGGACCAGAGGGACGCTGATAGTTACGCCCGGCAAATAGGGGAGCTGCAGGCCGGGAACATCCAAATGAGAGATCTGATAGACAAGCAAACCCACGTTTTGGATGTTACCTCAAATGTCATCCGCAAGCAACAAGAACTGATTACCGCACAATATCACGCAACCCAACAAGATATATTGGCTCTCTACCAACATAGCGACTTTGTGGATGCTGCTTTACAACTCACAATTAATATCAATATTTTCAAAGAGATGCAGGAGGCGTTAATTGATGTGATGGTAGATTTGCACCAGGGCCATATGAACACACAGCTAATAACGCCCTCACAACTTAGGGAGCAACTGGAGAAATTGCGCCTGTGGACGTCCGAGCATGTACAGGTCCCTGATTACGAGCACCATTGGGCTCAGTTATATCAGATATTGCGAGTCAGGTCACGGCTAGTAGGAGAACAAGCCATATTCGAGCTAAATATACCATTGCTGGGCCCGACGATGTTCCAAGTATTTCGGGTTCACCCAGTGCCCACTGTACATAAAGATCGGATGATGTACATTCAACCCACCTTTACGATTTTCCTGGTGGACCTTCAACGAGTGTGGTACTATCCAATTTCACCAGAGGAGATGAGCCAGTGCCAGCCATGGGCGCAGTCACAAGTGATATGCCACCAACATAATGCAATATACACCGTGCAAGGAGACCAGCAGCCCTGTGAGCTACGGTTGTTACAACATCAAAAGCAGACCCTGGAAAACTGCCAAATACAGACCATCTTGTCAAATACAGTGATAATCCCATTGAGTACCACCAACCAGTGGATTGTATCGATACCAGGTACAGAAACATATGATGTGATTTGTAAAAACACCGTTGAACCGATATCGATCCAGGGGAGTGGGGTCCTACATTTATCACCCGGTTGTCAAATTAAGACCAGCCATTTCCTGCTAAGGAGCCGAAAAAGCTATGAGTCAAGGGGCAATGTATCATTCCTGCCTACTTTCAACCTCACTCAACAATTAAGCCCCGAAAAATTGCCGTTGCTCATAAACGGACTGGATGAGGACATGGAGAGACTATCATCCGCAGTGAAGGATCTACACTCCAGGGAGGTGTGGACCGCCATAAGTCTCCATGATATACCCCACTATGCGACATCAACAATTGTTTTCCTGTTGGCCATCGTTGTAGGAGTGATTTGGTGGAGACGCCGAGGATTAAGCAAACTGTTATACCAGCTCCAAGGTAGTCGACGATCAGTACCGCCGCAGCAGCCATCAACGCAATTGGGTTGTAGGAGGAGGACTAGTGTTTGTAAGCCATTTATTTGTATTATTTGTAAATAATACAAATAAAATTTAGTATGTAAGCCTTAAAAATAATAATAATAATAATTTCAGTTAGTTTAGTTAGTTTTTATTAGTTTAGTTAGGCTATGTGCCTCGTAGAATTTATTAAGCTAGATTAGAATATACTTTTTTTTTTTAAGTAGGATCATATTTGCCCAGCTTTGAGACTAACTCAGGGTGTGGGGCGTCCGCCACGTTGGGCTGTTCAAAAAGTAACTTGGTTTCTTGAAACCACGTCCCTCCTAAACAGAGCATGAGATCTCTATTCCATCTCAGGGATTGGGTTTTCCCCACGCTGTAACGGAATTCCACCTAATTCCGTTACTAACCTATCCCAACATTCTATATTTTAGCATTACTCATTAACATGACCACTTTGAGATTAACCTCTCCAAAAATATTAACATTCCAAATATAAAATTCTCCGTCATGTTAAACTTCAACATTTCTGTGTTATGGCGATCAAATTACGGTATGAATACAAATTCATATTGTGGTTGAACGATAATACACTTAAATGTAATTTGATCATTTTGTTTGCAATAAATGTTAGTTTTTTTAGGTAAATGACATAGGTGAACTATGTATTGACCGAGGGAAATTGCACTTATTAATTTGTCTTTCCTCAGCATTTTTTTTGTTTAAAATTTTTCGCGTGGCCAAGAATAAGCAAAATTCATGGCACGTTTTCGTACACCACCACGGCATTTTGTGATGAATTCACAAAATTTTCGAGAAATTGTTTTTATGCATGGTGTGTGGCGGGTAGTTAGTTTTTGGACAGACCGGCGTTCAGGTCCAATTTAAGTATAAGTTTTTTTTTTTGTTTTGATAAAGTTTTTTTTTGGTAGTGTAGTATTTTGTTTTTTTTTGGTGAATTTCATTTTACCCATTATAATAGTGTATAGTAGTCGATGTGTAAAAACAATTTTTTTTTTTTGGGCATTCCGTCAATTTCAAGTGGCAACATTTTGTATGATGATTGCTTATGTGCATTCGTGTTTGTGTATACATATATTTCGTAAATTAATTAAGTAGTTTTTGATTGTGAATGTAAGATCAGTTTTTATTTGGTATTAGTGTATTAGCGTTATACTAAGTTGTTTTTACACCTGTGACGTGGTTTGAAGTTGTTAAGGCAGCAAGGAAATACATAAAAAAAAATTTATTTTATAACTTCTTTTGTTTTGTATTGTGTGTATGTATTTGTGTGGTAAACACAAGTAATTACATTTTGGGAGAGATTGAGATCAACCAGGATAAAAGTGGATAAAAGTGTGTTATTATAAAATGTCTGGCTAGAAAGTCAGACAATACAACCACAGTAGCGTTTGGCCTACTTCCCTAAATGGGCTGCTAGCCTAATTAACTGTTCAGGGGTCCGGTGTTCCCACCCAATCCCCGTAATAAGTTTATTTTAACCGCAGGCGGTAATCTAGGCCGCTACCCTAGCCTCCCTATCCCCACGGCCAAATTAACCTTTTCCGCTGAGCTAGCGGGTTAATGCCGCCTCATGGGGGGCGTAATAGGGTAGAGGCAATTAAATGTAATTGGGTTTGCCCTATAAATAATAGCGGCTTACCCGTTACACAATAAATAGCCGAACTATTTTACTTCTCAGGTTCTGAAATAAATTCTCCACGTATTTGCCTTCTTGAACTTGGCTATAGAGGCGAATAGGCTGTAGGCTAATACTAACTTGATTTAAAGTATTTAGACAAATCATGTTTTTCGGTAATCCTGATGATATTTTAATGACCTTTATTTATTAAAAGACTGTGAACGCGGCAATATTTGTTTTGGCGCAATAATACTATTGACGATACAATTTATAATCGACCCACAGCCAGGGCACAAATACAGTAGGAATGCTGCATTAAATAACCGCGAGTCCAAATTAGTAAATGAAAATTTAACCCTTGAGAACCTTACCGAGCAAACGGCACAGTGATGAAAGCTTTGACGTTTGGATCGGGAGGTATCGGGTTCGAATCCCGATAGGAGCAGGACGCCAAAGGAAATTTTCATCAACAGATTACGATCTGTGATTAAAAGGCACACAACTACGGCCCCCTATCGGCATGCAAAACTCATGGGCCGACCCATTTTCCATGTCCAGTACTATAATAGGCTGGCATGGAGCTATGCAATGCGCAGATTGTAACTTAAATCGATCCTATAGCCGTACGTCTTCGATTTGGCAGTAATTGCGTAAAGGTAAAACGGGAATATGAACCGCGAAAGTGCAGGGAGTGCTTCGGCCCCAGAAAAGATGGCATGGATTAAAAAAACCTTAAGTATAATAACCCTTGCTTATGTTGGAACACGACGCAAAAAAACTCAAAGCCACAAATCTGAATTATAGTTTACCTTATATGTGTGCTATAAATAAAGACAACGACTGGCGCCTTTGTGGAGAATCTTTCGAAAGTTTTACATATATCCATATGAAAGGGATTCGATGTCGTCTCGCCGGCGTAGTTTGTGTCTTCCTCTACCACGTACATCGCTAGTTGTTGGTAAGCTATTTTTATATCATTCGTTGTTCATGGGCTTCATGCAACGTGGCATAGCTATCTAGGCCGGCTGAATTTAATGAATGAAAAATCTTTCTTTCAAATGCAGATATAGCATTCTATCGTCATTAGCATAGGTCTCATTAGTGATTTATGAAGTGCCAACTTCCAATATTTGCTATGGAGAAGCTTCTGCGTAGTGATAGAGTAGTATGAAACTGTGCTTGATATAGTTAAATCGAATTCTTCATCGAATAATTTGGCCTGGCTTATTAAACATGCAGCGCGACGTCACGATGTCGCACCAACAGCATCATCATAGTGGGAACAACTAGATGCTGCTCAAGAAGCAAGATGTTCTGATACATAAAGGTCCAATGGAACACATAAAGCTAAAAATGGAGCAACTAACACAACAAATAGGGGTAATTGGTACAGTACACTTAAAGCTCTTAGTAGAAATGAAAGAAGAAGAGCACAGTTACCTATTTCCAAAACAACCACTGTGAGACTCTCAAGGATAGAGTGGATTCAATAATATTGCGATGACAGCGCAACCAAAAAGAAGAAACAGTAAAACCTTATGGAGAAGCTAGAGTACACTTACCCAAAATATAATTACCAACGTTTAATGACGAGTATGGAACTCTTACAAGGATATTTTCACAGAACTTGTCCACAACATCAACCAGCCATCCAACACAATACAGATGATATACTTAAAGTCAAATTTACAAAAAGGAGCAGCCACAGATAATATGTCATCTCTCAGCAAGTGGTAACAACTATACGAGAGCCTGGGAAATATCTCAAACAAGGTACAACAACACCAAATCCCACAAATGAAAGTATTTTTTGACTTTATAGAAAGAAGATTTCAATCACTTTAGTGGCCGTGGGTATCCCTAAAGGAAGGTAACCACGCCACCACAACAAAAGGCACCACTAAAGCTGTACATGATTCAACGGTAAGCAGCCAGTGTCTAGTAAAAGGAAGGCATCAACTACAGGACTGCGATCAATTCAAACTGATATCAACATTAGACAGAAACAAACTAATCAGCGAAACAGTCACTTGTGTAACGTACACATCATCCAAAGGAAAGTACATCAAAAAATAACCTGTGCACGCCCACCGTATGCTGTGTTGTATGTCAAGGTCACCACCACACTCTCCTGCATAATAATAACAAGGGGAGACACAAACCTTCATAGTTAACCAACAAGGTCCAGTACTACTACCAACAGCTGTAGTCAGAGTGGCTAGTGGCACTGCACAACTCACCACAATGAGGGCACTAATTGATTCAGGAGCACAGGCAACGCTAATATACACACAATCATAAAGCTAGTGCCTAAGATTCGATGGAGATATTGACACTAGAGAATGAACCAATCTTAAAAACATAAATTTAGCGGATCAACGCTACAATCAATTTCAGCCGATTGATATCATACTTGGAGTAGATTAGCCTACCCTTACTATTCATTGATAACGACTAACAACATTATCAAGGGTAACTATCGAGAACCAATGACACAAAACACAGAGTTCGGATGGATCATAATGGGCAGCCAATGTAAACACTTAAGCAAGGACAACGGTGGTGACAACCAAGCCAATCGAGGAGCAACAAAATTATTTGTGGAGATTGACAACATTCCCGAGAAAACCGCACGGAGGAAGAAAATCAGATTAGAAAAGTCATTGGAGACGGGCGATATACCGTAAAAATTTCATTTAAAGACAAACACGCCAAACTTGGAGAATCCCGGAGAAGAGCCTCAGCCAAACTTCTGCAAATCGAGAAAAAATTCACAAAAGACACGATCTAAACCAGGAGTTAACACAATAAAAATCAGAAGATGATCCACAAACCAGACAGCACAACAACCAAGCTTCGAGTGGTTTTTGACGGATCAGCAAAAACAACTACTAGAATCTCATTAAACGACATAAGGACATTAGGAAGAGGCTCCGCTGGCGCTACAAGAACCATCAAAAGTGCACAGCACAGGGTGGATTTCATTCAATTACTGGACTGCAGCTAATTACCACCAGCCCACCAAACGCTCGCTTCTATCTGAGACATCAAAACTCTTCGACTTCATAGGATGATTATCAGCTTATCACCAAAAACCATCATGGTCAATATTATGAGGTAGAATGAATGGAACACTGGAATAAACTGGGATGAACACCTACCAGAAGCACCAAATGGCACAAATACAAGGATGAGCCAAATGAAAAATCAATTATAAAAATTCCGAGATGGGTCAACATGACGGCGGATGATACCAGTGAAATAACAACCCAACCACTAATGTCTAAAGCACGAGTTACTCCAGTCAAAACAAAGATATCAATTCCTCGCCTCGAATTAAATGCGGCCTTATTATTGGCAAAATTGATGAAACACATACGGGATACCATGAAACTTGGTCAGACTGAACCAAAACACTATGTTGGATCAAAGGTGACTGCGAAGCCGCTTAAAATAATATTACCAAAAACAAGGTGGCATCATGTGAAAAAGCAAGAAAATCCAGCAGACACTGCCTGGCATAGCACCCAGAGTTATGGTGGTGCGAACCACCCCTCCCGAGAACTACGCCGCCCCAATGTAATACTGAGGAGTTACTCCAGACTTACCATTAAACTTACAAGCGGAGCTAGAAGAAAAAGTAGTGCTGATGACGAGGATAAAGGGAGCGCACATATTCTCAGAGCTATTCAACAAAATCTCTATTCATACAATAAAATGTAGCAAGGGCTGCCTGACCGGGATGAAGTTCAGGTTGTAATAATGAAAATAATGTACTGTGCAGCCTTGACAACATTACCCGACGACATAGCAGCCTTGCTGGCCACTGATGGAACAAACTGGCACTTTATACCTCTCTCACACTCTACACTTTGGTGAAATATGGGAAGCAGGAATAAAGTTCATAAAGTTATACCTAAAGAGAGTGATAGGAGGATCAACTGTTACATTGAAAATTGACGGTGAAGATTGACGGTGAAGATGATAAAAAGGCATCATTACTGGATAGCATTGGCGGATCCACATACAAAATATTGTATGGGTTGTGCCAACCGAACGAACCAAACGCGAAAACCTACGATGAGTTGTGCGAGTTAATGTCTGCATATTTTTCGCCGCCAACAATTTTGTACGAACAGAGACAAAAATTTTATTGTACAAAGCGCGAAAAAGACGAAAACGTACAGCAATGGGGTTTAAGATTAAAAGTTTTGGCGTCCAAATGCAAATTTGGAAACAGACTCAATACGCAATTAGCTGATCAATTTATTACGGGTATGGACGGCGGCACGTTTACGAAACTTTGCGATGAAGACGAAATCACGTTCGAGAAAGCTACGGAGATTGCGCAAAAACACGAATTACGAAAGAAGAATTACGAACATGAGCCGGAGATTTGTTACGTTAGACAACAAGTGTTACCATACAGAAATCAACAGGGACGTTATAATACAAGTGTCAAAGCAGCTAAACAAATGAATTCAACGCCGTTAAACAAAAATACAAGACGGAAGTGTAAACATTGCGGTTATTCAAATCATTCGGATGTCGAGTGCCATTACAAAAATTTCATCTGCAACAGATGTAACATAAAGGGACATATGGCGTCAGTATGTTCACAACAGGGGCCCAGGATCAATGCAATTACAGATGAAAGTGAACACCAAGAAGGTGACAATAGTTACTACGCAGAAGAAATATTTTACATAAATGACGAAAACGAAATAACAAATAAGGACGCAAAGCTGAGGATGAGGGATAACAAAGATCGAGATACGAGTCATGGCACTAGTTCAACATCAACAGATAACGAAGAGGTGATATATAACATTCTTAGTACGAAATCAAGACCCGTCGAATTAGTTTTAAGAATTTTTAATATTGAAGTTAAGTTTCAGGTAGATTCAGGAGCTGGAATCTCAGCTATTCCTTTAGTTATTTTTAAGAAATACTTTGATAATTATGAATTACAAAATGATAAGACAGTTGTTCGAGGTTACGGGGGAAATGAATTAAAAGTTGTGGGATCATTTACCCCAGTTATTAGACATAAGGGAATCACACAAGCCTTTAAATTTCTAATCATAGATAACGTAAAAGTACCAATTTTGGGTCTAGATTTTTTTAGAGCATTTAATATAAACGAAATTCATATTAATAACGTAGAGGTTAAACATGAGCAAACCTTAAAAAATATTGTAAGTTCTTATGATGACCTTTTTAGGAGTGATATTGGGTTGTTAAAAAACGTTACGGTTAAGTTGGAGATGGGGGAGAATGTGGTGCCTAAATTCTGCAAAGCGAGACAGATAGCTCACGCTTTTAGAGAAGACGTAGAAGATCAATTACAATCGTTAGTGCAACAACAGATTATTTCGAAATGCGAATCAGCACAGTGGGGAACTCCTTTAGTACCAGTCTTAAAAAAAAATGGTGGAATTAGGATATGTGCGGATTACAAAGTAACTGTAAATAAATTTTTGCTGGACACGAATTATCCACTGCCAAGAATTTCGGATATATTCGCACGGTTAAGTGGAAGTAAATATTTTTCTCAGATTGATTTAGCACAAGCTTACAATCAAATCGAATTGGATGACGAATCAAAAAAAATCGCTACATGGAGTACGCATATTGGAAATTTCACGATGAACAGGCTCCCATTTGGCGTTAAGTCAGCAACGGGAATTTTTCAAAGAGAAATCGAGAAAGTCTTATTTGGTATACCAGGCGTTATAAATTTTTTAGACGACATAATAATAGCAGCACCATCATTTGAACAGCATAACGAAAGGCTGCATGCAGTGTTCGACAGATTACGAACAAATGGATTAAGGCTAAATAAAAGTAAATGCAGTTTTGCAAAAGATAAAGTGGAGTTTTTGGGACACAATATATCTGCTAACGGGCTGTCAAAGTTAAACAGAAACGACGCTATTTTAAAGGCACCGCCACCGACGAACGTTTCTGAGCTTCGTTCTTTTTGTCGGCTAGTGAATTATTTTGGGAAATTTATCCCTAATTTGGAGGCAAAAATGTATCCCTTATATCAATTGCTAAAAAAAGGCACGGAATTCTGTTGGAATGACGAATGTAAAACTACATTTGAGAATATAAAAAAAGAGATAGTATCGGACACAGTATTAACGCATTATGAACCGAATTTACCGCTGAATTTAACCTGTGATGCCTCGAAAGGGGGAATAGGTGCAGTGATTTCTCACATATTTCCAGACGGAACGGAAAGGCCAATCGAATTTGCATCACGGGTACTTTCGCCAGCGGAACAAGGATACGGGATGGTACAGAAAGAGGCATTGGCAATTATTTACGGAACAAAATTATTTACGGAACAAAAAAATTTTTCCAATACTTGATTGGCAGACATTTTACATTGGTAACGGATCATCGACCGCTACTAGGCATTTTTGGGGAAAAAAAAGGGTTGCCACAGATGTCAACAAGTAGATTACAACGGTGGGCAGTGCACCTGCAATCATTCAATTATACTATTAAGTACGTCGAATCGAATAGAAACTGTGCAGATATGTGTTCAAGACTACCAGAGGCTGATAAACAGGCGGAAGATTTGGACGAGGGTGAGTCCTACCTGTACTTCATAAGCGCCAATGGCGAATTGCCCATTGATTGCGCAAAGATCGAAGCTGAAACAACGAACGACGATACAATGTTGGCGGTCCTTGAAGCAGTACGTGAAAACGATTTTACAAAGTTAACAGACGGCAAATTCAAAGCTTTTATTAAACGTAAAGACGAGATGGTGGCGGAGAATAATATATTGATGTGGGGCTATAGAGTCGTGATTCCGGAAAATTTGAGGAGTGAAATATTAGAAGTCCACAGTTCACACATGGGCATCGTCAAAAGCAAGGCATTAATAAGATCATATATTTGGTGGCCGGGAATAGACGATGACATAGAACGTGTTATAAAGTCATGCGAGTCGTGCTTGTCGGTGTTACCAAATCCTCCAACGGTGCCAGATATGACTTGGGAAATACCCGATCGCCCATGGAGCCGCGTGCACATCGATTATGCAGGGCCGTTGTTTGGTAAATACCTATTAGTTATGGTCGATGCTCGCTCAAAGTGGACCGAAGTATTTATAACGAACAACGCAACAACCGATTTTACGGTAGAGAAACTGATCGAACTCTTTGCGCGATTTGGGTTACCGGATCACATTGTATCTGACAATGGATCTCAATTTACCTCGGATGTTTTCAAAAGATTTGTAAGAAGCTGCCATATGGAGAACACCATGACTCCTCCGGGCTACCCAGCGACTAATGGTGCGGCCGAGAACTCCGTAAAAACCATAAAGAAGGCAGTGAAGACGGGAAAGAGAAAGAACATGAAGGAAAGCATGCAAGTAATCATACACAGGTTTTTGTTGGATTATCGAATCACACAACATTCGACCACGGGTATATCTCCCGCAGCAATTAGCTCGGGTACACGCCAAGGATTAAATTGGACCTTTTACGACCAAAGAAGCAAATGGAGAAAAACGAAACACATTTTGTCACACCAAAACGTACGTTTTCGGTAAACCAACCAGTAATTATAAGAAGTTACAAGAATCCGAACGCGTACGAGTGGGTGAACGCAATTGTAAAAATATTTTAGGCCCACTGTGTTACATTTGTAAATTAGAGTCTGGGCGAACCATTAAACGACACGTGAATCAAATGCGCCCAAGATTGGAACCCAATACACTATCACCTAAAAGGGTGGTCGTAGAACCACAGGGTCCTCTCAACACAGTGGAAAGAAACGTAGTAATAATAAGAACCAATAATACTGAGAATATTAATAATAGTCTTCCTTTTAATTTAAGGGATAGGAAAACTATTCAAAAACCTTCTCGATATAATTAAGAATAGATTTAGTTATAATGTAAACTTAGGGGTGACGATTGTGGTGTTGCGTAATGGAACGCAACTCATTTTTAGTTATAGTTTTAGCCACTACTGGCGTTATCTATGAATATGTATAAAAAGAGTTAGAGTTTTTTAGTTAGAAAAAAACAAGAATATGTACAAGGTGAATAAACATATTATAATTAATAAATGAAGTCGATACAATTTATAAACACGAGTATTTAATTATTTATGGATACACTACACTCATGCCGGAAAGGATAAGGTGTGAATTGTAACAGTTAAATGTAAGGACGCGACTGATTCAAAGGAGACATTACCTATGGAGCCAATCTCATCGATGCAGGACGTAGCAACCAAGAATGCCCGTACAACTACTTCTGCGAATAACAAGCCATCGTCTAGACAACAACCACACCGCTGCGCCAAAGCTATGGGAATGCTAAACGCCAACGTCGAAATTAAACCTTTCAATCAGTCTAGAGACATTTACTTCGAGTAGCTAGGCAAGTTAGAAATTGTCATTATGGAATGGACACTGGTAATTCAATACAACATGAGCAGCTATTGGGAAAAAATCAAAAACTACAAGATAGCTCATAGTAAACTACAAACAATCTGTTTGGATTAAGCTGTAATATTCTAGAACTGCTAGAACGCTGATCATGAGGTGCTAATAAGCAACAACGCGTGAAACGGGGTTTAGAGATTCAACAGTCATCATATTGAGAGACATGTTCGGAATTCGCACTCAACGTGGAGCCAGTGAATATGAGGGTTGGTTTGAGGAGTTCAATAACAGCGAGCACGAACTATTGTCACTGACATTGAATCAAACGACCTTGATCGGAATTCGCACTCAACGTGGAGCCAGTGAATATGAGGGTTGGTTTGAGGAGTTCAATAACAGCGAGCACGAACTATTGTCACTGACATTGAATCAAACGACCTTGATTGGCCATACGGTCAAGATGGTGAAACATAATACAAACCTCACTGCAAAATCAATAAACAACTTAATAAAGAGGCAGAACCAACTACGACAAGAAATGGTGTGATCGGCTTTCTGGAATTAACCCTAGTGTTGGATAACTTAAAGGATACACAACAGGGCTTATTACTCGAGTCGCTCAATACTCGAGTCAAGTCAGTTAGAAGAGCAATTATCATTGATTCATCAATGCGTGCCAGCTTCGGCTGACGATATTCATAAACCCGTGGACATATAACAAATCATGAAAATTCGTAGTAGGGTACCACAACAGAGTTTAATCATTGAAATTATTCTACCACTCTCATTCACGTGGGAATATACGTTGTTGTAAGTAGTTCCTGTACCATATATACATCACAGTATACTACCCAATCACAAATTATCACCTCAACCGAATATCTCACCATAGACGACCGCAGGGAATATTTCGCAACAATGACAACACAATTTCTACGTAATATTTCACCTATTGTGAAGCAAGAGCTATGCGAATTATCCATACTACAACGAAACAAAAATTTCCAGCAAGACGATGAACGCAACCAACCATTGGATTAAGCGCCACGCACTTAAGGATTGACCCCGACTGCATATTAAAAGATACTGAGTCATTAATCATAGCTACCGGGGCAACCGGGAGCAATATGACCAAAACGGACAAAAGGTGGTCATCTAAAAGACTTCAGCTTGTACATAAAGAACAAAACAGGAGTGGACAATTCGCTAGAGACGACCTCGAAAACCAAATTGAAACTCTGGAGCAGAGTGAAGACACTATACCAGATCACAGCTTCCACCATATTCATCACTACAGCATGATTCACATACTATTCTGGGGCATATTGATAACTGGAATAATCTGGATGATAAGGCGCCTACGCAGAAGAACAATTAACAGCCACAAAAACCACTCCACCACCAAATGCTGGCCCGCGAAATTGTTAAGGCAAGCTCAACAGCGTAGAACAACAAACTATATTATTACTGGCCAATTGTTTTTATAATTTCCCACACGCTGTATAAAATTATTAATGAATATGAATTAATTTTTGTCACTTGTATAAATTTGTATATATAAGGCGACTTCATCAGTAAATAAAGTCAGAACAAATTAAAATGCGAAACTGTTTGCTTCTCATTGTAATTAGCTTGCTGATTATAAAAATTACAAAATTTTATTTATTTGAAATAGTGGTCAAAGCCCCCTCCAGTGGTAAGCGCACTATTCTTTAAATAAAATAATTCTATAAAAAATCAAGCATTTCCAATCCGCGGTTGGAATTACACAGTAAATCAATGAGACGATTTGTGCTAATAAAATAATGGCCTGCAAATTTCGTTAAGTTAAACTCGGGCCTCCCAACCGATCAGGATGGGTTATCAGCACCGCTACGTTAAGAGATTTACAGATAGATTCTAATAACAGAATGCAAATTCAATCTCACGAAACGAAGGCACCTTTTCTTGCGCTCAAAGTTTCATCGAAGGAAATGTTAAAATGACGCCCTTGTAACCTGCAAAAACTGATACGATTTTTGACAAGTATGAAGTGAATCATGTGCGCACCGAGACGGTCCGAGTTTATAGTGTCTATATAATCTAGTCCATATATCATCGCAAGTATTAACCACATTACTTGGTTTCGTGCCCCGATATTCTTAAGTAAATCATAGGTTTACCATTTAAAACGGATTGTATTTGTTCTTCATTTACGATCAATTAACACGTTAAACCGTTTATCTGCTCATCATTTAGGAAATCATAGTGATTTCCCGTCCCGCCACAGTCTCATAATTTGCTGTAAAATTTTATAGAATTGCCATAAATAACCAAAATAATATTTACCTGTACGCGCGTTATCGCTCTAAGTAGCGCAGTAAATAAATAATAAAACAAGACGTAAGCTCAACCGTTTAACAACGTACTCGATAATTGGTGATAAATCGCGATTCTTTGGTTAGCGGTTATCATGCCTAAATAATCAATATTCTATTTTTATAATATTGTTGTTTTTGATGTTAAACTTGAATTTTAAATCTTTCGAGTGCACGCTCACACAATACAAAAGTTTTTGCTCACCTTATTTAGATCTCCTATCATCGTACCAATCAGGATAAATTTAGATTCGAGCTAGTCTCATCTAGTTTAATCAATATTTTTTTTTTGTCTATATGAATGCACTTGGATGAACTGTTCAAAAAGAAAATAATCCGCAATCAAACTGTCGCCACGCGATATATCTAATCACTTATGAGTGTAATAAATTTTATTAAGCGAAGAATTTAGTCATATTTTGAATGTACAATTCAAAATTAGGGTGTAATCTTATCTGGATCTCATTACTCTGATGTGTAAATAAACAGTAAATAAAGTAAAAACCGCGCTCGAGCGGGCGCGCGCGCGCCTTTTCGATAATTATGTATTATTTGAGGTAATTAAGATTGAAGTGAACGCGCGATTGTCGCCTTCGATAAAATTAATTTGATGGTTTTGTTACCACAAAATCATATCACAGTCTCACAGTCCAAGTTGATTATTTTTTTGTTGGGGGGCACTAAATATTAATCAAATATACGAACGAACGCCAAATGCATTTTGATCGAGCGATATGCAGCTCCATATAGCAACAAATGTTGTTGAATTTTTAAAAACACTGTAACAGTTATCATTATGTTGTTTGTCGTCTTAAATCATCATGCGACTTTAATTTATCTTAATTTGCGTAATTTTTTTGTTTTTGATGGTCGCAACGCCGCTGAGTCATATTTGGAACCCTAAATTAAATATTGTTTTGATGTATGTATTTTACCAAATGGGAACAATAGGAGAAACTTGCAAAGCTTAATGATGTGCCGGGTGCCTCTTATTATTCTTGTTCTTGTAATATATAGTAACAGTTGCTATCTCAAAACAGAATATGAATTAATACGTAGAGGTGAACATGTGATTTTCCTTAAGGATGTTTAAGTCTTGCTCCACTTTGGATGTACCGATAGTTAAATTAATAAATCTTCCCCCTTTCCGAGATTGCTAAGGTGGTTGTGTTTCAAGCAGTGATTCGAAAAATATAAAGAATTACTTTATCTTTCGCCATATTATCAAATTGAGGACAATAGGCTGTGAGACAGGTAGCTGATCATTCTTTGTTAATACTAAGTCGTTTACGTGCTGCCGTTGGTGAATGTATTCGGCGGACCAGCGCTTCCAAAAGTGGCATACTATTTGTTCAGTCATATGCCATCTTATTTTTAATCACACGATTTACCCTGGGGTTATTGCTGCTAAGTCAAAGGCGTCATCTGTGAATGGTGTTAAAGGCAGTGAGTTGAGGCACGTTTCAATTTAGTTGTAATCGTGTGAAGTTCCTCGAATGTTAAGGTTGATCCACCACTAACCATTCTGAGGTGAAGTAAGCTCCATTGACGGAGTAACTATCGAAACACAGTCCTCGCCTGGAAATGAGTCGTTTGTAAGCAGCAATGAAAAATTCCGTTCGAAGACAGCTTACTATCTCGATATGGATCGCCTTAATTACCATACATACGAATAAAGCTGTAACAAGTGTGTAAATATGAAATCGGAATTTAGTAAAAAGTACACGTTTATCGTATGATAATGATTAACAGTATTTTATTTAAAGTATTGCCCATTATTATGTAGTTATACATTTTTCCTATCTTTCTGGCAATGCGTGGATGCCACACCTAAAAAACTGTTCTTCTTTTGAGGCAAACCAGTTATCGAGTCATTTTCGTAGGAAGTGAAGTGCAAGCACATGCCCCTTCAACGCAAATATGTGATAATCGGACGGAGTCAAGTCTGGCGAGTAAGCCGCATGTGAAAATATTTCCCAATTAAGTGCTTCCAATTTCCATGACTGATTTTCCTTTCTGTTATTATCATGAAGCAAAATAACTTTGTGTTGCCTTTTATCATATTCTGGTCGTTTTTCACGCAAAACTCGATTCAAATTGATCATTTGTTGTTGGTAGCGTTCACTAGTTACGGTTTCACCAGGTTTTAGCAGCTCAAAATAAATGGCACTCTTCTGATTCCACCAAATACAGAGCATTGTCTTCCGAACAAAGCGATTTGACCTTGAAATCGATGTCGATGGTTAAGACATTTTTCTATTTTCCTGTTGCTTTTCATTCAGTTTATGCGGAGCCCATTTTTGAACCTTTCTCATGGCTTTTAAACGTATGTCGACGACTTCTCGTGACACATTCAATTGATCCGCGAGTTGGTTTTGGCGTTTGAGCGTCATCGCCAACCAACAATGCTTGCAATTCGCTGTCTTCAAACTATTTTGGTGGTCTTCCACGTACTTCGTTTCTCACGTCAAAATCACCACTTTTAAATCGATTAAACCACTCATAACATGTGATTTACCAAGAGCATGCTCACCGTAAGCTTTGACAAGCATTCGATGTGATTCTGCAGCAGTTTTCTTCAAATGATAACAAAAAATCAATTATATCCGCAAATCGTAATATGTAGGCACAAAACTCGACATTTTTAACACGTAAATACACGTATGTTGTTGACAGATGCCAAAAGAAAACAATGGCGCCGATGACGTGGTTTGTTCAAAGGTATAATGACAGGTGGCGCCATCTGTATGTCCAAGATTATTATTTTTATAACATTTTTATCCGTTTAGGCCGTGTGAACTTCGTTGTAGAAATCTTGTTCCTAGATGATTTTGATAATTGTAGTTTCTGCATTTTGGACTTCTCTATTCGACGGTACTCCTGGTTTGTTGTCTTTAAGCATTTTGCGGTAGAGGAATCGCTTACAATATGCGAGATATGTTTTAGTGAAACTTGAATTCCGCTCGAATAATTGTAAAAATGGATTAACTTTCTTTACGCCAATCAAATTGACTATTGATTTTCCTTCTAATCCCTCCAGCTGTACGTCATGAAGAATGCTGTCTAGCATGAGGCAACGGGATCCAATATTAATTCACTTTAGAGAAAATTTAGACCCTTGCATCATAAATCACTGTTAGTGAGAGCTAAAGGGATCACTCCACGTGACGCTAGGTCTGCATGATCCTCATTGACCTTACATGATGCCATGTAGTTGTTGGTAGAATACTCCTTATTACAGATATTTTATTGGCCACAAACGTATTGAATCGGCTTGTTTCCCCTCTGACTCAACATAGTGTAATAGTTGAGTCAGACGAAGCACAAATTTTGATGTCATTGAGTTTCATGGTAACATGAGTATGCTTGAATGTGTTGAAACATGGTCCAAAGTGTCAGAGATTCGACAATATACAATCGCAGCATACGCTGATCTCGCATCGGAAAATCCATGCAGCTCAATTGGTGATTCTTTTGCTGTGCCAATCCACCGAGGAATTATTAGTTGCATCATTATAGGCATTTCTTCCTTATACTTCATCCATTTAGCGTTAAATGTAACTGGTAGCTAACCACCCCATCCTATTTCAATTGTCTATACATTTGCATCACAAGTTTGGCCGTGATGGTTATTGGTGACAACAGTCCTATAAGATCGAATAATTCTGATGAATCTGACAACAATGATCGCTTAGTTGAATGACCGTGAGATAGTTGCAATCTTGAGAAATGAAACTCAAACAGATCTGAAGCTACCATCTTATGCCAGTTGTAATAAGGCTCTTACGGCTAGGAAACTGGTTGATGTAGTTCCATAAGTAACCGTATCTAATCTGTAGGCAGCCATAAGTTTGGTGGGACCATCCCACCATTTTCCTAAAAGTCAAAGGATGTTCGTTTGGGGTGAAAGCCGTTTTAATAGTCACGAAGATGTTGAAAGATATTTTTAGTAACCATTCCTTCACATCTTTTGTTTTTTCGAGGGATTAACGACACACGGCTCTAATCGCCGAAGTAATTTCGGTAGCTTTTTTGTTATCTGTCGATTGTAGTCCTTAAAGTCTTCTCACTACATTTGTGGTGTCCAATGACTAATATACGACTTACCTATAATTGCATTTTGGCGCCGAGATAAATGCATCAAGTGTTCCTTTGGTTGTTTCTGTAGTTCTTCACTGATGTAATCCATTCTTAAGTTCGTATGAAGGTTATAGTTTATTACGTAGAATCATGCATCGACAATGCTACTACAATGTAATTTGTTTTGACGGCATTGTAACATTTGGCCATTGGTCTGCTTGGTACGACCTGAATGCTGGAAATCGTAGATCATTACTGATCTTAGCATTGGACAGTTTCGAAATTTGTTATGTATTGTAAGCACTGGATATGTATACAGGAGCCAGCATATTCTCCTCTATTTTTCAAGCGACAGAGTTGATCTATCGTCTACAGTCTCGTACACAGGATAAACAATATTTTGTGATATACCAGCTGCTATTATTTTCAGTTTGGACGCTCAAGTGCATCTTCTAAATCGTCCGCAATACGATTCACTTTTCCTATCGTAAATTGTTTTCTAATTTTGTAGTTCTTAGATCAACTATTTTAGTTACAGTTATAGTATTTAAATTTGCTGGTTGTTTAGGTAATGGTTAAGGTTTCTTGCAAATGAGCAGCCAACATTTTCTGAAACTAATTTAAAAATGAAGATTATTCTTGCGTTCTTATTTGGAAGTACATAGTCTAAGTTATGATACCTGAATTTATTTGAAGTGCATCGGTGGAATCGATGAAATAATGGTTAGTTGTTATTTTTGCAGTCTGCCGTTTTATACTAATAATGTAATTTAAAACAAATATTAACACATGTACGAGGGCGGAGTGAGAAGTCTGGTAAAAATGAAACAAGGAATAATATTTTCGGCCAAAAACATATTTATTTTTCAACGTAGTCGCCTTTTAGTTCGATACACTTAGTCTAACGTTTTCCAATTTTAAGATCCCTTCCGAATAATACGATTTCTCAACCCCTTCAAAATACGCGTTTGTTGCATCGATGATCTCCTCATTAGAGCCGAACCTCTTTCCGCCGTCATTTCTTCAAGTTCGGAAATAGGAAATAATCGCAGGGGCTAAGTCTGGAGAATATGGCGGATGTGGAAGCAATCGAAGCGAAATTCATGGTTTTTAGCCATGGCTACTACTCTATGGAAGAGAACATTTATCTTCGCCAAATGCGGTCGTTTTTCTTTCAAAACGTCGTTGGAACGGTCCAATAAGTTGCATATTCGCCGTTGACTGTTCTCCCCTTTTAAAGGTAATCGATGTGCATTATGCCGCATGCGTCCCAAAAAACTGTGACCATAACCTTGTAGGCCGATAAAACCGCCTTAGCCTTCTTCGGCGTAGATTCGCCAGTAGAAATCCACTGTGTAGACTGTTCTTTGGTCTCCGGTGTATAGTGATGCATCCATGTTTCATTCACAGTTATGAAACGATGCAAAACCTTCTTTTTATTTCGCTTCAACATCGCCAAACCTGCCTCTGTAGTTGTCACACGTGTGTGTTTTTGGCCGATTGTATGCAAACGCGGCACCCAACACGCGGATAGCTTTTTCATATTCAAACGTTCGTGTAATATATTGCGCAGACGATCATCTGAGATGCCTACTATCTCAGGTATCTCGCGTACTTTCACTCGGCGGCCTTGTAATATATCATGAATTTTGTCAATCATTTTAGGTGTGGTGGCTTCATTTGGGCGTCATGAACGTTCGGCATCAGGTGTGCTTGTACGACCACAACGAAAATCAGTAAACCACTTGTGAATCATTTTAATCGATGGTGAAGAGTCCCCATAATATTTATCAAGCTTTGTTTTGGTTTGCGTAATGGTTTTTCTACGCAAAAAATAATGTTTAATTAACACACGAAATTCACTTTTTTACATGTTTGCAAAAAAACAATGGGTTGTCTGTTTTCAATGGCTGTCGACACTAAACTAAATGACAGATCTGTATATCGATTTTGTCCCGTGAGTTACTCATTTAAAATGAGTGAAGCAAAAAATATCGAATACGTATACACTGTATAATACACAATTATGTCTTTGGATTTGTATTTTTCTTTTGTTCGTATTTGTGTCATTTTTATGATGGACAGTACCAAAATAACGCAATCCGGGTGAATCGGTTTAATTGTTATGGTGCTTATTTCCTTTTCTCAATACATTACGTCTGCTCACGAGCTGTGGAGTGTCATTATTTAACATGCTAATGTATTTTATATTTAATATTTTTCTATAATAAATTAATTTTATATGTTTATATGTTATATGTTAAAATTTTATAAACAAATTTAATTTAAATTTAATAAATTTTAAAAATAAAATATTAATTATTAAAAAAAAAATCGAAAATACATAAATATTTAAAAAGTAACACTATCTTGTAAAGGCGGATTCAGTGTTGCGTTAATTTGTCTTTTCATTCGTTTAAAGAATTTTTTCGACCAATCATATTGTTCCAAAATGATGAATTTTTCTTAATTTTTTCAAACAACACAATAATATGGCGTTTACAATGGTTAACCCTTTGAGTGCCAAAGAGCGCAATCGCGCTCCTCAATATAGGAATCCAAAATCTCATCAAGGGTTAGTAGAATAAACAAATAACAATGCCACGTGGTTTGCATGTGTATAGTAAAGCAAACCAATTATACGCGCGTCACTAACCAACATAAACATAAATACTACTACTATATCTTTCCGGTTACACTCATTTCGTTTCACACATTTTGGGACAAAATCGATACACTGGTCTAGTGACAGATGGTATTGACACATGACATCTGGGATTTGCGATTGTGACGCCCTCTGTTGAAATTTTACCAGGCTTCTCACTACGCCCTCGTAAGTTAACTCTTGTACGTTCAAACTAAAACTTTATTATTTCACCTGTCATTTAAAAGAAAAACGGGTTAAACTATCTTTTATAAATGACGCCATCTCTTAACAAATATTCAAACCATTGGACAAACCATTGCATTTGGAATAAGAGAACTGTTAATCCGCTGCTCGATGTTAGTTCGATTAAGGCATTTTGATACACAAATCGTTCATAAATTTATCGAATGATTGGGATGTAAATAGGTATCACGATAGGTTATTATTCGTTTAGCCACGCTGAATGATTCGAAGTGTGTTCTTAATTTTGGAAACACTTCCCTCGTTTTATTAATTTTCACTGCTTACAATTTGATATACTTTATGAAACTACCAAAAATTTAAGAATATGCGTGTTGTTTCGTTTAGTTGACTCCAAAGGCCCAACCAGATCCATGCACAGCGAGTGTATTGGCTTATCAAATTTCTCAAATAGTTGTAAATATTCTTCTTTTCAAGACTTCCGTTGATGCACGATACATTCCATTCAGTTTTTTTAAGGTAGCCGTTGAGTATTTTGTTTAAGCTGGGAAACGAGTAACACCTTCCAATTAACTCAACTGTCTTGTAAACTGCAATGTCATACATTATCTTGAATTTGTTGTATGTTCTCGTCCTGAAATTATAATATAAGAGTGGCGTCAATTACAATCGTGATGAACGATGTCAGCGGTTTTTCGTTAGTTCATTGCATAATCCCTGATGAAATTTCAAAAGAAATTCATTGATGCGAAATTTATTTAAGTTAATTATTTTTCAATGGCATATCACAGAAGATATAAGTTCATCGAATCAAAATTACACTCCATCCAGGCTTAAATCACCAAACAATTATTATGAGGCTAGGTGAAATCTTTTCGAGAACACCGAAATGATTTTCAATCTTGTTGTTGGTCACAATTAAGATTTCGTTGGTGTATACCGTGGTGGTTCCAATGATACTTAGCTCTACAATTCTGTTTAAATGAAGCGCTGGACACACATGATATACTTGACACACCAAACTGCTCAACACATTTGTATTCAAATTGGTTGTCCGGAGCCACAAATGACGTATACTTTATCGTACCCTCATGAAAGTTAATATGATTGAAGCAGCCAACCTCAAATTGAATAATGAAAATATCATTTTTCCGAGTCTGTTGAGACCGTCGTTGATCCTAAGGTAATTGATGAATACCACACTGGTTGAACAATCGCTTCGACTACGACATACAATTCCACAATAATTCCTCACTGGTTTTATGTGTGACGTAAAATAAATCATCTGATGAATAAATTGCCTTCGGATTTTATAATTGGAATTTATCGCGTTGTTTGATACCACATGAAATCGAATAGAAAAATACATTATTAAACATTTCACATCAATTTTACTAAATATACATACCTAACTTCGAAGGATTAATAAACTGGAGATGCTTCCGTATTATGCTAATCCTGCTTCTAGAGTTCATCACAATTTTGAATTTAGTTATGTTACTATCAGGAAACAATTTTCTGAATGACCACACGTTGAACGTCTTGGCCGTCACCGACGATTCGAACGATTTAGACATGTGACCCGTTTTTTCCAACAAATGCAGTATATTCCAACCACTGTGTGCACATGTCACGATTTTCATCGAAAATAGATAAGCGTTAATAGCTACGTCTATCGGGAGGTCCTTTGCACCATGTAAAAGTGAGATTTGCATTTTGTTTAGCTTCTTGAATTCAGTTACTTTGTTGGAAATCGCAAATACAGAAAAATTATTGCTGTTTAGTTTGTTTTTAATCTTTGCATCCTATCCTGGGGCCGAAGCAATCCTTCCGCGGTTAGCTTTTCACCACCCAAATCAAGGAAGTATAGCTATATATCCGATTTAGAAAGAACGATCTGGACATATGATGAGATGGCGTATGAATTCTGGGCTCTGATAGGAGGTTCAGTTTCATTTTTCATCACAGATCGTCATCTGATTACTTGATGGGAATTAATGGGAAAAATCCCATTTGCATCTACAGCTAGGTTTTGATTTAGCACTTTTAATTTTGAATACTTTAGTAATTAACAATTGTTTAACTTACCTTTAACCTATTTACCTTCTAATGCTGTCTGACGTCTGGTGATTTTTTGTTTTACTTCAGAAAATGATGCGATTTCAATTATAAACCAATTTTGACCATTTTTCTTGTACTATAAATAGAGCTCCTGACAGCACTTAAAAGGCGAATAAATTAGATTAAACAGATTTCAATCTTGCAAGATGCTCCAGACTTTCAGTTCATCAGAGAACACTCGTTACACTATGTTGATTGCAAAATTATCATCGGTCAAATTATTTCCACAAAATTAAACAGAAATTGTATCAACTTACTAATGTAAGACCCCATAAACTTAATTCGAACCATTGAAAAGGCAACGTTTGATAATCCGATTATTTTCATTTCATTCAGCAACTTCAATGTCTCTTGATATTGGGTAACAAAACCACCACAAATATCGTTGCATGTGCTTCTGAAGTCGCCTTAATTGGTCCTCGTGATGTTTTCTGGTTTTTGACGTCCCATCCATTGACTTACTCTCTTCTATGATAATTTTAATTTTTATCTTCCTTGCTGTCATATCTTTTTGTATTGGTGGATCTGGTTTTGTAACATATAGATTAGTTTTTGTTATTTCATATTTTGTCTTTAACTAGGGGGAATTCTCTCCTTCTAACATTGTCGTAGTTATCCTGGACCAAATGGGCGAACATTAATGGCGAATTTAAACGGAGAATTATTAGATGTTTTTATTCATGTGATCTCATCGGGAAATGGATTTAATGAGATGAGTTTGCTCTTTTGCTTAACTTTTGATTGTTTCTAAGTAACCTGTGTAAATCAAATGTACCGCTTGCGCTACAAGAACGACGTGACTCAATGCAATAGTAAACTCTTGTGGTGTTATAATTTTTGATGATTCCTTGCCAATCTTTAATTATTAATGAAGCGATTAGTATAAGCGATGATTTGTTGTATTTTACTTATTTCTGGTTTATCGAAAGGACTTGATATTATATTTGAGGATCACACAATAATTTTCATTTCGGAATCGTTACTTAGTGAAACCTAGGCCGAATGATCATTAGTCATATTTTAGTTTGAGCCATTCAGGGCCCGTCAACCTAAGATAATATTGAAACCTCAGATATTGTTTTCAAATTACTTCCTTGTTAGCGTTCCTTTCGTCAGATTGAATAACCTGACTTAAGTAACTCAATTTAAAGTAGTTTGACTTCCTTCACTGAATTGTAACAGCAGGAATGAGGCCGATGCTGTTCCGTGTGTCATACTTGTTAATTGAAATTCTTTTATAGGACCCTTCCTATTCGCCATAAAATTCTTTGATATGGTTGATAATTCTTAGCTAATTTTACCTGACGATACAATGTTTCTAATGTCATTTCGTCATTCCGAGTTAGCAGATTTTGGAAGTAGGCTTGCCATTATGAGAGAACATCAGCCATGTTTGTTCTCAGCTCTTCATTCCCGTCTTTGATGGCACTACTTCTTCGGTGGAAGTCTTTAATGAGATTCCCGATTTTTCTTGTTCCGCTTGGAAGCTGATATTTCGATGCATGATCTCATATGCTCGCACTTGTTTTGCCGGAGGTGCTTACTCGTAGCTTTCCTAGCACAGATATATTCTGCTAAAGTTCTTCTAGTGTTGCAAGCCAACCATTTTTCACGAGGCAATGAACCATTTTCACGAGGTTTATTTTCGACGACCAGGCAGCACTGACCATTGAACCAATCATTGTGATCTCGGATGTCTTCTTCCGATAGTATTTAGCGCCGTAGTATTTATGGCTGAATTTATAGCGTGCTACTTGTTCGGGATGCTAGGAGTTTCTTCGTTGTTATTCTGCCGCCGATCTAAATAGTCAGTGACAGCTGATTGATAACCCTACAGTGATGCTTGATCGGTTAAAGCGTCGACATTCGATCGAACGAGGTTTTTTGCTTGTCTATTGAACGTAGATCACAGAAGCAAATGATTACTGTTCATGTCTGCACCTCTGAAAGATCTAATGTCGAATATGCTGGTGGAGTGTCTCTTAGATACCATGACGTGATCGATTTGATTTTCCGTTTTTCCTTCATTCGATTTCTACGTTACTTTGTGGATTCTATTATGTGGAAAAAACGTACTTGATACAACCAAGTTGTACATTATAGCCAGATCAGTAACGCGTTGACCGTTTTGTTACTAGTGAGGTGCAATCTGTTAAAACCAATGTCCAATGTATTTTCGGCACTCCGACCGATTTTAACATTAAAGACTTCCAAACCAATATACCGTGATATTAAATTTCTTAGTGCGGAGTCTGGCCGTGCAACTCTTTGCCTGGTTCGAAAGGTTTTGGAGATCTTCAGGTCTTAAGAGGCTATGTACGTTCCATGTTTCCATTTTCAAAGCGATATCCGTGTACATTTTCCGAGGTTGTGTTTGTGGTGAATCCAATAGAGTAATCCGAGGTCTTTATTTAGGGTTCATATCTTTGTTATTTTTATGAGAAGGTTGTTAATGTAAAATCTTACAGGTTGTAATGGTTAAAAAATCTTAATGTATCCCGCCCTACTTTGCACAAGCAGCTTGAATAGAGCTTTTGCTACTATATGTTAATTTCAACAGAAGTTATTAATGTGGTAACGTTGTTGGTAATTGTTGCCCCTGAGCTAAACTATCAAATGGGCCTGCGTCACTGGGTCAATCCATAGTAGGCTATTGATATGTTGCCATTTCCAGGAGTCCATTATAGAATCTGATAGGTTCTGTGTTAGATGTTTAAATACCAATGCTTATATGCTCATGGAATTTTGGTGAAAACCCAGGCTGTATTGTAAGGGTACATATGGCACAATTGGCTATAAACTAAGCTCCTCCTCAAATTCTGCATTTTGCTTCCAATGAACTGGATCTGCCTTTCAGGACGTTTTTCTTTGTCCAAATTCTTGCCCGAAGTCTTTCAACTTTCTGTATCCCATGGTTGTTGGCCACGTTGTTTAATTAAACGATTATGTCGTGAGGTGCCTTTATTCCTTTAGCAGACTCGATTGTTAATGATATCTGTCTCAATGGCGCGTTTAACTGGTTTACCAGGCTTAAGAAACCTAATGTTATCGTATCTCTGGATTCAGGAAACGCACATCTAGATGTTTGTGTGAGTAATTGAGGTTAACTATTCTTGAAGTTATATTTTTACAACGTGGTACTATTCTTCCAAGTATATGTAAACTCTTCATGAATATGGCTTTTGGCTTCTGATGTTCTCAAGGCGTTCCCTCTTCGTAGAGCTACAAATGATTGCCAATACTCCCCTCTCCCTTTACTGAATAATTTTGTTTAAATCGTATAAGGAGGTTTTATTTTCGTCTCAAATTTCTTGGTAATCATTGTTTGCGGTATATTGCTTGAATAGTTATTTGGTTTGAGAAAAATACTTTTTCGTGAAGTGGATCATGTTATATCAAAGGACCATATTATATTATTTAGCTTAATATGGCATGGTTTCGCCGGACCTGGTTGTGCTATCGGCAAGTGACGAATTCATGAAAATATGCTGTTGATAAACCAACATGTGTGAACCACTGTAAATGCGAGTAAATTACCCGAAATGGTTCTTAGTTGTAGTGATGTCGTTGATTATGACTATAGTTAAAATTCAAATAGACTGCACGCGAAACGGTTGTTGTATGTCGCACTATTGATTTGAAACCGAGTTGTCGGGTGCCTATGCCGAAACCGCAAGCTTGCCAAAGCCACTCGAATGGCGATGCAAATTTTTTTACTTAAAATTCAAGAATTGCATATAGATGATGTTCCGCGTAATTGTGGTAAGCTGACTGCAATGAAGATTAATTCTGCAATTGTTTACACTTTTAATGAACTAATAGATATTATTGGGGGGACCATCAGATGTGGTTACTTACCTATCATAAAGATTTCGTATTTTGGCTGCACTGAAACATTTTACACAAAGGACGTGTCCGATTTCTGTAATAAATAATTTTGCTGTTATAATTTTAATAGAATAATTTTCTCTTTCACATTACCATTAACTTCATTTGCTGTCCAATTACTGAAATAATTTTGACGTTATTAAACGACTGAAATATTGGAATACAAAAATTATTCGAGTTACGCCAGAAATTATAACACATCGCTGTTGTGATAAATTGGTTGCATACAATTCAACATTAATTTATTACAACTAAATTATTTTGCATATAAATCGAACACATCCAAAGTCATAAAAAAAAATTGGTGTACCTCACTGTTAGTTACTGTGAGCAATTAAATCAAGTTTCTTGTCAATCAAACTCAAAAATAAATTTTGTATATTTGCAATTATTTATTTATAAATTACAATCATCAAAGTTAAATTGTATTTTTAGATATTATAAAATAGTAGGTAATTCTTATTTAATAAATATAAGATTTTAAAAATATATTATATTATTTACGTTTTTAAAAATATAAACTTAATAAATTTTTTATATAAAAATAACAAAAAATACGTATAAACTATAAATAAGCCACAATCACATTTTAAATTAAATTTTAAATCATTATAATTAAACTTTAGATTATAATCGGAAGGATGCCGTGCCCCAATATCGATCAGCCAAATTTTTTTATGATATTTAATTTAATCGTTATTTGGCTCGACCGACGTCTTACTCATAAAATTAAAACATTGAGTAACGAAATATTTGCAACAAATTTTGACAGTTGCTACGTACTCGTATATATCGGTTAATTTCCAAATGGTATTTTTACCTTATTTTCATTTCTCTATATTTTAAATCTATGAATTTTAATATCATGACACTTTAATTTTTTAATTTTAAATATTATATATAAAAATATTAAAATACTGAGATACTATATATTAGAGATACGGATTAAGCCGATTAAAGTTTACTTAAGTATAGAGAGCAGGATTTGCTTTATATGTTATTTTAACCTAACACAACCAATATTTTTAAATACACATTCAAAAAAGTCCATTCAAACTAAATCTAGAAGAGATATTGAAGATAAATATGTTAAAATTTTTTGTATTTTCCCCTAGGTAATTTAATTTCTGATCCACTGAAAATTACAAATCTATGATCGTTTAAAAATAATATTAAACGAAAAGATTTCTTTTGCCGAATCTAACAAGTTTGTTTTGATTTCATATTCCTATTTTTTTGCTCATTGGCCAGTTTTGAAATATTTTCCGAGTATCCGTGAGTTTTCCGTGTGAACTTCTTCACAAATTCACACTATTATGTATGTATTAGTTTAACACTGTTAAATTAAAATCTAATTAGGAAACTTGAGTGTTCCTATACGAAAATTAGTACTAAAACCAACACGTCCGTGTGTACTAAAATTCTATCCAATTTAAAGTAATGTAATAAAATAAAGAAATACAAAAATTATAAATTGAGTATAGCGATTCAGTGAAATTTAGCAAAAATAAACTAAACTAAATTTTAGTCTATTGTTTCATCCTGTTATTGAACAATTTAAAATAATATTCTGATTGAAAAAATAATATTTATCCACTGTCGAATAGAAGGTCAAACAAAGCATATTTTATAGTTTTTATTGTAGTAGAAATATTTTATTCTATGCTAGCACTTAACTATTCCTGCCTTAAGAATAGGACTAGGAAAAATTAACTAGAAAAAATTGTTTACACTTGATATCTCATGTTAAAAGCTAGATTTAGGTATGGCACCCTTGCTCGGGGAATTTAGTTAGATACTAGAAGCACTATCGGAACCTGAGTCAACACTTTGGTAAGGAGTGTTAATGGCCATTTTCCGTTCCAAGATAAATTTGATTTTCTTCGAAAAAAATTCATGAACACTTTGGGACCCGGGTTGGGGGATGATATATGAGGTGATCAGATGAGGAATTTAATTAGCTATTAGAAGCACTATCGGAACCTGAGTCAACATCTCTGGTAAGGAGTGTTAATGGCCATTTTCCGTTCCAAGACAAATTTCATTTTCTTCGAAAAAATTCATGAACACTTTGGGACCCTGGTTGGGGGATGATATATGGGCTGATCAGATGAGAAATTTAATTAGCCACTAGACACACTATTGGAACCTGAGTCAACATCTCTGGTAAGGAGTGTTAATGGCCATTTTCCGTTCCAAGACAAATTTGATTTTCTTCGAAAAAAATTCATGAACACTTTGGGACCCGGGTTAGAGGATGATATATGGGCTGATCAGATGAGGAATTTAATTAGCTATTAGAAGCACTATCGGAACCTGAGTCAACATCTCTGGTAAGGAGTGTTAATGGCCATTTTCCGTTCCAAGACAAATTTGATTTTCTTCGAAAAAAATTCATGAACACTTTGGGACCCGAATTGGGGGATGATATATGGGCTGATCAGATGAGGAATTTAATCAGCTATTAGAAGCACTATCGGAACCTGAGTTAACATCTCTGGTAAGAAGTGTTAATGGCAATTTTCCGTTCCAAGACAAATTTGATTTTCTTCGAAAAAATTCATTAACACTTTGGGACCCGGGTTAGAGGATGATATATGGGCTGATCAGATGAGGAATTTAATTAGCTATTAGAAGCACTATCGGAACCTGAGTCAACATCCTTGGTAAGGAGTGTTAATGGCCATTTTCCGTTCCAAGACAAATTTAATTTTCTTCGAAAAAATTCATGAACACTTTGGGACCCGGGTTGGGGGATGATATATGGGGTGATCAGATGAGGAATTTAATTAGCTATTAGAAGCACTATCGGAACCTGAGTCAACATTTCTGGTAAGGAGCGTTAGTGGCCATTTTCCGTTCCAAGACAAATTTGATTTTCTTCGAAAAAATTCATGAACACTTTGGGACCCAAGTTGGGGGATGATATATGGGGTGATCAGATGAGGAATTTAATTAGCCACTAGACACACTATTGGAACCTGAGTCAACATCTCTGGTAAGGAGTGTTAATGGCCATTTTCCGTTCCAAGACAAATTTGATTTTCTTCGAAAAAAATTCATGAACACTTTGGGACCCGGGTTGGGGGATGATATATGGGGTGATCAGATGAGGAATTTAATTAGCCACTAGACACACTATTGGAACCTGAGTCAACATCTCTGGTAAGGAGTGTTAATGGCCATTTTCCGTTCCAATACAAATTTGATATTCTTCGAAAAAATTCATGAACACTTTGGGACCCGGGTTAGAGGATGATATATGGGCTGATCAGATGAGGAATTTAATTAGCTATTAGAAGCACTATCGGAACCTGAGTCAACATCTCTGGAAAGGAGTGTTAATGGCCATTTCCCGTTCCAAGACAAATTTGATTTTCTTCGAAGAAATTCATGAACACTTTGGGACCCGGGTTGGGGGATGATATATGGGGTGATCAGATGAGGAATTTAATTAGCTATTAGAAGCACTATCGGAACCTGAGTCAACATTTCTGGTAAGGAGCGTTAGTGGCCATTTTCCGTTCCAAGACAAATTTGATTTTCTTCGAAAAAATTCATGAACACTTTGGGACCCAAGTTGGGGGATGATATATGGGGTGATCAGATGAGGAATTTAATTAGCCACTAGACACACTATTGGAACCTGAGTCAACATCTCTGGTAAGGAGTGTTAATGGCCATTTTCCGTTCCAATACAAATTTGATATTCTTCGAAAAAATTCATGAACACTTTGGGACCCGGGTTAGAGGATGATATATGGGCTGATCAGATGAGGAATTTAATTAGCTATTAGAAGCACTATCGGAACCTGAGTCAACATCTCTGGAAAGGAGTGTTAATGGCCATTTTCCGTTCCAAGACAAATTTGATTTTCGTCGAAAAAACTCATGAACACTTTGGGACCCGGGTTAGAGGATGATATATGGGCTGATCAGATGAGGAATTTAATCAGCTATTAGAAGCACTATCGGAACCTGAGTCAACATCTCTGGTAAGGAGTGTTAATGGCCATTTTCCGTTCCAAGACAAATTTGATTTTCTTCGAAAAAAATTCATGAACACTTTGGGACCCGAATTGGGGGATGATATATGGGCTGATCAGATGAGGAATTTAATCAGCTATTAGAAGCACTATCGGAACCTGAGTTAACATCTCTGGTAAGAAGTGTTAATGGCAATTTTCCGTTCCAAGACAAATTTGATTTTCTTCGAAAAAATTCATTAACACTTTGGGACCCGGGTTAGAGGATGATATATGGGCTGATCAGATGAGGAATTTAATTAGCTATTAGAAGCACTATCGGAACCTGAGTCAACATCCTTGGTAAGGAGTGTTAATGGCCATTTTCCGTTCCAAGACAAATTTAATTTTCTTCGAAAAAATTTATGAACACTTTGGGACCCGGGTTGGGGGATGATATATGGGCTGATCAGATGAGGAATTTAATCAGCTATTAGAAGCACTATCGGAACCTGAGTCAACATCTCTGGTAAGGAGTGTTAATGGCCATTTTCCGTTCCAAGACAAATTTGATTTTCTTCGAAAAAAATTCATGAACACTTTGGGACCCGGGTTGGGGGATGATATATGGGGTGATCAGATGAGGAATTTAATTAGCTATTAGAAGCACTATCGGAACCTGAGTCAACATCTCTGGTAAGGAGTGTTAGTGGCCATTTTCCGTCCCAATACAAATTTGATATTCTTCGAAAAAACTCATGAACACTTTGGGACCCGGGTTAGAGGATGATATATGGGCTGATCAGATGAGGAATTTAATTAGCTATTAGAAGCACTATCGGAACCTGAGTCAACATCTCTGGAAAGGAGTGTTAATGGCCATTTTCCGTTCCAAGACAAATTTCATTTTCTTCGAAAAAATTCATGAACACTTTGGGACCCGGGTTGGGGGATGATATATGGGCTGATCAGATGAGGAATTTAATTAGCTATTAGAAGCACTATCGGAACCTGAGTCAACATCTCTGGTAAGGAGTGTTAATGGCCATTTCCCGTTCCAAGACAAATTTGATTTTCTTCGAAGAAATTCATGAACACTTTGGGACCCAGGTTGGGGAATGATATATGGGCTCAACGGATGAGGAATTTAATTAGCTACTAGACACACAACATAGTTTGCTTTGCTCTTTTATACCATAAATTGACACGTTTTAAATATATATATATATATATATATATATATATATATATATATATATATATATATATATATATATATATATATATATATATATATATATATATATATATATATATATATATATATATATATATATATATATATATATATATATATATATATATATATATATATATATATATATATATATATATATAATATAATATGAATTTGCCAACCGAATTATTTTCAAATATTTTTCAGATTTGAAATTTGCCTTTAGCAATGCCTTCGAGACCAATTTTTAAATATGTCAATCCTTGCACATATCGACGAAGAGTTCGCGCTATATTTAATCAGTATATGACCCAAACCGATGACACTACTGAATCAATTATACAAGAACCTATTTCAAATATCAATTTAAATGAATTAGCGAGTGTATACGAAATTTCGAGTTCCGGTGAATCAACTGTCGATTCAACATACGATCCTTTAACTAAATCTTTGGAAAATACGACTAACGACAACTCATTTTTAAATACGTCTATTGCGGAAGATAATAATACTGTAGAAGACGGTTTATTTCTTGACATTGATGCTCCTTCATTTTCGTTCATAGAAAATTTACACCAATGGGCCATTGAATTTAAGATATGTCACAGTGCTCTTAATGATTTACTGAAATTACTAAAAGAAAATGGACACCCTGAGCTGCCGATACTCTCGTACCCTTCTAAAAACATCGAAAATTATTGGATCTTTAAACGCCGTTGACCCCGGTCATTATTGGCATTTCGGAATTGAAAAGGCTTTAAAATATTTGCATTCTCGTGATTGGCCTTCAAAATTAGATTTGTTTTTTAATATTGATGGTCTATTGGTCTATAATCTATTGGTATAAGCGTAATATATTAAATTTGAATGCAAACGCCAAATGTTTTATAAAATTTAAAATGTTTGCCAAACGCCTTTGCATATAAAAAATATTGTTTTTTATAAATGTATGTATGATACTTCATACATATATGTATGAACCCATGCCATGAAAAATGGCCAATAAATAATAGTGGTAATTTTATTTTCTTATTGATAAAACCAGCATATTAAATAACTGTAAAAAGAAAAATAAACTTAGGATTATAATTAATTTAGTTGCCTTTGGATTTGGATTGGACGTGGCGTTTTGTCCAAACCATGTAATATAATTTTACATCAAAAATGCCAATAAGAAAGATTTGTTCTCCAAGAATATTTTGGGAAAATGGTATCCCAAGTAGAATTGATTTATTCTCGACCTACACAAAAGGTCTTCGATGGTTTTAAAAACAAATCTGACCAAAGTGGTTTCTACTTTTTTATAAATTTGAAATAATTTCAGCATGTAGCATGTTTTAATAATATTTAAGTATTGCAGGTGGCCCATCTGATGCCATATTGTAAGTCTAGTATGTAATGAATGCAACTGCAAACCTGATTAGGGAAGGAATATGTTATGCTCAGTGCTCACAGAAGGATCATTACGGAAAATTTATAAAACCTTCTGGTCGAATTTCAATTACCTCTATTTTAGTACGTACAATCTAAAGCAAACACTGATCCTAATGGCGCCTAAATATGCATTTACAAAAATGTCTGCTTTTTAAAAATTTGATCGAAATTATTTACGTGTCCAATAATGGAGATTGCCGATTTACTCCAGCTGCATAAACATATGAAAGTGGGCCCGAACAAAAACAATAGTCCTTACTCCTTAGATGCACATTTTCAACGCTATCGTCAAGAGTGTTAGAACGAAACTTCGACAAATTGTAAGTATCAAGTATTATAATACACCACTAGATAATTTTCACAGTAACGAATTCTGTAGAATTTTAACAAGTCGATATTAAATACCCGATGAATGCTAATTTGATTCGAAAAAAAGATGCATATTATAATTCCAGCTAAAGCATTTGACGTTTTTCATATAAATTAGCGGCATACCGTGGAATGCCGATTGATACCAGCAAAAGAAATCGTAGTATTCGTCGAGTATTGAGAGACCGTAACGATTGTAAGGAGTATGTTGTAGTGTGGCACCTTCGAATTATAGCATATTATAATGTGTGCACCTCTGCATTATAGCTGATATTGCATGATGTGTATCCCTGTTTTTTGACGAAAAGAAGAGAAATGAAAGAGATGATTACAGATTGGAGTTCGAACATTAAAAGCGACAAGACGCATGTTTTTTTTAGTTTTATTTAAAATAAAATAATTAAATAAATAAATAATTATAAAATATTATAGTAAAACGATTTATTACTTTTACGTGGAATAATATTATTAAACGACCATCGAACATAATCCGGCATTGCAGTACAACAATGTGATAAAAACGAGACGCTATTATTATAACGTTTGATCCGTACCATACAATTTGAATGAATGGATTATGACATCTTAATGCTTCTTGAACTAGTTTTCAAAACAATTGTAACTTTTTACCAACAATACCCTGCATTTGCACCACTAAAATTACAACTTCGATGTCAGCGGCTCCCGATGTGGTTTTAACGTAATTTTCGTTGACGCAGCAGATCAGAAACGATTACGAAATAAGCTCGACCATCAAAAAATGATTTTGGCCATATAACCCAAGAATAGCTGATTCTACTAAAAGGTAGATAACCGTGCATTTAACTGGCCCATCAATGAAGCCTAAGGTAACCGAATTCAATTTGCATTCAAAAAGTTTTTTCATAAACGAATTATTAGATACTGATTTATGTTGATATCGAACAAAACGTTCGAAAAGTTAGTTTTAAAAAAAAATTGAGTTGTAAATAAACTTTATTTTTTGGGAATCAAACCGTTTTTTAGTTATGGGCAATACCGAGACATCGATTTAATTTTTAATATGGGTGTGAAATATTGAGCCTTGTACTCCTGCGCTCTCGCGGGAAATTTTGTTACTACGAAAAAGGTTTTAGTCAGCATTATTTAGGAAGTTTCTATTAAAAGTATTTTAGGAAAGCTTAATTTTATTTTTATATTGCGTTAAAATATAAACACAAACACTAATTTATTTGTAATTAATATTAAAATTATCAACTTAAAAATAAAATTAGTGTCTGGGGTGTACTTTCTCTAGTCTCTAGTCTCAATACGGCCCACTATGGAACATTTGAGGTACTAATTCAATTTTGATAATGTTTACAAAACTGATTATTGCTTACAAAATAATTATTTTATTCATTAAGAACCGACATAAGGACACGATTTTATAAAGGGTTCTTGTACCTGCTTACAAACTTAAAATAACCTTACAAACTTTAGAAGCTTGTTATAAAGAAGCCACCTACATATTACACATATTAATTTGTCGTAATTCACTGATGTGAATTTAAAGTAACAAGTAAGTTTAAGCCAAAATTATCATATATATAATATATGTATGTTCATATGTAACATTCATATGTACACCATTTTCAAACAAAAACGGTTATTCAAAATTAAGCTATTTACCCCATTCTTCGGTGATTCTACCCTGCATTTCTAACGGGACCTGCCTAAGTTTTTATTTGAAACCACACCACCGTTTTGCTAAGATTTTTTTATTCCTTGTGCGATCGTTGATCTGTTGGGGTTGGGTGTAGTTAAAAAAAATTCACAATTTCCGAATTTAATCAATGCTAATAAATTATTCAAAATTGTTGAATTTTTCATAGTGTTTTAAAAATTGTTTAAGTATCTAGTTTTAAATTTCCGCTTTTCTAAAAACAATTTACCAGAAAGTTGTATAATTTATACTGAAAAGTGTGAGCTTTCTGTAGTTTTTGCAGTTATAGTGTGTTTGGTTATACATAATGAAGAAAGTCCCGAGTGCGTTTTAGTTTCTTGATTTTACAGTATTTGTTTGCTAGATAAGTGTTAATACGAATAATAATTATTAAACTGAAAATAAGTTATCAAAATGGAAAATAATACAAAAGTGAATGCATATAATTATAAAACTAAACCTAAAATTAACATTTTAAAAGTTACCATTGGAAATTTCGGGGTCAAAAAACTTTATAAACCAAATTTGCAATAATTTATCAATAAAGTGCACAAATAATAATTATAAAAAAACCTGCCAAATTTAAAAAAAAATTAAAGTAGATAATTTATTGGACAACCAATGTAATAATTGCAACCAAATGCCACATTTACGAGGTATAAATAAATAGTCATAAAAAATCATTTCAAATAATTATTTCAATAGCGTTTGTATGAAAGTTTTTTTCGTGTTTACATTTTTTGGGCCTGTACACACACAAAGAGCATATATTGCAAGACGGCCGTTTACACACACATAGCCACTGATATTATAATTATTATATGTACATATGTGCATATAATTTATTAGAAAATACTTGACAAAATAGAGAGGGTTTAGAGACATCTATTTGTTGGTTTCCATAAATTACAAAAGGATGAAATACCGCTTGATAAATTTTTGAAAGTTTCAACAAAAATTTACAGACAAGCAATAGAATATCTAGAGAAATGGACTGTACATAATGAAAGGCTAGATAACCTAACGCCAATATTATTAAATAGTATACCTGATAGAAAAAAACTTGAAAATGCTGCCAAATTTTTAAATCAAAACTGTTCAATAATTTCAATAAATACCGATGAGTTATTTGACGAAATAACGTTTTTATTAAATTTTATTAACGTGGATATTTTAAACTATTGGAACATAAAACAAATTGAGGCTTGCGAGAAATGGAAAATTATATTTAAACATTTTGATGAAAAGCTAATTTCACTTACCAATTAAAAATTAATTGTTAAACTAACGTTTTCTCTTGCGGGAAGTAATGCTCCAGTAGAAAGAGTTTTTTCTGCAATGAATTATCTTTGGAAAGCCAAATGAAAGTTGAAACTGTAAAATCAATTTTAATTGTTAAGATCAATAAGAATGTCAGTTATGAACAATTCTATGAAGAAGTAAGATTAGCCCCAAACCTGTTGGATAAAATTCACAGTTCTATAGTAAATATTAGAACCGGATTAGAGTGATTTAAGAAAAAAATGGAATTTTATTATTTTATTTCATGTTATTAGGCAAATTGAATTTGTTTTTCTTCAAATAAATTTTCTTTTGATTAAGTTATGTAATTATTTGCCAAAAAAAAATTAGTTTAAAATGTCCCGATTACGTCCCGTTATTTATGGTCACCTTAAACTATAAGGGTCAATGAAAACATATTCATTTCAAAAGAAAGATTGAGTATGCAAGTACTTCCGGCTATTCTACAACCAACTTCAGGAGAAATTGGATTGAAGGAGACACTCATTGCAAATGATGAAAGAGATTCAAATTAATAACACCAATCATATCGGGCTCAATCAGGGAAAACTATCTAACTACCGTTTTACCCCGAAAATAACGTTTGAGCGTTGTAAACAATTAGAACGCACACCCTGCGTTTTATTCGAATAAAAAGCCTACCCGTTCTATTTGAATGTAAAATTATTAAAAATGTAAAATCAATAATCATAGATGGGAGTATTATTGTATTATTTATTGAAAGTACACAACTGCTACTAAAAAATTATTTAAAATTTTAATTAAACAGATTCAAGCGACATCTTTCTGATTAATTTTAAATTTTTTTTCTTATTAGCATTTGTACCGGCGCGTTCACAATGCAAAACGTTTTTCTTTTACTAACAGGTTTGTATGGATTTTATTATGAGAAAAAAAAATGTTTTTGTTTCTTATGTTGGATAAAAGCAAAATTTGTTTGCATTGTGAATGCTCCTTAACCTACAAATATTTTGACATTTTGTTGTTTGTGAGTGAGTTCGAGAAAATATTAGTGCATATAATATTTTAACAGGTAAAATTATCTAATTATTATTGTGGTTTTAATACAATTAAAAACATTCTAGGTAGGTAGCATGGCCGAAACACGAAAATCATATACCCTTAAATTCAAATTAGATGTAATAAACGAATATAAACCAAATGTCGCCGGTTTTGGTTTTGAAGCGATTGCAAAAAAACATAATTTATCAAATTCTACGGTTCGGGGCTGGTACACAAAAAGAGATATTTTAGCCAAATGCTTAAGCGACAAACAAGTGGTAACGCGAGTTGCTCGTAGATTGGATGGCGGAGGTCGTAAGGAAGAATTTCAAGAAATGGAGATTATTCTGCTTGAATGGATAAAAAAACGTAATTTAAACGGACTACGAGTAAAGGATAAATATATCCAGCAAAAGGTAATAGTTATTTCTCAAGAGCTGTTAGTTAAATATCCAGAGAAAAACTACGCATCTTTCAAAGCTTCTTCTGGATGGTGCGAACGATTTAAAAAACGTTCGAATTTAGTATCACGTCGACAAACAACATCTCGCTCATTACCATAAAACGCTGATGACATAGCAAGGCGGTTCTTAAGACGAATTCATAAGACGATCAAAGAAAAAAATATAAAAATGTGTAACATAATCAATTTAGATCAGGTTCCCAGATATTTTGAGTCTGATGTTAAAAGCACAATATCAGTAAAAGGGTCTCGGAATATATTAATTTGGAAAGCAAACACATCCCACAAACGCTTCACTGTTACATTCGCCATTACTGCTGACGGTGCAATTTTAAAACCCCATTTGCTGTTCTCAAAACTTAAAAATATCCCAAAAATCAATGGGAAATGTTTAGTGGACGTGAATATGACGGGAATGTGGAATGCGGACATATTAGATAAATATATCAGAGATGTAATTTTAAAACGTCGTCAAACAAGTTTATTGAGGGAACCTGTATTATTACTTATTGATTCCTATGATTCTCACATCAATCTAGCTAAAGCAAATAAGTTTGAGAAATTTCATATTTTTATAGTATTAGTCCCTCCGAATATGACATCCATTTTGCAGCCCTTAGATGTATGCATTAATAAGTCGTTTCAGGCTGCGTATAGTGATTCATACGATTCGTACATAACCGAACCTTTAAAAAATAAAAATTTGCAGACCAAAGCAGGAAATCCAAAAGTACCCAGTTACGAAATAGTTTCAGGCTGGGTATCCAAATGGACGGAATCGTTGGATGCTCATACAATATCAAACGCATTTATTGTTTGTGGGATTGTACCGAAAAGCAACTTTGTTATCGACAAGCTCCATACTCCTTTAAGACAACTATATGAGAATGTAGATATGCAGCAATGGCTAACAAAATTTTCTGATTTGGTTAATGAGCAAGACAACTATTTTGAAACCATTGAAGACAGCAATTGGTATTGGCCTGAGAAACATTCTACTTCGTTATTTCAATGCATCCACGAATTAAAGTACTGTAATGAAGACCTGCAACTTTGGATAACACAATATATTAAAGATATTATTGATTTCGTTGGCAATAACGGTATGAATGATATGTTAGATGATACTGATAAATCTGCTCTTCAGATGGGGCATTCCACTGCCAGCGGTATGGAAATAATGGCTGTATCAAAACTAGAAGACATACAAATACTGGTTATTGAGCTGAATGATAAATGTGAATTCATTGGTGAAACTATATATAACGATACAGCAGCAATAAAAGTCTGTTTATTGAAATTAAATGAATATTACGGACTTAAGCTTTAAATTTTGTAAAACTTTAAATTTAATTAAAAAGTGGATTACAAATGTACCTGAATTAAATACAGAATTAAAAAACGTTTAGTTTATTTTATTATTTTTTATGAATGACAATAAAGAATATTGTATACGCTTAAAATTTTTTGTGTTTCATTTAAATTTGTTTTTCGATTAAAACGCTAAGCATTCTAAATGAGATAGCGTTCTATTCGAATTATTTAAGCACTTTTCAAAAATGCCTAAATATTTACCTATCCCGTTTACAACGCTCAAGCGTTATTTTCGGGGTAAAACGGTAGTCACTAGTTGGGGGCTATTCTCATTAATCATCATCTTAGGTATAGTAGCCCTATTCATAAAGAGTAGGATAAAAATAAGAATCTTAAATACTACAAACATCGAAGAAGCAGTTGTCCCAGATTCTCAAGACAAAATCGAGAACACGGTTCCTGTGAAAATAGATCCAGGTCAGCAAAGAAAATTCTACGAAACACTATTCTTTTGAAAAATCGAATGAGGACATTCGAACTTAAAGAGGGCGAGCTAACACGCCACATAATTAGGTTGCTATAGAAAACAGCTTAGCATCATATACTCACGTGGCATTAGCAATTGTACGGGCTACACGCGTATCCGGCATAATTGCCGATCGCATGCCGAGCGCATTCTTGCCGATTGAGCGCATTCTTGCTTTCAGTTTTTAAGTTTGCATTCAATAATTAGTTCAGTTGTAATCCAGAGTTTATAAAATTAAGTTAACTAATATTAAGAAGATTTTGTAATTATAAAAAGTGTAACGTCATTGTAAAAGTATTCTGAAATTTTTAATAAATAAAATAAATAAAAAAAATATAAAGAAAAAGAATAAAAGAATAAAAATCAAATTTTGATTTTTTTTATAATTTCTAAAGCAAAATAAGTTGATAACTGGCGCCGAAACAGGGACTCTGGAGATGAATGGTCCATATGTGTGATAGGGATAAAAAGTTATAAAGCCGTAATCAACGAAGTGACAATTAATTAAGTTAATTTCAAAATATCATTTGGGTGATCGCTAACACAGTGAAAATAAAGTCATAACCAAAATCTTTATACATTAAGCAAATCTAACCAGTGATTTTATAAAACCCGCGAATATGGCGATTTTTGTAATTTTAAAGTTTACCCAACTGTAAAAATCTAAAGTGAAGTAATATAAGTGTCGGGAAAAGAAGTCCCGCGGTAAACCAACAAAACAAAAGGAAGAAACGGAGCTGAATATAAACACCAAGGACAACCAGGCCGGGTAAGTTAATTCAGCAGCAGCCCAACCAATTACGGATCTACAAAGAATTACAACAACAAGCCAGGATGGATTACAACTCTCAAATGTTAACCAGACATTTGATAATTATTATGTAAGTCAAAGTAAAAGTAGTTCAAAATAAATACAAAATTAGTAATATTATCAAAAGTTAAAGTAAATTGTCAAAAATTAAAATAGAAATCTTTCCAAGAATAAAAATCAAGTATTACAGTGGGAATTTTATAGATAACATTTTTTTTTATGATCGTCTTATAAAGAATTATAAAAATTGTTAAAAGAATTATTATTCAGGAATACCTTAGCTATTAAAGTAAAGAAATCGCTCAAGTAATTTATTAAAAATTATTTAAAGAATTTGATAAGATCAAATATGGCACCCGATCCACAACAACCAGAGGCAAGTTCAGCCGCGAACACATTCAACCTAGACCAACTATCCAGCGCGATTTCTAAAATTGTGCTGGACCAAAACCGTTTAATGCTACATCAAATCCAAAATCCAAACACAGATATCAAAAACGAGACAGATCAAGTTATCGAAGACAAGTATTTACAAAATTTAACCGATTTAGACAAGATCCCAGACGTCGTAAAATGCATTAGGGAATTCGCTGGTCAACCAGGAGAATTAAGCTCCTGGAAGAAAAGTGTCGACAGAATACTGACGATATACGAAAATTTAAAAGAAACTCCAAAATACTATGGAATGTTAAACGTAATTAGAAACAAGATTGTAGGTCAGGCTGATATAGCCCTGGAGTCCTACAATACTCCCCTGAATTGGCAAAAAATAGCTAGATGCTTAACATTACATTACGCCGATAAGCGTGACTTAGGTACCTTAGAGTATCAAATGACGTCGCTCATTCAGGAAAGTCAAACAGTTCAGGAGTTCTATCAAAGTGTTTACCAACATTTATCTCTAATACTGAACAAGCTGTCTTGTATGGAAATGGGACAAGAATCCATAAATAACATGACCCAATGTTATCGGGACAAGGCACTTGACACGTTCATTAGAGAGCTGAAAGGAGACCTACCTAGACTTCTTAGTATAAGGAAACCCACGGAAATCCCTCAAGCTTTACATCTTTGCTTGAAATTACAAAACGTTGATTATAGAACGCAATATTCTCACAATAGTAATCAAAACACTCACAGAAGACCACAGACCCTTCTATCACCTCCATCTCATTTTGTACAGACGAAGCCTAGGCAGATATTAAACTCGCCTCCACCGTTTTACCCGTAACTGCTGCACAACCCCCAAAGCTCCCTCGACAGAAGACAAATGTATCTACCAAATAGAACACAACCAAGATATACTAATCCACACTTCCAAAGTCATGGAAGTTACGATTATAACTTCTAAAGATATGAAATTTGATACGCATACACAAAAGTGTTAGTTGGTTTTAATTTCATGCTTAAATTAGTGTTCAATATCTTACTATGGGCTCAACCATTTTTACCCACACCTTTATGTACGGCCAAGCAGAAGGCGAATAAAAAAATACGGTTTGTATGTGTGCAGGCCCAAACAACGTAACACGAAAAAGCACTTTCATATGAATGCTATGGAAATAATTTTTAGTTAACATTTTTTTGACTTTATTTATTTATATCTCGTACAAGTGGAAGAAACATAAATGTTCAGTTACCTAAGCATAAACTTTGTTATGCTAAAATATAAATTAATAAAATCAAAAAAAAATCCATAGCGTTGTATGAGTTTTTTTTCATGGTTACTTTTTTTGGGTCTGCATACATACAGTCTATATATTGCGAGACGGTCATATACACAAATATACGCGCCCAACTCAAAGTAAACTATATTTAGTATATCCAGATCTTATTAAAGATTTCCGATAAGCTATAATTTCCGTCCAGATCCAGGAACTACAAATGTACTTAACAATGCCATCCTGAAGCAAAAATTATTTTTGAAAGTTATAACGTATTCGAGGTATTGGGGGAAAACTCAGAATAAAATTGGTCTACATTATTGTAAGCCATTTAATTGAAGTACACGGTACGAATCCGAGTTCCGAAAATAAATAATTATGGGCCTAAGTTACGGCATTAGTATTTCCTAAGTTTTGCGAGAACCATGATCCAGATAAATATGTAAGTGAATTTTTATTTATAACAATATTATGAAATTACAAAAAGCTTTACGTTACAAGCAAATATTTTATGACCCAAACGACAGAGGCGGTTTTTTTTGGACATCGTCTTCGGACAATAAACAGATCACTTGGGAATTCATCACATAATTCTTATAAAATAGCAGCTCAATCTGGTCATATGAAGAGACAGCAGACCGACGACATAGCATGGCTCAAACAGGCGTGTCCAAAAAATAATACAGAGGAAATTTTTATTTGAATGAAGAAAACCATACCGTGTCGCCCAACTAATTTTACTTTTGAGGAATTCCCAAGGTTCTTAGATACTGCAGGATTGGTATGTAATTCATTTATCATATACGAGATGTGTAATATTGGAATAGTTTACATTGTTTCTAAATAGCTTCATAATTCCAAATCAAAGACCAAGATTCCCGGGTCATTTAGCTTTTAATTGGCATTTTATTAGAATTAGTTTAATATTTTATTTCCAGATTGATCAAGACTTTAACCTGGAATACGGAGAATGCTTGTATCTAAAGGAAAATTGCCTGAACATATAAATCAAAATTTTGGAAATCGATCGTCATCGCCAAATTAAACTGTATGAGGAATGCACTCTAGAATATGAAAGTAATATAAGTTTAAAATTTTTATGAAACTATGAATGAACTATGTTTTATGATAATATTACTGCTCTATTAGTATTAAAGAGTCTTTGTCGGACTTATCGAACTAAGCATCGCCAAATACCGGACATTAATATAAGTCAATATCGTTCTACGTGTTCGAAAAGTAAGTTGTCTCCTGAACGCAACAACAATTATTTATATTTGGTAAATTATTGTTATTTTAATGAAATAATTCGAATTGTTTACCAGATTGGAACTGTATAGCGATAATGTATTCCCTTAAAAGTATATTTTTTACATTATCGAACATGTTTAAATGAATGTAACTGATGTACTAAACGTGTAGACCACCTAAAGATATATGAAATTCCGCCTAAAAAATTATTTGTAAACTTCCCCTGAATGTTTGCCTAAAATCGAAAAAGTATGTTTAAAAGTATGCTAATTCTTCCAAAAATCCCCTAAATGTTTGCTTTTTTATCATTAGCTCTACATGACGAACAAAAATATTTTAAATGTTTCAAAACGAACAAGAAAAAAGGTGCTTCTATATGAAAACCGCACCATCTACTGAGCGTCGTAGGCAAGAAATTCAAATCAATGATAGAGGACCAACTGATTTTACAGATTCCGAAAGCGTTTTGCCTCAGATTGAATCAGATACAGAAATTGAATCGGATAATGAGTTTGAATCGGATGAAGAATTTGGATCGGATGTCGCACCATCTACTGAACGTCGTAGGCAAGAAATTCAAATCAATGATAGAGGACCAACTGATTTTACAGATTCCGAAAGCGTTTTGCCTCAGATTGAATCAGATACAGAAATTGAATCGGATAATGAGTTTGAATCGGATGAAGAATTTGGATCGGATGTAGAAAACGATCCTGATAAACTTTTAAATTTTTTAAAGTGTTGGTCAATTAAGCACAACATAACCGCTGTAGCAACTTGTTACGACACCTTTGAGATGTCATAACATTTTTTCCATTACTTTCCTTAATTACGTTTTTCGGTTCAATGGTGTATGAATGAATAATGTTCTTTTTGGTGACAACACTACCATCTGTATAATAACATTTCTACTAACATCATTTGTTGTAATGGAAATTGGTCGAATTTTATATTTTATGTTTTCTTACCCACCCTATCAGGGATGATATTTGTAGTGGAATAGTACTTTTTTGCCTCCTTTCAATTTTTAAAAGTACTTAAATACTTTCAGTCCAAAAAAAGTACTTTCAGTATTTATTGTACAATAAAACAGCGTAGAATTCACAGATTACATAACCTACTTCGTATGTAATACGCCAATAAATTTACATGCTTGCTGGACGCTTGCTGAATATGTCCCAATAAATTTATTTGCTCGCTGTGTTTTCGCTGAATATTTTCGAAGACATGGTTTGCTTAATGGGGTTAAAATTTGACGTTTACTAGAGTGTGGTTTTTTCTTTTTGCTCGTCATATAAATGTGTTCTAGAAAAAAAAAAATATTTCTAAACAAAATTCAAAAAGTTTATTTGCAGCAATGTATAAGTAAGTGTTTTTTCAAATTATGAATTAAAATAATCGATCATGAATCATTTAATCATCATTCCAACATGAATTATTAATTTTAAAATGTGTGGTAGGTGGTTGATAAAATGCGCCAATTCTTCAACGCTAACGACAAAACCGCAGCTCTCTGGAGATGAACCTGAAGAACCAATATCAGCATTGGCGGCAATAGAAGAAGCGGTTAACGATAACGAGTATGTGGCAACTTTTTATATTTTTGAAATTATGTTCTACATTCGATTTAATTTTGTTAGCAGTAACTCAACAAATGTAACGATTTCGTCTGTGGAACAGCCAAAAAAAAGATTAAACGCGATAATCCGTTTCGTGATGAGTGGAAAGCCCAGTTTCCTTGGCTGGTTCAAGAAAATACCATTAAAGGTAAGAAATGTTTTTTGTGCAATGTGTCAATTAGTGGAAGCAAGACCCATTGGGAAAGGCATGCATTATCAGAAGTGCATAAAAAAGCGTTCAATGCCTCATCAAAATCAAGAAAATTAGACGAATTCGTGCAACTAGATCCAGATATAACGATAATTTCTGATGCAGCTAAGAGAATGGAGATAAGATTATGCCTTTTTATTGCCGAGCACAATTTACCATTTTCTATATTAGACCATTTGGTTGCTTGTTTAAAAGAGGATATTACCGACTCTAAAATATTAAAAAAACTAAAATTAAACAGAATAAAAGCACAAAATATAATAAAGAGTCCCACAGGCCCAGAAAATATGTGTTCAATATCCAATATTACCAACCAGCAGTATTATTCGCTAATAATCGACGAAAGTACAGACAGTACAATGGCCAAAAACCTTGCACTAATAATTCGAATTTTTGACAATCAATGTCGCGATAGGTTCCTTACACTAGCTTCGTTACATGACTGTTCCGCTCAAAGGATTTTTGACACAGTAATAAATGCCTTACAACAAAATAATGTGCCACTGAAAAACCTTATTGCATTTAATGCTGACAATTGTTCAGTTATGATGGGCAAGCGAAACGGTGTCCAGGCAAAACTAAAAGAAAGAGTTCCAAAACTTTTAGTCAACGGATGCATTTGTCATAACTTAAATCTTATATCAATGGCTGCATCGTCCAATTTATCGATTGAAATAGACCGGCTTATTCGAGAAATCAACCACCATTTTTGCATCATCAACCACCTAGTCGCAAGGCTGATTTTGCAAAATTTCAAAATGATTTCGACGCAGAACTGCACGTAATTTTAAAATATGCAGACACTCGTTAGCTTTCACGTCAGGTAAGTGTATTTTGTCTATATGTATAATTATGTTATTACATAATAATGTTGTTTTAAAAATTTTAGGCAGCTATTGACAGAATTATCGAACAGTGGACAGTTTTAACTTATTATTTTGGATTAAGACTTTGAAAATCGCTATGGCAATGAAAACATTAGTTTTATAGAGGCCAACTTAAAAAGTAAAATGATGAAAATGTATTTCATTTTTTTGTCGTACATTTTAAAAATAATTAACGGAGTTAACATCGAAATGCAAGATGAAGGGCCACGAATGCATATTTATTTACCAAGAATTCAATTTTTGTTTAAAACCGTTTGTCGAACTTTTATCAAAAAAGCCGCTCTAGACATATCATCTTTATGTTCTATAGATATTCATTTAAGTGAGAACCAAATTGCTATAGAAGATATTTATTGTGGATCCAATATTGAGTTATTTATGCAGAAGGAAAACATTTCACAAAACGAAATTTTAAGCTTCAAAAGTACTGTAAAAAAATTTAACATTACTTTTTGTGAAGACCTAAAAAAACGCATCGACTTTGGAAATGAATCGTTAATTTATTTAACTAAATTTTCTCCTGACCACGTGGTTTCAGGCGATGTTTCGTAGTATTTTGTCATTAATTTTGAACATTTTTCCTGAATCCGAGTTAAAAAATGCTAAGCTTATTAATGAAGAGTATAGATCAATAGCGGATCGCGACGAATTAAAGATTTATAAGGATTCTTCAATAAGTGAATTTTGGAGTCAAATAGGATCAATTAAGAACGAAATGAATAATTATATGTTTAGTAACATATTTAGAATCGCTAAAGGAGTGCTATCGATTCCCCACTCTTCCGCTAATGTCGAGTGTATTTTTTCCAAAAATAACTTGATAAAAACTAAATGTCGCAATCGTTTAGCAGTTGAAACATGTTCTGCATTACTGCAGACAAGAGATTTAATAAAATCAAACAATAATTGTTGCAATAATTTCAAAATAACCAAAGAATTCATATCTAAAAATAGTTTAAATAGTTCTCCCCCAGAAGATGAAGAACTAGTCTTATTGTATATTATAATTATACGCATTATATTTTTATAAAGCATATAAAAATTACTTTTGTGATGAATTAGTATTATTATTTTTAATGAAATCTTATGTGATACGTTGTTATGGTTCTTAGCCATCTGGTTACTCAAGTCATTTATTAATCATCAGATGAGGTGATAGTCATAACATCTAAATTATTATTTTTTAGTGTAGTGTACAGTTGTACCATGAAATAAAATATGTACCTTCTAAACTCATAAACGAGATTGTTTTTATTAAAAGGCTTAATGTTGGTGTTTTTTAGAAAAAGTACAATTGAGTTTAAAAAAGTATTATCTGATGTTGAAAATGCTCTAATACCATCCATGATGTGCGTACGTGCGACCGGCGAAAGTGTATAGATATTTTTTTGTTGTGCTTTCTCGTTTCGTTGTGACCGATAGATAAGCGGTGTAAATGAATAAGCGAGTGACGCGCACAACAATAAAACGAGAAAACACTAACAAGAAAAATATTTCTAGAACTTTGACGTGGTTCTCGAAGTTTTTTTTGTATCATTCGAGTTTTGATTTTTAAGTCGTCAAGTTTTTAAAATTTTGATAAGAAAAAGTCGAAGTGTGTAATCCGGGGAGATCCGGTCGTTCCCGGGTGGGCATACCCGGTTATTATTATATTTATCTCTTCCTCAAATTTCGGCCGACATAATTCTGGTGTCAATTTAATTTCAGTTTTTTTTTAATTTTAGTTTGCTTCTTTTTAAAAAAATTTTCTGTTCCACGGTGTAGGCCAGGAATATGCAAGCCCCAACTTCCCCACGACCCAAAACCCTGAGATCTAGTCGGCAAAATCACCGTGGTAGAGGCCTCTGCATATTTAGATAAAATCTGCGGAGTGGTGTGAACCACTTCGTAACAAACTGATGAGTTACTTGCATTTCTAAAATGTAATGGACATCCAATGCTACCGAAAACTTGTAGAACCTGACTTAAAACTCCTCTTAATAGAGAAGTTTTAAAAATGGAGTCAGGAAACTTTGTTTATCTTGGTATAAAATATTATTTAGAAAATTATTTGAAGTGTGTAAAATCGCTTCCAGCAGAAATAATTTTGAATTTTAATATTGACGGTGTTCCAATTTCAAAAGGTAATCGCAGTTGCTTTTGGTTAATTCTCTGCCAAACAAGAAATTGGAAAAAAACTCGGTTTTTGTGGTGGCTGTGTATCATAGTAACACCAAGCCAAATGATTTTAATGCCTTTTTGCGACCTTTGGTTAATGAAATAAAAAGTTTAGTAGAATCGTTTATATAAAACTAGCCTATTGTAATAAGACCTGACTTATTTATTTGCGATGCCCCAGCCAAAGCAAATATAACTGGGATTAAATCACATACTGGCTATTTTGGATGGAGTAGATGCACAACAGAAGGTAGTTACTACAAAAATAGAGTGATATTTCCCGAAACAAATTGCGCTTTACGAACCAATGAATCATTCCGATCCAAACTCGATGAATATCATCACAATTACACGTCAATACAAGAAGAATTAAATATCGATATGACTAAACAGTTTCCATTGGATTATCTTCACATTGTATGCTTAGGTGTTTTGAAAAAGATACTAAATATTTGGTTAAATGGCCATCCATCACATATTTTACAAAGTCGAGATGTAATGCGAATCTCGGCACGTTTAATAGATATTTCGGGCACGCAACCAACAGGATTTCAACGTAAAATTCGACCACTTACGGATTTTTGATATTTTAAGGGTACCGAGTTCCGAACGTTTTTGCTTTATTCAGCACCATTTGTCTTAAAAACATCATATCCCACGAAAAGTACAATCATATACAATTATTACATGTTGCCATAAGGATGTGCATGGTTGGATTGTGTACTGAAAAAACAGAAGTAGTTAAGAATATTTTGAAATTATTTGTTAGTGAAACTGGACGTATTTATGGTTCCGAATACCTTTCGTAATTCATTCATGCCGAAACCAAACAAAATAAAATAATGATATATGGTTCAGAGATTTGTGAAAAAGAAAATGTTTACAAGGTACCTGTCAATTCAAGTAATTTAAACATTTATAAAACATCAAAAAATAAAATGGCTCCAAAGTATTGCCCTTTAAATATAATAAGATGCAAACTATTTATAATGAAGCATGAAGATTACCATGTTTTCCTGCCTATTTTACGTTCAACATAGGTCAGTAGTACTCTGAAAAATAGTTCAAGTTTGCTAACAAAATTTTATATGTTTGTTTGAAGAGGTGATATGATTGTAGAAACAGTTTCTCCTGATGGTGGTTTGGAAGTGGTAACCGTACTGGAAGATTGGGTTGAGGAAGGGAAATTATTTTGACCACCGACGAAACTATATTCCAAAGCCATTAAACTTGGGTACAAAAAAGAAGATTCCTGGGTTCGATACGACTTCAAAATATTAGCATCAAACATAAGTAATTTATATTTATAAGTATGTTACTCAATTTTTGTGCTTACTATTACTGTTCCCAAACGTTTTTGAAGATCATTTATTTTTACTATGATTATTTATATATATTTTATTACTTAAATAATCACACTTAAATACAAATATTACTATTTCTTTTATTAGAAAATTATTCGGAGGCAAAAAAAAAGAGAAAATGTATAGTTGCTACACCAATTCAGAATCAGAAAAGTTTCACAACCAAAGGAAAAAACAAATGCAAGAACCTAATTACAACTTTAATAATGACTTTGATGCCGAAGAGGAAAATCATTCAACTGTGTCTCAGACGTTGCCAACAAACATTAGAGAGAATACAACAGAGCCAAAAATTACAATATTGGAAGTGAAAAAATTACCAAAGGATGATAATGACAAGGTTACCATTTCCAACGAGAATTCTAAATCGCCAATATTTGAGCGTAGTACTTATAATACCAGTATGTTAATTCCAATAAATACAATTGAATATGACAACGGTATTGAAGAATCACACAATGTACAACTGTATTTAAGCAAAAATGAATATGACTTACGATTGCAAAACATCGAAAACAAAATAATCAAAATTGAAAATTGTATGCAGTCCACAGATACAAAGCTTGAATTAATTTTTGAGACATTAAGTTCGTTAGTTGTTTCGCTCGTGAAACAAAATTTTCCTAAAACCAAAATAACAAAGGATTTGGAATTTATAATGCCTATCCTGCCATTAACAAATGTAACTGGAGTGGACGATTTCAATAAAAAATTGATAACTTCGGATGAGTTCATGGAACAATTAGTAAGTAAATTTTAAAATACATGTTTGTTAAAAACATGCGTACATAGGGATAATCTCGATTATTTTAATCTAATTTTACTAAAAACAATATTAAAAATGTATCTAATATGTTTGTTTGAAAATCAGTCCCGCTGATATCTAAAACAAAATTTATTATTGTATACTTACCAATCAGTTGTCAATTAATTGAACTTGAAAATAATAAATTAATCAAAATAATTGACCACTGATGGTATAGTTAGCTTATATAGTCATATAATTCTGAAGCAAAAGAAAACCGAATTGTATTGTAAACATAAATAGTATTTAAGATAATTACTTACGTCAATAGCATTTATCACTTTAACATCAACAACCCTATTATAAAACAATGTAAAAATCCATTATTATATTGTTTGTGTTTTTCTATTCCTATTCTATTTTTGTTACTAAAAAACACGCCTAATATAATATTTATCCCAATCAACATAATGTATTGCAAGATGAAAATTATCTATGCTTACTTCACACTGTTTCTTTATACATAGAATTTCGTATATGTATTAGTAGTGAGTAAATAAGAGAAATAATTTTCAACTTGAAAGCGTTTTGATTTTTGGTCATTTTGTTTTGGGATAGCAACAGCGTTGCCATATTGACGATATTATCGTTTATTTTATTCGTTATTTTGACGTTTTCAACTTAAAAATACGATGAGACGTTTTCGTTAGTGCTCGTAGTATAAAAATAACGATTTGAGCAATAATCGAAAATAAAAATAATGCTTGTTTCTTAAACCTATTTAGTACCTAATTCCTGGTAACTTGTTTGCTGGGTAAAATCTACTACAGATTAAAAACCCATTGTGGTTTCTTCTATCTCTCACATACACTGTAAATATTTTTATATAGTTTTCCCTTTCGCTCACATCATACTATAAATTATTTTTGTGAGAAGGAAAAGCGAGCTAGATGAAATACGTCCAGCCGTGTTTGAAAGAAGTATATTTATTTCAGTTTCGATCTTTTTTTCTATCAAACTGACAAATAATTCAGCGCCATTCTCCTAGTAAAAAATTGTTTCATTTTCTAACCAAAAAAAGTGCCTAGAGCTCACTGTGAAATTTATTTAAACAAATGATTCGTTTTAGTGAATTATAGTTATAAGTGAAATATGATTTCGAATATTATTGGGCGTACGGAATAAAAATTAAAATCAAAATAATGAAGCGGTATTTTCCAACTATTACAAAAAATTCAAGTGAGAAGAAATCGGTAGTGCCCATTCATAAGAGCAACCGCGTGCGTGTCGAGCAGAGTTCAAATAGTAATCAGTATTTTCCATCGCGTTGTAAGTTGTTATTTAATAGAATTATTCATTTGGATATTAAAATTAATTTATAATACTATTTTCAGTAAGAAATGAAGAATCAGCGCCTGATAGCCCAGTTCAAGATGCAGATAAAGATGATGTTTGTTGCGAAGATGAACCCAGCAGAAATATTATTCGTCCAGCAAGAACACAAGTAAATATTTTTATGTCGTAGAAATTATTTGATAATTAATTTCTGAATTTTTTAGGTTATGAAAAATACTAGAGTATTTCATTTTCGAGAAAATTGGAAAAACGATAGACTAATATCAAATTGGATAAAACAAAATTTGAGTAGCGATAAGAACATATATCCTGTTGTTTGCATGGTCTGCAATATAAAATTGAAAGTTAAATCTGAGAAGTGATTTAATTGCACATGCAAAGTCGAATGGACATATAACTAAGTCAAACGCAATTTTGGCACAACCCACAATTTCAAGCAAAATGCATGAATCAATTAAACTTAGAATCAAAACACACAACAGTAACCAAACCTCTCAAAATTTAAATAACAAAATTAATCATCATGAATCTAATTATATTAATTTTACTGTGTTTTGATTTTTCGCTTCAAGATGACTCATCTATAATACATTCAGGGATGATTACCTCTAAATTAAATGACGTTTTTGTTTATGATCTAAATTACCTCATTGCTATACATATTCCTGTACCAAAACATACAAAGATTACTCCTGATCCTAGACTCAAGGATCGTGGGACTTATTCTCAAATGGTTGATATATTAAACAATCTACCTGAAAAATTGGAATCACATCGAAAGAAACGATGGCTCGATCATGGATTACTGCCTTTTGTCGGATGGATTCAATCAAAAATAACTGGAGTCGCAACATTATCTGATATAGATGATATCAAATATAGCACAAAGGGTCTTGCTGATTATGTCACTAATTTGAAGGATGTATTGAAATCTCAGAATAATCAAATTGCATCATTAATTCATGGCGTTGAAATAATTGACAAAAAAACAGAATTTCTTTCGAAACATTTAACTGAACTAGAAGAACGAGTTGACAGCAATTTTAAGCTGATGGGAAATCTGGCTAGGAAAACATCAGAAGAGATGCATGGAGTGATGGCTGCAATCCTAACTCTTTCAGCTTGGACGGTGAATAACTTAATTGTTGATGGATGGGATAAGAAATTTAGTGAAAGCAAAATGTTATGTAAATTGGGTCTAATCCCCTATCAAATGATAAGTCCTGATTATTTGAAAGAATTATTATCTACAACTAAAATTCCTGATAATTACCAACTAGCAATACCATTATCCCGTATTGAATATTATTATAAGTTTAGAATCGCAACATGTGATGATTCTCAGGGTGACTTACAAATTGTAATAGCGGTTCCTTTAACTTCAATAAAAGATATAACTTCTGTATATCGGTTATCATCGATTCCCATTAAAATCAAAAATCAATTTTATCAGGTAACAAATTCAGCTCTCCATAGAATTATCGAAACAAATTAATCATTATTTGTTCTTGATGATTTCACAGATGAATGCTTGTCATCTCAACCATTGTCTGAGACGTCTTGTTTAAGCAAAGTTACTACAGTTAGTTCATTGAGAACTGATCATTGTTTGCATATGGTTCTGAGAGGAGGGAAAATGTCTACAATCAAAGGCCAATGTAAACTTTACAATATGATTAGTAATCCACCTGAATGGATCACATTTAACAGGTTTTTAGCGGGCTTAATGACGGATGGATCTGCACGCGGTTTATCAATGCGGACTTTCCAAGCTCTCAGATTTCCTTGTATTTCGTGAATCCAAACGATTTGGTTGGGTTGTTTAATGTTGATGCTCCAATATTCAATATAATTCCGGAATCCGTTGGTTCGAAATCCGGCTCGAAGGACCAAAAATGTACCAAATTGGGTGTTGGTACAGAAGGTTCAATAAACTTGGTCTTGGTAATGATATCGATTGTGATATTAAAACACAAGTCCCTTTGGTTTATAATTCACAATTTTTTTTATTTTATTCGATTGGTGTAGCTGCTTTGGTGGTCTCAATTGAAAAGAAAGTATTTCGTAAAATAAATTTTTATGTTGTGTGCAGTTCATCTAACCGCCGATAGTTGTTGTAAAATGGTTTCTGCATGGAACGTACTCATGCTTATTCTATTTGAGCTACCAAAGTCTAGTACAATTTTTTGTTACCTTTACAATATTTAAATGGCGATTAAATCTAGTTGTCAATATTTTGTTTACATTTTATTGTAAACAAGATTTACTTAAAAATTAAATTAGTTATTTAAATATAATATGATAGTGATATTAAAAGTGATTAACAAGTGATTAACAAATAGGTAACTATAATTATCAATATACAATTAAAATATATTTGTGTTTTATAGTTAAACCTTTATATAATATACAATTTGTTTGTTTAGGTATAAACATAACAGCAACCAAAAATTTGTATCAAGTTCAAGTTCAAGGATAAATTACATGAATTTGTTTGTTTACAAATTATTTGGATATTGGTTTTGCTGTCGTATAGATAAACAGTGTTACAAGAAGTGGATAAATCTCTAAAGGTAAGAACTATGTAATATTAATTTTAACAAATAATATTCGTCCAGCAAGAACACAAGTAAATATTTTTATGTCGTAGAAATTATTTGATAATTAATTTCTGAATTTTTTAGGTTATGAAAAATACTAGAGTATTTCATTTTCGAGAAAATTGGAAAAACGATAGACTAATATCAAATTGGATAAAACAAAATTTGAGTAGCGATAAGAACATATATCCTGTTGTTTGCATGGTCTGCAATATAAAATTGAAAGTTAAATCTGAGAAGTGATTTAATTGCACATGCAAAGTCGAATGGACATATAACTAAGTCAAACGCAATTTTGGCACAACCCACAATTTCAAGCAAAATGCATGAATCAATTAAACTTAGAATCAAAACACACAACAGTAACCAAACCTCTCAAAATTTAAATAACAAAATTAATCATCATGAATCTAATTATATTAATTTTACTGTGTTTTGATTTTTCGCTTCAAGATGACTCATCTATAATACATTCAGGGATGATTACCTCTAAATTAAATGACGTTTTTGTTTATGATCTAAATTACCTCATTGCTATACATATTCCTGTACCAAAACATACAAAGATTACTCCTGATCCTAGCCTCAAGGATCGTGGGACTTATTCTCAAATGGTTGATATATTAAACAATCTACCTGAAAAATTGGAATCACATCGAAAGAAACGATGGCTCGATCATGGATTACTGCCTTTTGTCGGATGGATTCAATCAAAAATAACTGGAGTCGCAACATTATCTGATATAGATGATATCAAATATAGCACAAAGGGTCTTGCTGATTATGTCACTAATTTGAAGGATGTATTGAAATCTCAGAATAATCAAATTGCATCATTAATTCATGGCGTTGAAATAATTGACAAAAAAACAGAATTTCTTTCGAAACATTTAACTGAACTAGAAGAACGAGTTGACAGCAATTTTAAGCTGATGGGAAATCTGGCTAGGAAAACATCAGAAGAGATGCATGGAGTGATGGCTGCAATCCTAACTCTTTCAGCTTGGACGGTGAATAACTTAATTGTTGATGGATGGGATAAGAAATTTAGTGAAAGCAAAATGTTATGTAAATTGGGTCTAATCCCCTATCAAATGATAAGTCCTGATTATTTGAAAGAATTATTATCTACAACTAAAATTCCTGATAATTACCAACTAGCAATACCATTATCCCGTATTGAATATTATTATAAGTTTAGAATCGCAACATGTGATGATTCTCAGGGTGACTTACAAATTGTAATAGCGGTTCCTTTAACTTCAATAAAAGATATAACTTCTGTATATCGGTTATCATCGATTCCCATTAAAATCAAAAATCAATTTTATCAGGTAACAAATTCAGCTCTCCATAGAATTATCGAAACAAATTAATCATTATTTGTTCTTGATGATTTCACAGATGAATGCTTGTCATCTCAACCATTGTCTGAGACGTCTTGTTTAAGCAAAGTTACTACAGTTAGTTCATTGAGAACTGATCATTGTTTGCATATGGTTCTGAGAGGAGGGAAAATGTCTACAATCAAAGGCCAATGTAAACTTTACAATATGATTAGTAATCCACCTGAATGGATCACATTTAACAGGTTTTTAGCGGGCTTAATGACGGATGGATCTGCACGCGGTTTATCAATGCGGACTTTCCAAGCTCTCAGATTTCCTTGTATTTCGTGAATCCAAACGATTTGGTTGGGTTGTTTAATGTTGATGCTCCAATATTCAATATAATTCCGGAATCCGTTGGTTCGAAATCCGGCTCGAAGGACCAAAAATGTACCAAATTGGGTGTTGGTACAGAAGGTTCAATAAACTTGGTCTTGGTAATGATATCGATTGTGATATTAAAACACAAGTCCCTTTGGTTTATAATTCACAATTTTTTTTATTTTATTCGATTGGTGTAGCTGCTTTGGTGGTCTCAATTGAAAAGAAAGTATTTCGTAAAATAAATTTTTATGTTGTGTGCAGTTCATCTAACCGCCGATAGTTGTTGTAAAATGGTTTCTGCATGGAACGTACTCATGCTTATTCTATTTGAGCTACCAAAGTCTAGTACAATTTTTTGTTACCTTTACAATATTTAAATGGCGATTAAATCTAGTTGTCAATATTTTGTTTACATTTTATTGTAAACAAGATTTACTTAAAAATTAAATTAGTTATTTAAATATAATATGATAGTGATATTAAAAGTGATTAACAAGTGATTAACAAATAGGTAACTATAATTATCAATATACAATTAAAATATATTTGTGTTTTATAGTTAAACCTTTATATAATATACAATTTGTTTGTTTAGGTATAAACATAACAGCAACCAAAAATTTGTATCAAGTTCAAGTTCAAGGATAAATTACATGAATTTGTTTGTTTACAAATTATTTGGATATTGGTTTTGCTGTCGTATAGATAAACAGTGTTACAAGAAGTGGATAAATCTCTAAAGGTAAGAACTATGTAATATTAATTTTAACAAATAATATTCGTCCAGCAAGAACACAAGTAAATATTTTTATGTCGTAGAAATTATTTGATAATTAATTTCTGAATTTTTTAGGTTATGAAAAATACTAGAGTATTTCATTTTCGAGAAAATTGGAAAAACGATAGACTAATATCAAATTGGATAAAACAAAATTTGAGTAGCGATAAGAACATATATCCTGTTGTTTGCATGGTCTGCAATATAAAATTGAAAGTTAAATCTGAGAAGTGATTTAATTGCACATGCAAAGTCGAATGGACATATAACTAAGTCAAACGCAATTTTGGCACAACCCACAATTTCAAGCAAAATGCATGAACCAATTAAACTTAGAATCAAAACACACAACAGTAACCAAACCTCTCAAAATTTAAATAACAAAATTAATCATCATGAATCTAATTATATTAATTTTAGTGTGTTTTGATTTTTCGCTTCAAGATGACTCATCTATAATACATTCAGGGATGATTACCTCTAAATTAAATGACGTTTTTGTTTATGATCTAAATTACCTCATTGCTATACATATTCCTGTACCAAAACATACAAAGATTACTCCTGATCCTAGACTCAAGGATCGTGGGACTTATTCTCAAATGGTTGATATATTAAACAATCTACCTGAAAAATTGGAATCACATCGAAAGAAACGATGGCTCGATCATGGATTACTGCCTTTTGTCGGATGGATTCAATCAAAAATAACTGGAGTCGCAACATTATCTGATATAGATGATATCAAATACAGCACAAAGGGTCTTGCTGATTATGTCACTAATTTGAAGGATGTATTGAAATCTCAGAATAATCAAATTGCATCATTAATTCATGGAGTTGAAATAATTGACAAAAAAACAGAATTTCTTTCGAAACATTTAACTGAACTAGAAGAACGAGTTGACAGCAATTTTAAGCTGATGGGAAATCTGGCTAGGAAAACATCAGAAGAGATGCATGGAGTGATGGCTGCAATCCTAACTCTTTCAGCTTGGACGGTGAATAACTTAATTGTTGATGGATGGGATAAGAAATTTAGTGAAAGCAAAATGTTATGTAAATTGGGTCTAATCCCCTATCAAATGATAAGTCCTGATTATTTGAAAGAATTATTATCTACAACTAAAATTCCTGATAATTACCAACTAGCAATACCATTATCCCGTATTGAATATTATTATAAGTTTAGAATCGCAACATGTGATGATTCTCAGGGTGACTTACAAATTGTAATAGCGGTTCCTTTAACTTCAATAAAAGATATAACTTCTGTATATCGGTTATCATCGATTCCCATTAAAATCAAAAATCAATTTTATCAGGTAACAAATTCAGCTCTCCATAGAATTATCGAAACAAATTAATCATTATTTGTTCTTGATGATTTCACAGATGAATGCTTGTCATCTCAACCATTGTCTGAGACGTCTTGTTTAAGCAAAGTTACTACAGTTAGTTCATTGAGAACTGATCATTGTTTGCATATGGTTCTGAGAGGAGGGAAAATGTCTACAATCAAAGGCCAATGTAAACTTTACAATATGATTAGTAATCCACCTGAATGGATCACATTTAACAGGTTTTTAGCGGGCTTAATGACGGATGGATCTGCACGCGGTTTATCAATGCGGACTTTCCAAGCTCTCAGATTTCCTTGTATTTCGTGAATCCAAACGATTTGGTTGGGTTGTTTAATGTTGATGCTCCAATATTCAATATAATTCCGGAATCCGTTGGTTCGAAATCCGGCTCGAAGGACCAAAAATGTACCAAATTGGGTGTTGGTACAGAAGGTTCAATAAACTTGGTCTTGGTAATGATATCGATTGTGATATTAAAACACAAGTCCCTTTGGTTTATAATTCACAATTTTTTTTATTTTATTCGATTGGTGTAGCTGCTTTGGTGGTCTCAATTGAAAAGAAAGTATTTCGTAAAATAAATTTTTATGTTGTGTGCAGTTCATCTAACCGCCGATAGTTGTTGTAAAATGGTTTCTGCATGGAACGTACTCATGCTTATTCTATTTGAGCTACCAAAGTCTAGTACAATTTTTTGTTACCTTTACAATATTTAAATGGCGATTAAATCTAGTTGTCAATATTTTGTTTACATTTTATTGTAAACAAGATTTACTTAAAAATTAAATTAGTTATTTAAATATAATATGATAGTGATATTAAAAGTGATTAACAAGTGATTAACAAATAGGTAACTATAATTATCAATATACAATTAAAATATATTTGTGTTTTATAGTTAAACCTTTATATAATATACAATTTGTTTGTTTAGGTATAAACATAACAGCAACCAAAAATTTGTATCAAGTTCAAGTTCAAGGATAAATTACATGAATTTGTTTGTTTACAAATTATTTGGATATTGGTTTTGCTGTCGTATAGATAAACAGTGTTACAAGAAGTGGATAAATCTCTAAAGGTAAGAACTATGTAATATTAATTTTAACAAATAATATTCGTCCAGCAAGAACACAAGTAAATATTTTTATGTCGTAGAAATTATTTGATAATTAATTTCTGAATTTTTTAGGTTATGAAAAATACTAGAGTATTTCATTTTCGAGAAAATTGGAAAAACGATAGACTAATATCAAATTGGATAAAACAAAATTTGAGTAGCGATAAGAACATATATCCTGTTGTTTGCATGGTCTGCAATATAAAATTGAAAGTTAAATCTGAGAAGTGATTTAATTGCACATGCAAAGTCGAATGGACATATAACTAAGTCAAACGCAATTTTGGCACAACCCACAATTTCAAGCAAAATGCATGAACCAATTAAACTTAGAATCAAAACACACAACAGTAACCAAACCTCTCAAAATTTAAATAACAAAATTAATCATCATGAATCTAATTATATTAATTTTACTGTGTTTTGATTTTTCGCTTCAAGATGACTCATCTATAATACATTCAGGGATGATTACCTCTAAATTAAATGACGTTTTTGTTTATGATCTAAATTACCTCATTGCTATACATATTCCTGTACCAAAACATACAAAGATTACTCCTGATCCTAGACTCAAGGATCGTGGGACTTATTCTCAAATGGTTGATATATTAAACAATCTACCTGAAAAATTGGAATCACATCGAAAGAAACGATGGCTCGATCATGGATTACTGCCTTTTGTCGGATGGATTCAATCAAAAATAACTGGAGTCGCAACATTATCTGATATAGATGATATCAAATACAGCACAAAGGGTCTTGCTGATTATGTCACTAATTTGAAGGATGTATTGAAATCTCAGAATAATCAAATTGCATCATTAATTCATGGAGTTGAAATAATTGACAAAAAAACAGAATTTCTTTCGAAACATTTAACTGAACTAGAAGAACGAGTTGACAGCAATTTTAAGCTGATGGGAAATCTGGCTAGGAAAACATCAGAAGAGATGCATGGAGTGATGGCTGCAATCCTAACTCTTTCAGCTTGGACGGTGAATAACTTAATTGTTGATGGATGGGATAAGAAATTTAGTGAAAGCAAAATGTTATGTAAATTGGGTCTAATCCCCTATCAAATGATAAGTCCTGATTATTTGAAAGAATTATTATCTACAACTAAAATTCCTGATAATTACCAACTAGCAATACCATTATCCCGTATTGAATATTATTATAAGTTTAGAATCGCAACATGTGATGATTCTCAGGGTGACTTACAAATTGTAATAGCGGTTCCTTTAACTTCAATAAAAGATATAACTTCTGTATATCGGTTATCATCGATTCCCATTAAAATCAAAAATCAATTTTATCAGGTAACAAATTCAGCTCTCCATAGAATTATCGAAACAAATTAATCATTATTTGTTCTTGATGATTTCACAGATGAATGCTTGTCATCTCAACCATTGTCTGAGACGTCTTGTTTAAGCAAAGTTACTACAGTTAGTTCATTGAGAACTGATCATTGTTTGCATATGGTTCTGAGAGGAGGGAAAATGTCTACAATCAAAGGCCAATGTAAACTTTACAATATGATTAGTAATCCACCTGAATGGATCACATTTAACAGGTTTTTAGCGGGCTTAATGACGGATGGATCTGCACGCGGTTTATCAATGCGGACTTTCCAAGCTCTCAGATTTCCTTGTATTTCGTGAATCCAAACGATTTGGTTGGGTTGTTTAATGTTGATGCTCCAATATTCAATATAATTCCGGAATCCGTTGGTTCGAAATCCGGCTCGAAGGACCAAAAATGTACCAAATTGGGTGTTGGTACAGAAGGTTCAATAAACTTGGTCTTGGTAATGATATCGATTGTGATATTAAAACACAAGTCCCTTTGGTTTATAATTCACAATTTTTTTTATTTTATTCGATTGGTGTAGCTGCTTTGGTGGTCTCAATTGAAAAGAAAGTATTTCGTAAAATAAATTTTTATGTTGTGTGCAGTTCATCTAACCGCCGATAGTTGTTGTAAAATGGTTTCTGCATGGAACGTACTCATGCTTATTCTATTTGAGCTACCAAAGTCTAGTACAATTTTTTGTTACCTTTACAATATTTAAATGGCGATTAAATCTAGTTGTCAATATTTTGTTTACATTTTATTGTAAACAAGATTTACTTAAAAATTAAATTAGTTATTTAAATATAATATGATAGTGATATTAAAAGTGATTAACAAGTGATTAACAAATAGGTAACTATAATTATCAATATACAATTAAAATATATTTGTGTTTTATAGTTAAACCTTTATATAATATACAATTTGTTTGTTTAGGTATAAACATAACAGCAACCAAAAATTTGTATCAAGTTCAAGTTCAAGGATAAATTACATGAATTTGTTTGTTTACAAATTATTTGGATATTGGTTTTGCTGTCGTATAGATAAACAGTGTTACAAGAAGTGGATAAATCTCTAAAGGTAAGAACTATGTAATATTAATTTTAACAAATAATATTCGTCCAGCAAGAACACAAGTAAATATTTTTATGTCGTAGAAATTATTTGATAATTAATTTCTGAATTTTTTAGGTTATGAAAAATACTAGAGTATTTCATTTTCGAGAAAATTGGAAAAACGATAGACTAATATCAAATTGGATAAAACAAAATTTGAGTAGCGATAAGAACATATATCCTGTTGTTTGCATGGTCTGCAATATAAAATTGAAAGTTAAATCTGAGAAGTGATTTAATTGCACATGCAAAGTCGAATGGACATATAACTAAGTCAAACGCAATTTTGGCACAACCCACAATTTCAAGCAAAATGCATGAACCAATTAAACTTAGAATCAAAACACACAACAGTAACCAAACCTCTCAAAATTTAAATAACAAAATTAATCATCATGAATCTAATTATATTAATTTTAGTGTGTTTTGATTTTTCGCTTCAAGATGACTCATCTATAATACATTCAGGGATGATTACCTCTAAATTAAATGACGTTTTTGTTTATGATCTAAATTACCTCATTGCTATACATATTCCTGTACCAAAACATACAAAGATTACTCCTGATCCTAGACTCAAGGATCGTGGGACTTATTCTCAAATGGTTGATATATTAAACAATCTACCTGAAAAATTGGAATCACATCGAAAGAAACGATGGCTCGATCATGGATTACTGCCTTTTGTCGGATGGATTCAATCAAAAATAACTGGAGTCGCAACATTATCTGATATAGATGATATCAAATACAGCACAAAGGGTCTTGCTGATTATGTCACTAATTTGAAGGATGTATTGAAATCTCAGAATAATCAAATTGCATCATTAATTCATGGAGTTGAAATAATTGACAAAAAAACAGAATTTCTTTCGAAACATTTAACTGAACTAGAAGAACGAGTTGACAGCAATTTTAAGCTGATGGGAAATCTGGCTAGGAAAACATCAGAAGAGATGCATGGAGTGATGGCTGCAATCCTAACTCTTTCAGCTTGGACGGTGAATAACTTAATTGTTGATGGATGGGATAAGAAATTTAGTGAAAGCAAAATGTTATGTAAATTGGGTCTAATCCCCTATCAAATGATAAGTCCTGATTATTTGAAAGAATTATTATCTACAACTAAAATTCCTGATAATTACCAACTAGCAATACCATTATCCCGTATTGAATATTATTATAAGTTTAGAATCGCAACATGTGATGATTCTCAGGGTGACTTACAAATTGTAATAGCGGTTCCTTTAACTTCAATAAAAGATATAACTTCTGTATATCGGTTATCATCGATTCGCATTAAAATCAAAAATCAATTTTATCAGGTAACAAATTCAGCTCTCCATAGAATTATCGAAACAAATTAATCATTATTTGTTCTTGATGATTTCACAGATGAATGCTTGTCATCTCAACCATTGTCTGAGACGTCTTGTTTAAGCAAAGTTACTACAGTTAGTTCATTGAGAACTGATCATTGTTTGCATATGGTTCTAAGAGGAGGGAAAATGTCTACAATCAAAGGCCAATGTAAACTTTACAATATGATTAGTAATCCACCTGAATGGATCACATTTAACAGGTTTTTAGCGGGCTTAATGACGGATGGATCTGCACGCGGTTTATCAATGCGGACTTTCCAAGCTCTCAGATTTCCTTGTATTTCGTGAATCCAAACGATTTGGTTGGGTTGTTTAATGTTGATGCTCCAATATTCAATATAATTCCGGAATCCGTTGGTTCGAAATCCGGCTCGAAGGACCAAAAATGTACCAAATTGGGTGTTGGTACAGAAGGTTCAATAAACTTGGTCTTGGTAATGATATCGATTGTGATATTAAAACACAAGTCCCTTTGGTTTATAATTCACAATTTTTTTTATTTTATTCGATTGGTGTAGCTGCTTTGGTGGTCTCAATTGAAAAGAAAGTATTTCGTAAAATAAATTTTTATGTTGTGTGCAGTTCATCTAACCGCCGATAGTTGTTGTAAAATGGTTTCTGCATGGAACGTACTCATGCTTATTCTATTTGAGCTACCAAAGTCTAGTACAATTTTTTGTTACCTTTACAATATTTAAATGGCGATTAAATCTAGTTGTCAATATTTTGTTTACATTTTATTGTAAACAAGATTTACTTAAAAATTAAATTAGTTATTTAAATATAATATGATAGTGATATTAAAAGTGATTAACAAGTGATTAACAAATAGGTAACTATAATTATCAATATACAATTAAAATATATTTGTGTTTTATAGTTAAACCTTTATATAATATACAATTTGTTTGTTTAGGTATAAACATAACAGCAACCAAAAATTTGTATCAAGTTCAAGTTCAAGGATAAATTACATGAATTTGTTTGTTTACAAATTATTTGGATATTGGTTTTGCTGTCGTATAGATAAACAGTGTTACAAGAAGTGGATAAATCTCTAAAGGTAAGAACTATGTAATATTAATTTTAACAAATAATATTCGTCCAGCAAGAACACAAGTAAATATTTTTATGTCGTAGAAATTATTTGATAATTAATTTCTGAATTTTTTAGGTTATGAAAAATACTAGAGTATTTCATTTTCGAGAAAATTGGAAAAACGATAGACTAATATCAAATTGGATAAAACAAAATTTGAGTAGCGATAAGAACATATATCCTGTTGTTTGCATGGTCTGCAATATAAAATTGAAAGTTAAATCTGAGAAGTGATTTAATTGCACATGCAAAGTCGAATGGACATATAACTAAGTCAAACGCAATTTTGGCACAACCCACAATTTCAAGCAAAATGCATGAACCAATTAAACTTAGAATCAAAACACACAACAGTAACCAAACCTCTCAAAATTTAAATAACAAAATTAATCATCATGAATCTAATTATATTAATTTTAGTGTGTTTTGATTTTTCGCTTCAAGATGACTCATCTATAATACATTCAGGGATGATTACCTCTAAATTAAATGACGTTTTTGTTTATGATCTAAATTACCTCATTGCTATACATATTCCTGTACCAAAACATACAAAGATTACTCCTGATCCTAGACTCAAGGATCGTGGGACTTATTCTCAAATGGTTGATATATTAAACAATCTACCTGAAAAATTGGAATCACATCGAAAGAAACGATGGCTCGATCATGGATTACTGCCTTTTGTCGGATGGATTCAATCAAAAATAACTGGAGTCGCAACATTATCTGATATAGATGATATCAAATACAGCACAAAGGGTCTTGCTGATTATGTCACTAATTTGAAGGATGTATTGAAATCTCAGAATAATCAAATTGCATCATTAATTCATGGAGTTGAAATAATTGACAAAAAAACAGAATTTCTTTCGAAACATTTAACTGAACTAGAAGAACGAGTTGACAGCAATTTTAAGCTGATGGGAAATCTGGCTAGGAAAACATCAGAAGAGATGCATGGAGTGATGGCTGCAATCCTAACTCTTTCAGCTTGGACGGTGAATAACTTAATTGTTGATGGATGGGATAAGAAATTTAGTGAAAGCAAAATGTTATGTAAATTGGGTCTAATCCCCTATCAAATGATAAGTCCTGATTATTTGAAAGAATTATTATCTACAACTAAAATTCCTGATAATTACCAACTAGCAATACCATTATCCCGTATTGAATATTATTATAAGTTTAGAATCGCAACATGTGATGATTCTCAGGGTGACTTACAAATTGTAATAGCGGTTCCTTTAACTTCAATAAAAGATATAACTTCTGTATATCGGTTATCATCGATTCGCATTAAAATCAAAAATCAATTTTATCAGGTAACAAATTCAGCTCTCCATAGAATTATCGAAACAAATTAATCATTATTTGTTCTTGATGATTTCACAGATGAATGCTTGTCATCTCAACCATTGTCTGAGACGTCTTGTTTAAGCAAAGTTACTACAGTTAGTTCATTGAGAACTGATCATTGTTTGCATATGGTTCTGAGAGGAGGGAAAATGTCTACAATCAAAGGCCAATGTAAACTTTACAATATGATTAGTAATCCACCTGAATGGATCACATTTAACAGGTTTTTAGCGGGCTTAATGACGGATGGATCTGCACGCGGTTTATCAATGCGGACTTTCCAAGCTCTCAGATTTCCTTGTATTTCGTGAATCCAAACGATTTGGTTGGGTTGTTTAATGTTGATGCTCCAATATTCAATATAATTCCGGAATCCGTTGGTTCGAAATCCGGCTCGAAGGACCAAAAATGTACCAAATTGGGTGTTGGTACAGAAGGTTCAATAAACTTGGTCTTGGTAATGATATCGATTGTGATATTAAAACACAAGTCCCTTTGGTTTATAATTCACAATTTTTTTTATTTTATTCGATTGGTGTAGCTGCTTTGGTGGTCTCAATTGAAAAGAAAGTATTTCGTAAAATAAATTTTTATGTTGTGTGCAGTTCATCTAACCGCCGATAGTTGTTGTAAAATGGTTTCTGCATGGAACGTACTCATGCTTATTCTATTTGAGCTACCAAAGTCTAGTACAATTTTTTGTTACCTTTACAATATTTAAATGGCGATTAAATCTAGTTGTCAATATTTTGTTTACATTTTATTGTAAACAAGATTTACTTAAAAATTAAATTAGTTATTTAAATATAATATGATAGTGATATTAAAAGTGATTAACAAGTGATTAACAAATAGGTAACTATAATTATCAATATACAATTAAAATATATTTGTGTTTTATAGTTAAACCTTTATATAATATACAATTTGTTTGTTTAGGTATAAACATAACAGCAACCAAAAATTTGTATCAAGTTCAAGTTCAAGGATAAATTACATGAATTTGTTTGTTTACAAATTATTTGGATATTGGTTTTGCTGTCGTATAGATAAACAGTGTTACAAGAAGTGGATAAATCTCTAAAGGTAAGAACTATGTAATATTAATTTTAACAAATAATATTCGTCCAGCAAGAACACAAGTAAATATTTTTATGTCGTAGAAATTATTTGATAATTAATTTCTGAATTTTTTAGGTTATGAAAAATACTAGAGTATTTCATTTTCGAGAAAATTGGAAAAACGATAGACTAATATCAAATTGGATAAAACAAAATTTGAGTAGCGATAAGAACATATATCCTGTTGTTTGCATGGTCTGCAATATAAAATTGAAAGTTAAATCTGAGAAGTGATTTAATTGCACATGCAAAGTCGAATGGACATATAACTAAGTCAAACGCAATTTTGGCACAACCCACAATTTCAAGCAAAATGCATGAACCAATTAAACTTAGAATCAAAACACACAACAGTAACCAAACCTCTCAAAATTTAAATAACAAAATTAATCATCATGAATCTAATTATATTAATTTTACTGTGTTTTGATTTTTCGCTTCAAGATGACTCATCTATAATACATTCAGGGATGATTACCTCTAAATTAAATGACGTTTTTGTTTATGATCTAAATTACCTCATTGCTATACATATTCCTGTACCAAAACATACAAAGATTACTCCTGATCCTAGACTCAAGGATCGTGGGACTTATTCTCAAATGGTTGATATATTAAACAATCTACCTGAAAAATTGGAATCACATCGAAAGAAACGATGGCTCGATCATGGATTACTGCCTTTTGTCGGATGGATTCAATCAAAAATAACTGGAGTCGCAACATTATCTGATATAGATGATATCAAATACAGCACAAAGGGTCTTGCTGATTATGTCACTAATTTGAAGGATGTATTGAAATCTCAGAATAATCAAATTGCATCATTAATTCATGGAGTTGAAATAATTGACAAAAAAACAGAATTTCTTTCGAAACATTTAACTGAACTAGAAGAACGAGTTGACAGCAATTTTAAGCTGATGGGAAATCTGGCTAGGAAAACATCAGAAGAGATGCATGGAGTGATGGCTGCAATCCTAACTCTTTCAGCTTGGACGGTGAATAACTTAATTGTTGATGGATGGGATAAGAAATTTAGTGAAAGCAAAATGTTATGTAAATTGGGTCTAATCCCCTATCAAATGATAAGTCCTGATTATTTGAAAGAATTATTATCTACAACTAAAATTCCTGATAATTACCAACTAGCAATACCATTATCCCGTATTGAATATTATTATAAGTTTAGAATCGCAACATGTGATGATTCTCAGGGTGACTTACAAATTGTAATAGCGGTTCCTTTAACTTCAATAAAAGATATAACTTCTGTATATCGGTTATCATCGATTCCCATTAAAATCAAAAATCAATTTTATCAGGTAACAAATTCAGCTCTCCATAGAATTATCGAAACAAATTAATCATTATTTGTTCTTGATGATTTCACAGATGAATGCTTGTCATCTCAACCATTGTCTGAGACGTCTTGTTTAAGCAAAGTTACTACAGTTAGTTCATTGAGAACTGATCATTGTTTGCATATGGTTCTGAGAGGAGGGAAAATGTCTACAATCAAAGGCCAATGTAAACTTTACAATATGATTAGTAATCCACCTGAATGGATCACATTTAACAGGTTTTTAGCGGGCTTAATGACGGATGGATCTGCACGCGGTTTATCAATGCGGACTTTCCAAGCTCTCAGATTTCCTTGTATTTCGTGAATCCAAACGATTTGGTTGGGTTGTTTAATGTTGATGCTCCAATATTCAATATAATTCCGGAATCCGTTGGTTCGAAATCCGGCTCGAAGGACCAAAAATGTACCAAATTGGGTGTTGGTACAGAAGGTTCAATAAACTTGGTCTTGGTAATGATATCGATTGTGATATTAAAACACAAGTCCCTTTGGTTTATAATTCACAATTTTTTTTATTTTATTCGATTGGTGTAGCTGCTTTGGTGGTCTCAATTGAAAAGAAAGTATTTCGTAAAATAAATTTTTATGTTGTGTGCAGTTCATCTAACCGCCGATAGTTGTTGTAAAATGGTTTCTGCATGGAACGTACTCATGCTTATTCTATTTGAGCTACCAAAGTCTAGTACAATTTTTTGTTACCTTTACAATATTTAAATGGCGATTAAATCTAGTTGTCAATATTTTGTTTACATTTTATTGTAAACAAGATTTACTTAAAAATTAAATTAGTTATTTAAATATAATATGATAGTGATATTAAAAGTGATTAACAAGTGATTAACAAATAGGTAACTATAATTATCAATATACAATTAAAATATATTTGTGTTTTATAGTTAAACCTTTATATAATATACAATTTGTTTGTTTAGGTATAAACATAACAGCAACCAAAAATTTGTATCAAGTTCAAGTTCAAGGATAAATTACATGAATTTGTTTGTTTACAAATTATTTGGATATTGGTTTTGCTGTCGTATAGATAAACAGTGTTACAAGAAGTGGATAAATCTCTAAAGGTAAGAACTATGTAATATTAATTTTAACAAATAATATTCGTCCAGCAAGAACACAAGTAAATATTTTTATGTCGTAGAAATTATTTGATAATTAATTTCTGAATTTTTTAGGTTATGAAAAATACTAGAGTATTTCATTTTCGAGAAAATTGGAAAAACGATAGACTAATATCAAATTGGATAAAACAAAATTTGAGTAGCGATAAGAACATATATCCTGTTGTTTGCATGGTCTGCAATATAAAATTGAAAGTTAAATCTGAGAAGTGATTTAATTGCACATGCAAAGTCGAATGGACATATAACTAAGTCAAACGCAATTTTGGCACAACCCACAATTTCAAGCAAAATGCATGAACCAATTAAACTTAGAATCAAAACACACAACAGTAACCAAACCTCTCAAAATTTAAATAACAAAATTAATCATCATGAATCTAATTATATTAATTTTACTGTGTTTTGATTTTTCGCTTCAAGATGACTCATCTATAATACATTCAGGGATGATTACCTCTAAATTAAATGACGTTTTTGTTTATGATCTAAATTACCTCATTGCTATACATATTCCTGTACCAAAACATACAAAGATTACTCCTGATCCTAGACTCAAGGATCGTGGGACTTATTCTCAAATGGTTGATATATTAAACAATCTACCTGAAAAATTGGAATCACATCGAAAGAAACGATGGCTCGATCATGGATTACTGCCTTTTGTCGGATGGATTCAATCAAAAATAACTGGAGTCGCAACATTATCTGATATAGATGATATCAAATACAGCACAAAGGGTCTTGCTGATTATGTCACTAATTTGAAGGATGTATTGAAATCTCAGAATAATCAAATTGCATCATTAATTCATGGAGTTGAAATAATTGACAAAAAAACAGAATTTCTTTCGAAACATTTAACTGAACTAGAAGAACGAGTTGACAGCAATTTTAAGCTGATGGGAAATCTGGCTAGGAAAACATCAGAAGAGATGCATGGAGTGATGGCTGCAATCCTAACTCTTTCAGCTTGGACGGTGAATAACTTAATTGTTGATGGATGGGATAAGAAATTTAGTGAAAGCAAAATGTTATGTAAATTGGGTCTAATCCCCTATCAAATGATAAGTCCTGATTATTTGAAAGAATTATTATCTACAACTAAAATTCCTGATAATTACCAACTAGCAATACCATTATCCCGTATTGAATATTATTATAAGTTTAGAATCGCAACATGTGATGATTCTCAGGGTGACTTACAAATTGTAATAGCGGTTCCTTTAACTTCAATAAAAGATATAACTTCTGTATATCGGTTATCATCGATTCCCATTAAAATCAAAAATCAATTTTATCAGGTAACAAATTCAGCTCTCCATAGAATTATCGAAACAAATTAATCATTATTTGTTCTTGATGATTTCACAGATGAATGCTTGTCATCTCAACCATTGTCTGAGACGTCTTGTTTAAGCAAAGTTACTACAGTTAGTTCATTGAGAACTGATCATTGTTTGCATATGGTTCTGAGAGGAGGGAAAATGTCTACAATCAAAGGCCAATGTAAACTTTACAATATGATTAGTAATCCACCTGAATGGATCACATTTAACAGGTTTTTAGCGGGCTTAATGACGGATGGATCTGCACGCGGTTTATCAATGCGGACTTTCCAAGCTCTCAGATTTCCTTGTATTTCGTGAATCCAAACGATTTGGTTGGGTTGTTTAATGTTGATGCTCCAATATTCAATATAATTCCGGAATCCGTTGGTTCGAAATCCGGCTCGAAGGACCAAAAATGTACCAAATTGGGTGTTGGTACAGAAGGTTCAATAAACTTGGTCTTGGTAATGATATCGATTGTGATATTAAAACACAAGTCCCTTTGGTTTATAATTCACAATTTTTTTTATTTTATTCGATTGGTGTAGCTGCTTTGGTGGTCTCAATTGAAAAGAAAGTATTTCGTAAAATAAATTTTTATGTTGTGTGCAGTTCATCTAACCGCCGATAGTTGTTGTAAAATGGTTTCTGCATGGAACGTACTCATGCTTATTCTATTTGAGCTACCAAAGTCTAGTACAATTTTTTGTTACCTTTACAATATTTAAATGGCGATTAAATCTAGTTGTCAATATTTTGTTTACATTTTATTGTAAACAAGATTTACTTAAAAATTAAATTAGTTATTTAAATATAATATGATAGTGATATTAAAAGTGATTAACAAGTGATTAACAAATAGGTAACTATAATTATCAATATACAATTAAAATATATTTGTGTTTTATAGTTAAACCTTTATATAATATACAATTTGTTTGTTTAGGTATAAACATAACAGCAACCAAAAATTTGTATCAAGTTCAAGTTCAAGGATAAATTACATGAATTTGTTTGTTTACAAATTATTTGGATATTGGTTTTGCTGTCGTATAGATAAACAGTGTTACAAGAAGTGGATAAATCTCTAAAGGTAAGAACTATGTAATATTAATTTTAACAAATAATATTCGTCCAGCAAGAACACAAGTAAATATTTTTATGTCGTAGAAATTATTTGATAATTAATTTCTGAATTTTTTAGGTTATGAAAAATACTAGAGTATTTCATTTTCGAGAAAATTGGAAAAACGATAGACTAATATCAAATTGGATAAAACAAAATTTGAGTAGCGATAAGAACATATATCCTGTTGTTTGCATGGTCTGCAATATAAAATTGAAAGTTAAATCTGAGAAGTGATTTAATTGCACATGCAAAGTCGAATGGACATATAACTAAGTCAAACGCAATTTTGGCACAACCCACAATTTCAAGCAAAATGCATGAACCAATTAAACTTAGAATCAAAACACACAACAGTAACCAAACCTCTCAAAATTTAAATAACAAAATTAATCATCATGAATCTAATTATATTAATTTTAGTGTGTTTTGATTTTTCGCTTCAAGATGACTCATCTATAATACATTCAGGGATGATTACCTCTAAATTAAATGACGTTTTTGTTTATGATCTAAATTACCTCATTGCTATACATATTCCTGTACCAAAACATACAAAGATTACTCCTGATCCTAGACTCAAGGATCGTGGGACTTATTCTCAAATGGTTGATATATTAAACAATCTACCTGAAAAATTGGAATCACATCGAAAGAAACGATGGCTCGATCATGGATTACTGCCTTTTGTCGGATGGATTCAATCAAAAATAACTGGAGTCGCAACATTATCTGATATAGATGATATCAAATACAGCACAAAGGGTCTTGCTGATTATGTCACTAATTTGAAGGATGTATTGAAATCTCAGAATAATCAAATTGCATCATTAATTCATGGAGTTGAAATAATTGACAAAAAAACAGAATTTCTTTCGAAACATTTAACTGAACTAGAAGAACGAGTTGACAGCAATTTTAAGCTGATGGGAAATCTGGCTAGGAAAACATCAGAAGAGATGCATGGAGTGATGGCTGCAATCCTAACTCTTTCAGCTTGGACGGTGAATAACTTAATTGTTGATGGATGGGATAAGAAATTTAGTGAAAGCAAAATGTTATGTAAATTGGGTCTAATCCCCTATCAAATGATAAGTCCTGATTATTTGAAAGAATTATTATCTACAACTAAAATTCCTGATAATTACCAACTAGCAATACCATTATCCCGTATTGAATATTATTATAAGTTTAGAATCGCAACATGTGATGATTCTCAGGGTGACTTACAAATTGTAATAGCGGTTCCTTTAACTTCAATAAAAGATATAACTTCTGTATATCGGTTATCATCGATTCGCATTAAAATCAAAAATCAATTTTATCAGGTAACAAATTCAGCTCTCCATAGAATTATCGAAACAAATTAATCATTATTTGTTCTTGATGATTTCACAGATGAATGCTTGTCATCTCAACCATTGTCTGAGACGTCTTGTTTAAGCAAAGTTACTACAGTTAGTTCATTGAGAACTGATCATTGTTTGCATATGGTTCTAAGAGGAGGGAAAATGTCTACAATCAAAGGCCAATGTAAACTTTACAATATGATTAGTAATCCACCTGAATGGATCACATTTAACAGGTTTTTAGCGGGCTTAATGACGGATGGATCTGCACGCGGTTTATCAATGCGGACTTTCCAAGCTCTCAGATTTCCTTGTATTTCGTGAATCCAAACGATTTGGTTGGGTTGTTTAATGTTGATGCTCCAATATTCAATATAATTCCGGAATCCGTTGGTTCGAAATCCGGCTCGAAGGACCAAAAATGTACCAAATTGGGTGTTGGTACAGAAGGTTCAATAAACTTGGTCTTGGTAATGATATCGATTGTGATATTAAAACACAAGTCCCTTTGGTTTATAATTCACAATTTTTTTTATTTTATTCGATTGGTGTAGCTGCTTTGGTGGTCTCAATTGAAAAGAAAGTATTTCGTAAAATAAATTTTTATGTTGTGTGCAGTTCATCTAACCGCCGATAGTTGTTGTAAAATGGTTTCTGCATGGAACGTACTCATGCTTATTCTATTTGAGCTACCAAAGTCTAGTACAATTTTTTGTTACCTTTACAATATTTAAATGGCGATTAAATCTAGTTGTCAATATTTTGTTTACATTTTATTGTAAACAAGATTTACTTAAAAATTAAATTAGTTATTTAAATATAATATGATAGTGATATTAAAAGTGATTAACAAGTGATTAACAAATAGGTAACTATAATTATCAATATACAATTAAAATATATTTGTGTTTTATAGTTAAACCTTTATATAATATACAATTTGTTTGTTTAGGTATAAACATAACAGCAACCAAAAATTTGTATCAAGTTCAAGTTCAAGGATAAATTACATGAATTTGTTTGTTTACAAATTATTTGGATATTGGTTTTGCTGTCGTATAGATAAACAGTGTTACAAGAAGTGGATAAATCTCTAAAGGTAAGAACTATGTAATATTAATTTTAACAAATAATATTCGTCCAGCAAGAACACAAGTAAATATTTTTATGTCGTAGAAATTATTTGATAATTAATTTCTGAATTTTTTAGGTTATGAAAAATACTAGAGTATTTCATTTTCGAGAAAATTGGAAAAACGATAGACTAATATCAAATTGGATAAAACAAAATTTGAGTAGCGATAAGAACATATATCCTGTTGTTTGCATGGTCTGCAATATAAAATTGAAAGTTAAATCTGAGAAGTGATTTAATTGCACATGCAAAGTCGAATGGACATATAACTAAGTCAAACGCAATTTTGGCACAACCCACAATTTCAAGCAAAATGCATGAACCAATTAAACTTAGAATCAAAACACACAACAGTAACCAAACCTCTCAAAATTTAAATAACAAAATTAATCATCATGAATCTAATTATATTAATTTTACTGTGTTTTGATTTTTCGCTTCAAGATGACTCATCTATAATACATTCAGGGATGATTACCTCTAAATTAAATGACGTTTTTGTTTATGATCTAAATTACCTCATTGCTATACATATTCCTGTACCAAAACATACAAAAATTACTCCTGATCCTAGACTCAAGGATCGTGGGACTTATTCTCAAATGGTTGATATATTAAACAATCTACCTGAAAAATTGGAATCACATCGAAAGAAACGATGGCTCGATCATGGATTACTGCCTTTTGTCGGATGGATTCAATCAAAAATAACTGGAGTCGCAACATTATCTGATATAGATGATATCAAATATAGCACAAAGGGTCTTGCTGATTATGTCACTAATTTGAAGGATGTATTGAAATCTCAGAATAATCAAATTGCATCATTAATTCATGGAGTTGAAATAATTGACAAAAAAACAGAATTTCTTTCGAAACATTTAACTGAACTAGAAGAACGAGTTGACAGCAATTTTAAGCTGATGGGAAATCTGGCTAGGAAAACATCAGAAGAGATGCATGGAGTGATGGCTGCAATCCTAACTCTTTCAGCTTGGACGGTGAATAACTTAATTGTTGATGGATGGGATAAGAAATTTAGTGAAAGCAAAATGTTATGTAAATTGGGTCTAATCCCCTATCAAATGATAAGTCCTGATTATTTGAAAGAATTATTATCTACAACTAAAATTCCTGATAATTACCAACTAGCAATACCATTATCCCGTATTGAATATTATTATAAGTTTAGAATCGCAACATGTGATGATTCTCAGGGTGACTTACAAATTGTAATAGCGGTTCCTTTAACTTCAATAAAAGATATAACTTCTGTATATCGGTTATCATCGATTCCCATTAAAATCAAAAATCAATTTTATCAGGTAACAAATTCAGCTCTCCATAGAATTATCGAAACAAATTAATCATTATTTGTTCTTGATGATTTCACAGATGAATGCTTGTCATCTCAACCATTGTCTGAGACGTCTTGTTTAAGCAAAGTTACTACAGTTAGTTCATTGAGAACTGATCATTGTTTGCATATGGTTCTGAGAGGAGGGAAAATGTCTACAATCAAAGGCCAATGTAAACTTTACAATATGATTAGTAATCCACCTGAATGGATCACATTTAACAGGTTTTTAGCGGGCTTAATGACGGATGGATCTGCACGCGGTTTATCAATGCGGACTTTCCAAGCTCTCAGATTTCCTTGTATTTCGTGAATCCAAACGATTTGGTTGGGTTGTTTAATGTTGATGCTCCAATATTCAATATAATTCCGGAATCCGTTGGTTCGAAATCCGGCTCGAAGGACCAAAAATGTACCAAATTGGGTGTTGGTACAGAAGGTTCAATAAACTTGGTCTTGGTAATGATATCGATTGTGATATTAAAACACAAGTCCCTTTGGTTTATAATTCACAATTTTTTTTATTTTATTCGATTGGTGTAGCTGCTTTGGTGGTCTCAATTGAAAAGAAAGTATTTCGTAAAATAAATTTTTATGTTGTGTGCAGTTCATCTAACCGCCGATAGTTGTTGTAAAATGGTTTCTGCATGGAACGTACTCATGCTTATTCTATTTGAGCTACCAAAGTCTAGTACAATTTTTTGTTACCTTTACAATATTTAAATGGCGATTAAATCTAGTTGTCAATATTTTGTTTACATTTTATTGTAAACAAGATTTACTTAAAAATTAAATTAGTTATTTAAATATAATATGATAGTGATATTAAAAGTGATTAACAAGTGATTAACAAATAGGTAACTATAATTATCAATATACAATTAAAATATATTTGTGTTTTATAGTTAAACCTTTATATAATATACAATTTGTTTGTTTAGGTATAAACATAACAGCAACCAAAAATTTGTATCAAGTTCAAGTTCAAGGATAAATTACATGAATTTGTTTGTTTACAAATTATTTGGATATTGGTTTTGCTGTCGTAGAGATAAACAGTGTTACAAGAAGTGGATAAATCTCTAAAGGTAAGAACTATGTAATATTAATTTTAACAAATAATATTCGTCCAGCAAGAACACAAGTAAATATTTTTATGTCGTAGAAATTATTTGATAATTAATTTCTGAATTTTTTAGGTTATGAAAAATACTAGAGTATTTCATTTTCGAGAAAATTGGAAAAACGATAGACTAATATCAAATTGGATAAAACAAAATTTGAGTAGCGATAAGAACATATATCCTGTTGTTTGCATGGTCTGCAATATAAAATTGAAAGTTAAATCTGAGAAGTGATTTAATTGCACATGCAAAGTCGAATGGACATATAACTAAGTCAAACGCAATTTTGGCACAACCCACAATTTCAAGCAAAATGCATGAACCAATTAAACTTAGAATCAAAACACACAACAGTAACCAAACCTCTCAAAATTTAAATAACAAAATTAATCATCATGAATCTAATTATATTAATTTTACTGTGTTTTGATTTTTCGCTTCAAGATGACTCATCTATAATACATTCAGGGATGATTACCTCTAAATTAAATGACGTTTTTGTTTATGATCTAAATTACCTCATTGCTATACATATTCCTGTACCAAAACATACAAAGATTACTCCTGATCCTAGACTCAAGGATCGTGGGACTTATTCTCAAATGGTTGATATATTAAACAATCTACCTGAAAAATTGGAATCACATCGAAAGAAACGATGGCTCGATCATGGATTACTGCCTTTTGTCGGATGGATTCAATCAAAAATAACTGGAGTCGCAACATTATCTGATATAGATGATATCAAATACAGCACAAAGGGTCTTGCTGATTATGTCACTAATTTGAAGGATGTATTGAAATCTCAGAATAATCAAATTGCATCATTAATTCATGGAGTTGAAATAATTGACAAAAAAACAGAATTTCTTTCGAAACATTTAACTGAACTAGAAGAACGAGTTGACAGCAATTTTAAGCTGATGGGAAATCTGGCTAGGAAAACATCAGAAGAGATGCATGGAGTGATGGCTGCAATCCTAACTCTTTCAGCTTGGACGGTGAATAACTTAATTGTTGATGGATGGGATAAGAAATTTAGTGAAAGCAAAATGTTATGTAAATTGGGTCTAATCCCCTATCAAATGATAAGTCCTGATTATTTGAAAGAATTATTATCTACAACTAAAATTCCTGATAATTACCAACTAGCAATACCATTATCCCGTATTGAATATTATTATAAGTTTAGAATCGCAACATGTGATGATTCTCAGGGTGACTTACAAATTGTAATAGCGGTTCCTTTAACTTCAATAAAAGATATAACTTCTGTATATCGGTTATCATCGATTCCCATTAAAATCAAAAATCAATTTTATCAGGTAACAAATTCAGCTCTCCATAGAATTATCGAAACAAATTAATCATTATTTGTTCTTGATGATTTCACAGATGAATGCTTGTCATCTCAACCATTGTCTGAGACGTCTTGTTTAAGCAAAGTTACTACAGTTAGTTCATTGAGAACTGATCATTGTTTGCATATGGTTCTGAGAGGAGGGAAAATGTCTACAATCAAAGGCCAATGTAAACTTTACAATATGATTAGTAATCCACCTGAATGGATCACATTTAACAGGTTTTTAGCGGGCTTAATGACGGATGGATCTGCACGCGGTTTATCAATGCGGACTTTCCAAGCTCTCAGATTTCCTTGTATTTCGTGAATCCAAACGATTTGGTTGGGTTGTTTAATGTTGATGCTCCAATATTCAATATAATTCCGGAATCCGTTGGTTCGAAATCCGGCTCGAAGGACCAAAAATGTACCAAATTGGGTGTTGGTACAGAAGGTTCAATAAACTTGGTCTTGGTAATGATATCGATTGTGATATTAAAACACAAGTCCCTTTGGTTTATAATTCACAATTTTTTTTATTTTATTCGATTGGTGTAGCTGCTTTGGTGGTCTCAATTGAAAAGAAAGTATTTCGTAAAATAAATTTTTATGTTGTGTGCAGTTCATCTAACCGCCGATAGTTGTTGTAAAATGGTTTCTGCATGGAACGTACTCATGCTTATTCTATTTGAGCTACCAAAGTCTAGTACAATTTTTTGTTACCTTTACAATATTTAAATGGCGATTAAATCTAGTTGTCAATATTTTGTTTACATTTTATTGTAAACAAGATTTACTTAAAAATTAAATTAGTTATTTAAATATAATATGATAGTGATATTAAAAGTGATTAACAAGTGATTAACAAATAGGTAACTATAATTATCAATATACAATTAAAATATATTTGTGTTTTATAGTTAAACCTTTATATAATATACAATTTGTTTGTTTAGGTATAAACATAACAGCAACCAAAAATTTGTATCAAGTTCAAGTTCAAGGATAAATTACATGAATTTGTTTGTTTACAAATTATTTGGATATTGGTTTTGCTGTCGTAGAGATAAACAGTGTTACAAGAAGTGGATAAATCTCTAAAGGTAAGAACTATGTAATATTAATTTTAACAAATAATATTCGTCCAGCAAGAACACAAGTAAATATTTTTATGTCGTAGAAATTATTTGATAATTAATTTCTGAATTTTTTAGGTTATGAAAAATACTAGAGTATTTCATTTTCGAGAAAATTGGAAAAACGATAGACTAATATCAAATTGGATAAAACAAAATTTGAGTAGCGATAAGAACATATATCCTGTTGTTTGCATGGTCTGCAATATAAAATTGAAAGTTAAATCTGAGAAGTGATTTAATTGCACATGCAAAGTCGAATGGACATATAACTAAGTCAAACGCAATTTTGGCACAACCCACAATTTCAAGCAAAATGCATGAACCAATTAAACTTAGAATCAAAACACACAACAGTAACCAAACCTCTCAAAATTTAAATAACAAAATTAATCATCATGAATCTAATTATATTAATTTTACTGTGTTTTGATTTTTCGCTTCAAGATGACTCATCTATAATACATTCAGGGATGATTACCTCTAAATTAAATGACGTTTTTGTTTATGATCTAAATTACCTCATTGCTATACATATTCCTGTACCAAAACATACAAAGATTACTCCTGATCCTAGACTCAAGGATCGTGGGACTTATTCTCAAATGGTTGATATATTAAACAATCTACCTGAAAAATTGGAATCACATCGAAAGAAACGATGGCTCGATCATGGATTACTGCCTTTTGTCGGATGGATTCAATCAAAAATAACTGGAGTCGCAACATTATCTGATATAGATGATATCAAATACAGCACAAAGGGTCTTGCTGATTATGTCACTAATTTGAAGGATGTATTGAAATCTCAGAATAATCAAATTGCATCATTAATTCATGGAGTTGAAATAATTGACAAAAAAACAGAATTTCTTTCGAAACATTTAACTGAACTAGAAGAACGAGTTGACAGCAATTTTAAGCTGATGGGAAATCTGGCTAGGAAAACATCAGAAGAGATGCATGGAGTGATGGCTGCAATCCTAACTCTTTCAGCTTGGACGGTGAATAACTTAATTGTTGATGGATGGGATAAGAAATTTAGTGAAAGCAAAATGTTATGTAAATTGGGTCTAATCCCCTATCAAATGATAAGTCCTGATTATTTGAAAGAATTATTATCTACAACTAAAATTCCTGATAATTACCAACTAGCAATACCATTATCCCGTATTGAATATTATTATAAGTTTAGAATCGCAACATGTGATGATTCTCAGGGTGACTTACAAATTGTAATAGCGGTTCCTTTAACTTCAATAAAAGATATAACTTCTGTATATCGGTTATCATCGATTCGCATTAAAATCAAAAATCAATTTTATCAGGTAACAAATTCAGCTCTCCATAGAATTATCGAAACAAATTAATCATTATTTGTTCTTGATGATTTCACAGATGAATGCTTGTCATCTCAACCATTGTCTGAGACGTCTTGTTTAAGCAAAGTTACTACAGTTAGTTCATTGAGAACTGATCATTGTTTGCATATGGTTCTGAGAGGAGGGAAAATGTCTACAATCAAAGGCCAATGTAAACTTTACAATATGATTAGTAATCCACCTGAATGGATCACATTTAACAGGTTTTTAGCGGGCTTAATGACGGATGGATCTGCACGCGGTTTATCAATGCGGACTTTCCAAGCTCTCAGATTTCCTTGTATTTCGTGAATCCAAACGATTTGGTTGGGTTGTTTAATGTTGATGCTCCAATATTCAATATAATTCCGGAATCCGTTGGTTCGAAATCCGGCTCGAAGGACCAAAAATGTACCAAATTGGGTGTTGGTACAGAAGGTTCAATAAACTTGGTCTTGGTAATGATATCGATTGTGATATTAAAACACAAGTCCCTTTGGTTTATAATTCACAATTTTTTTTATTTTATTCGATTGGTGTAGCTGCTTTGGTGGTCTCAATTGAAAAGAAAGTATTTCGTAAAATAAATTTTTATGTTGTGTGCAGTTCATCTAACCGCCGATAGTTGTTGTAAAATGGTTTCTGCATGGAACGTACTCATGCTTATTCTATTTGAGCTACCAAAGTCTAGTACAATTTTTTGTTACCTTTACAATATTTAAATGGCGATTAAATCTAGTTGTCAATATTTTGTTTACATTTTATTGTAAACAAGATTTACTTAAAAATTAAATTAGTTATTTAAATATAATATGATAGTGATATTAAAAGTGATTAACAAGTGATTAACAAATAGGTAACTATAATTATCAATATACAATTAAAATATATTTGTGTTTTATAGTTAAACCTTTATATAATATACAATTTGTTTGTTTAGGTATAAACATAACAGCAACCAAAAATTTGTATCAAGTTCAAGTTCAAGGATAAATTACATGAATTTGTTTGTTTACAAATTATTTGGATATTGGTTTTGCTGTCGTATAGATAAACAGTGTTACAAGAAGTGGATAAATCTCTAAAGGTAAGAACTATGTAATATTAATTTTAACAAATAATATTCGTCCAGCAAGAACACAAGTAAATATTTTTATGTCGTAGAAATTATTTGATAATTAATTTCTGAATTTTTTAGGTTATGAAAAATACTAGAGTATTTCATTTTCGAGAAAATTGGAAAAACGATAGACTAATATCAAATTGGATAAAACAAAATTTGAGTAGCGATAAGAACATATATCCTGTTGTTTGCATGGTCTGCAATATAAAATTGAAAGTTAAATCTGAGAAGTGATTTAATTGCACATGCAAAGTCGAATGGACATATAACTAAGTCAAACGCAATTTTGGCACAACCCACAATTTCAAGCAAAATGCATGAACCAATTAAACTTAGAATCAAAACACACAACAGTAACCAAACCTCTCAAAATTTAAATAACAAAATTAATCATCATGAATCTAATTATATTAATTTTAGTGTGTTTTGATTTTTCGCTTCAAGATGACTCATCTATAATACATTCAGGGATGATTACCTCTAAATTAAATGACGTTTTTGTTTATGATCTAAATTACCTCATTGCTATACATATTCCTGTACCAAAACATACAAAGATTACTCCTGATCCTAGACTCAAGGATCGTGGGACTTATTCTCAAATGGTTGATATATTAAACAATCTACCTGAAAAATTGGAATCACATCGAAAGAAACGATGGCTCGATCATGGATTACTGCCTTTTGTCGGATGGATTCAATCAAAAATAACTGGAGTCGCAACATTATCTGATATAGATGATATCAAATACAGCACAAAGGGTCTTGCTGATTATGTCACTAATTTGAAGGATGTATTGAAATCTCAGAATAATCAAATTGCATCATTAATTCATGGAGTTGAAATAATTGACAAAAAAACAGAATTTCTTTCGAAACATTTAACTGAACTAGAAGAACGAGTTGACAGCAATTTTAAGCTGATGGGAAATCTGGCTAGGAAAACATCAGAAGAGATGCATGGAGTGATGGCTGCAATCCTAACTCTTTCAGCTTGGACGGTGAATAACTTAATTGTTGATGGATGGGATAAGAAATTTAGTGAAAGCAAAATGTTATGTAAATTGGGTCTAATCCCCTATCAAATGATAAGTCCTGATTATTTGAAAGAATTATTATCTACAACTAAAATTCCTGATAATTACCAACTAGCAATACCATTATCCCGTATTGAATATTATTATAAGTTTAGAATCGCAACATGTGATGATTCTCAGGGTGACTTACAAATTGTAATAGCGGTTCCTTTAACTTCAATAAAAGATATAACTTCTGTATATCGGTTATCATCGATTCCCATTAAAATCAAAAATCAATTTTATCAGGTAACAAATTCAGCTCTCCATAGAATTATCGAAACAAATTAATCATTATTTGTTCTTGATGATTTCACAGATGAATGCTTGTCATCTCAACCATTGTCTGAGACGTCTTGTTTAAGCAAAGTTACTACAGTTAGTTCATTGAGAACTGATCATTGTTTGCATATGGTTCTAAGAGGAGGGAAAATGTCTACAATCAAAGGCCAATGTAAACTTTACAATATGATTAGTAATCCACCTGAATGGATCACATTTAACAGGTTTTTAGCGGGCTTAATGACGGATGGATCTGCACGCGGTTTATCAATGCGGACTTTCCAAGCTCTCAGATTTCCTTGTATTTCGTGAATCCAAACGATTTGGTTGGGTTGTTTAATGTTGATGCTCCAATATTCAATATAATTCCGGAATCCGTTGGTTCGAAATCCGGCTCGAAGGACCAAAAATGTACCAAATTGGGTGTTGGTACAGAAGGTTCAATAAACTTGGTCTTGGTAATGATATCGATTGTGATATTAAAACACAAGTCCCTTTGGTTTATAATTCACAATTTTTTTTATTTTATTCGATTGGTGTAGCTGCTTTGGTGGTCTCAATTGAAAAGAAAGTATTTCGTAAAATAAATTTTTATGTTGTGTGCAGTTCATCTAACCGCCGATAGTTGTTGTAAAATGGTTTCTGCATGGAACGTACTCATGCTTATTCTATTTGAGCTACCAAAGTCTAGTACAATTTTTTGTTACCTTTACAATATTTAAATGGCGATTAAATCTAGTTGTCAATATTTTGTTTACATTTTATTGTAAACAAGATTTACTTAAAAATTAAATTAGTTATTTAAATATAATATGATAGTGATATTAAAAGTGATTAACAAGTGATTAACAAATAGGTAACTATAATTATCAATATACAATTAAAATATATTTGTGTTTTATAGTTAAACCTTTATATAATATACAATTTGTTTGTTTAGGTATAAACATAACAGCAACCAAAAATTTGTATCAAGTTCAAGTTCAAGGATAAATTACATGAATTTGTTTGTTTACAAATTATTTGGATATTGGTTTTGCTGTCGTATAGATAAACAGTGTTACAAGAAGTGGATAAATCTCTAAAGGTAAGAACTATGTAATATTAATTTTAACAAATAATATTCGTCCAGCAAGAACACAAGTAAATATTTTTATGTCGTAGAAATTATTTGATAATTAATTTCTGAATTTTTTAGGTTATGAAAAATACTAGAGTATTTCATTTTCGAGAAAATTGGAAAAACGATAGACTAATATCAAATTGGATAAAACAAAATTTGAGTAGCGATAAGAACATATATCCTGTTGTTTGCATGGTCTGCAATATAAAATTGAAAGTTAAATCTGAGAAGTGATTTAATTGCACATGCAAAGTCGAATGGACATATAACTAAGTCAAACGCAATTTTGGCACAACCCACAATTTCAAGCAAAATGCATGAACCAATTAAACTTAGAATCAAAACACACAACAGTAACCAAACCTCTCAAAATTTAAATAACAAAATTAATCATCATGAATCTAATTATATTAATTTTACTGTGTTTTGATTTTTCGCTTCAAGATGACTCATCTATAATACATTCAGGGATGATTACCTCTAAATTAAATGACGTTTTTGTTTATGATCTAAATTACCTCATTGCTATACATATTCCTGTACCAAAACATACAAAGATTACTCCTGATCCTAGACTCAAGGATCGTGGGACTTATTCTCAAATGGTTGATATATTAAACAATCTACCTGAAAAATTGGAATCACATCGAAAGAAACGATGGCTCGATCATGGATTACTGCCTTTTGTCGGATGGATTCAATCAAAAATAACTGGAGTCGCAACATTATCTGATATAGATGATATCAAATACAGCACAAAGGGTCTTGCTGATTATGTCACTAATTTGAAGGATGTATTGAAATCTCAGAATAATCAAATTGCATCATTAATTCATGGAGTTGAAATAATTGACAAAAAAACAGAATTTCTTTCGAAACATTTAACTGAACTAGAAGAACGAGTTGACAGCAATTTTAAGCTGATGGGAAATCTGGCTAGGAAAACATCAGAAGAGATGCATGGAGTGATGGCTGCAATCCTAACTCTTTCAGCTTGGACGGTGAATAACTTAATTGTTGATGGATGGGATAAGAAATTTAGTGAAAGCAAAATGTTATGTAAATTGGGTCTAATCCCCTATCAAATGATAAGTCCTGATTATTTGAAAGAATTATTATCTACAACTAAAATTCCTGATAATTACCAACTAGCAATACCATTATCCCGTATTGAATATTATTATAAGTTTAGAATCGCAACATGTGATGATTCTCAGGGTGACTTACAAATTGTAATAGCGGTTCCTTTAACTTCAATAAAAGATATAACTTCTGTATATCGGTTATCATCGATTCCCATTAAAATCAAAAATCAATTTTATCAGGTAACAAATTCAGCTCTCCATAGAATTATCGAAACAAATTAATCATTATTTGTTCTTGATGATTTCACAGATGAATGCTTGTCATCTCAACCATTGTCTGAGACGTCTTGTTTAAGCAAAGTTACTACAGTTAGTTCATTGAGAACTGATCATTGTTTGCATATGGTTCTGAGAGGAGGGAAAATGTCTACAATCAAAGGCCAATGTAAACTTTACAATATGATTAGTAATCCACCTGAATGGATCACATTTAACAGGTTTTTAGCGGGCTTAATGACGGATGGATCTGCACGCGGTTTATCAATGCGGACTTTCCAAGCTCTCAGATTTCCTTGTATTTCGTGAATCCAAACGATTTGGTTGGGTTGTTTAATGTTGATGCTCCAATATTCAATATAATTCCGGAATCCGTTGGTTCGAAATCCGGCTCGAAGGACCAAAAATGTACCAAATTGGGTGTTGGTACAGAAGGTTCAATAAACTTGGTCTTGGTAATGATATCGATTGTGATATTAAAACACAAGTCCCTTTGGTTTATAATTCACAATTTTTTTTATTTTATTCGATTGGTGTAGCTGCTTTGGTGGTCTCAATTGAAAAGAAAGTATTTCGTAAAATAAATTTTTATGTTGTGTGCAGTTCATCTAACCGCCGATAGTTGTTGTAAAATGGTTTCTGCATGGAACGTACTCATGCTTATTCTATTTGAGCTACCAAAGTCTAGTACAATTTTTTGTTACCTTTACAATATTTAAATGGCGATTAAATCTAGTTGTCAATATTTTGTTTACATTTTATTGTAAACAAGATTTACTTAAAAATTAAATTAGTTATTTAAATATAATATGATAGTGATATTAAAAGTGATTAACAAGTGATTAACAAATAGGTAACTATAATTATCAATATACAATTAAAATATATTTGTGTTTTATAGTTAAACCTTTATATAATATACAATTTGTTTGTTTAGGTATAAACATAACAGCAACCAAAAATTTGTATCAAGTTCAAGTTCAAGGATAAATTACATGAATTTGTTTGTTTACAAATTATTTGGATATTGGTTTTGCTGTCGTATAGATAAACAGTGTTACAAGAAGTGGATAAATCTCTAAAGGTAAGAACTATGTAATATTAATTTTAACAAATAATATTCGTCCAGCAAGAACACAAGTAAATATTTTTATGTCGTAGAAATTATTTGATAATTAATTTCTGAATTTTTTAGGTTATGAAAAATACTAGAGTATTTCATTTTCGAGAAAATTGGAAAAACGATAGACTAATATCAAATTGGATAAAACAAAATTTGAGTAGCGATAAGAACATATATCCTGTTGTTTGCATGGTCTGCAATATAAAATTGAAAGTTAAATCTGAGAAGTGATTTAATTGCACATGCAAAGTCGAATGGACATATAACTAAGTCAAACGCAATTTTGGCACAACCCACAATTTCAAGCAAAATGCATGAACCAATTAAACTTAGAATCAAAACACACAACAGTAACCAAACCTCTCAAAATTTAAATAACAAAATTAATCATCATGAATCTAATTATATTAATTTTACTGTGTTTTGATTTTTCGCTTCAAGATGACTCATCTATAATACATTCAGGGATGATTACCTCTAAATTAAATGACGTTTTTGTTTATGATCTAAATTACCTCATTGCTATACATATTCCTGTACCAAAACATACAAAGATTACTCCTGATCCTAGACTCAAGGATCGTGGGACTTATTCTCAAATGGTTGATATATTAAACAATCTACCTGAAAAATTGGAATCACATCGAAAGAAACGATGGCTCGATCATGGATTACTGCCTTTTGTCGGATGGATTCAATCAAAAATAACTGGAGTCGCAACATTATCTGATATAGATGATATCAAATACAGCACAAAGGGTCTTGCTGATTATGTCACTAATTTGAAGGATGTATTGAAATCTCAGAATAATCAAATTGCATCATTAATTCATGGAGTTGAAATAATTGACAAAAAAACAGAATTTCTTTCGAAACATTTAACTGAACTAGAAGAACGAGTTGACAGCAATTTTAAGCTGATGGGAAATCTGGCTAGGAAAACATCAGAAGAGATGCATGGAGTGATGGCTGCAATCCTAACTCTTTCAGCTTGGACGGTGAATAACTTAATTGTTGATGGATGGGATAAGAAATTTAGTGAAAGCAAAATGTTATGTAAATTGGGTCTAATCCCCTATCAAATGATAAGTCCTGATTATTTGAAAGAATTATTATCTACAACTAAAATTCCTGATAATTACCAACTAGCAATACCATTATCCCGTATTGAATATTATTATAAGTTTAGAATCGCAACATGTGATGATTCTCAGGGTGACTTACAAATTGTAATAGCGGTTCCTTTAACTTCAATAAAAGATATAACTTCTGTATATCGGTTATCATCGATTCGCATTAAAATCAAAAATCAATTTTATCAGGTAACAAATTCAGCTCTCCATAGAATTATCGAAACAAATTAATCATTATTTGTTCTTGATGATTTCACAGATGAATGCTTGTCATCTCAACCATTGTCTGAGACGTCTTGTTTAAGCAAAGTTACTACAGTTAGTTCATTGAGAACTGATCATTGTTTGCATATGGTTCTGAGAGGAGGGAAAATGTCTACAATCAAAGGCCAATGTAAACTTTACAATATGATTAGTAATCCACCTGAATGGATCACATTTAACAGGTTTTTAGCGGGCTTAATGACGGATGGATCTGCACGCGGTTTATCAATGCGGACTTTCCAAGCTCTCAGATTTCCTTGTATTTCGTGAATCCAAACGATTTGGTTGGGTTGTTTAATGTTGATGCTCCAATATTCAATATAATTCCGGAATCCGTTGGTTCGAAATCCGGCTCGAAGGACCAAAAATGTACCAAATTGGGTGTTGGTACAGAAGGTTCAATAAACTTGGTCTTGGTAATGATATCGATTGTGATATTAAAACACAAGTCCCTTTGGTTTATAATTCACAATTTTTTTTATTTTATTCGATTGGTGTAGCTGCTTTGGTGGTCTCAATTGAAAAGAAAGTATTTCGTAAAATAAATTTTTATGTTGTGTGCAGTTCATCTAACCGCCGATAGTTGTTGTAAAATGGTTTCTGCATGGAACGTACTCATGCTTATTCTATTTGAGCTACCAAAGTCTAGTACAATTTTTTGTTACCTTTACAATATTTAAATGGCGATTAAATCTAGTTGTCAATATTTTGTTTACATTTTATTGTAAACAAGATTTACTTAAAAATTAAATTAGTTATTTAAATATAATATGATAGTGATATTAAAAGTGATTAACAAGTGATTAACAAATAGGTAACTATAATTATCAATATACAATTAAAATATATTTGTGTTTTATAGTTAAACCTTTATATAATATACAATTTGTTTGTTTAGGTATAAACATAACAGCAACCAAAAATTTGTATCAAGTTCAAGTTCAAGGATAAATTACATGAATTTGTTTGTTTACAAATTATTTGGATATTGGTTTTGCTGTCGTATAGATAAACAGTGTTACAAGAAGTGGATAAATCTCTAAAGGTAAGAACTATGTAATATTAATTTTAACAAATAATATTCGTCCAGCAAGAACACAAGTAAATATTTTTATGTCGTAGAAATTATTTGATAATTAATTTCTGAATTTTTTAGGTTATGAAAAATACTAGAGTATTTCATTTTCGAGAAAATTGGAAAAACGATAGACTAATATCAAATTGGATAAAACAAAATTTGAGTAGCGATAAGAACATATATCCTGTTGTTTGCATGGTCTGCAATATAAAATTGAAAGTTAAATCTGAGAAGTGATTTAATTGCACATGCAAAGTCGAATGGACATATAACTAAGTCAAACGCAATTTTGGCACAACCCACAATTTCAAGCAAAATGCATGAACCAATTAAACTTAGAATCAAAACACACAACAGTAACCAAACCTCTCAAAATTTAAATAACAAAATTAATCATCATGAATCTAATTATATTAATTTTAGTGTGTTTTGATTTTTCGCTTCAAGATGACTCATCTATAATACATTCAGGGATGATTACCTCTAAATTAAATGACGTTTTTGTTTATGATCTAAATTACCTCATTGCTATACATATTCCTGTACCAAAACATACAAAGATTACTCCTGATCCTAGACTCAAGGATCGTGGGACTTATTCTCAAATGGTTGATATATTAAACAATCTACCTGAAAAATTGGAATCACATCGAAAGAAACGATGGCTCGATCATGGATTACTGCCTTTTGTCGGATGGATTCAATCAAAAATAACTGGAGTCGCAACATTCTCTGATATAGATGATATCAAATACAGCACAAAGGGTCTTGCTGATTATGTCACTAATTTGAAGGATGTATTGAAATCTCAGAATAATCAAATTGCATCATTAATTCATGGAGTTGAAATAATTGACAAAAAAACAGAATTTCTTTCGAAACATTTAACTGAACTAGAAGAACGAGTTGACAGCAATTTTAAGCTGATGGGAAATCTGGCTAGGAAAACATCAGAAGAGATGCATGGAGTGATGGCTGCAATCCTAACTCTTTCAGCTTGGACGGTGAATAACTTAATTGTTGATGGATGGGATAAGAAATTTAGTGAAAGCAAAATGTTATGTAAATTGGGTCTAATCCCCTATCAAATGATAAGTCCTGATTATTTGAAAGAATTATTATCTACAACTAAAATTCCTGATAATTACCAACTAGCAATACCATTATCCCGTATTGAATATTATTATAAGTTTAGAATCGCAACATGTGATGATTCTCAGGGTGACTTACAAATTGTAATAGCGGTTCCTTTAACTTCAATAAAAGATATAACTTCTGTATATCGGTTATCATCGATTCGCATTAAAATCAAAAATCAATTTTATCAGGTAACAAATTCAGCTCTCCATAGAATTATCGAAACAAATTAATCATTATTTGTTCTTGATGATTTCACAGATGAATGCTTGTCATCTCAACCATTGTCTGAGACGTCTTGTTTAAGCAAAGTTACTACAGTTAGTTCATTGAGAACTGATCATTGTTTGCATATGGTTCTAAGAGGAGGGAAAATGTCTACAATCAAAGGCCAATGTAAACTTTACAATATGATTAGTAATCCACCTGAATGGATCACATTTAACAGGTTTTTAGCGGGCTTAATGACGGATGGATCTGCACGCGGTTTATCAATGCGGACTTTCCAAGCTCTCAGATTTCCTTGTATTTCGTGAATCCAAACGATTTGGTTGGGTTGTTTAATGTTGATGCTCCAATATTCAATATAATTCCGGAATCCGTTGGTTCGAAATCCGGCTCGAAGGACCAAAAATGTACCAAATTGGGTGTTGGTACAGAAGGTTCAATAAACTTGGTCTTGGTAATGATATCGATTGTGATATTAAAACACAAGTCCCTTTGGTTTATAATTCACAATTTTTTTTATTTTATTCGATTGGTGTAGCTGCTTTGGTGGTCTCAATTGAAAAGAAAGTATTTCGTAAAATAAATTTTTATGTTGTGTGCAGTTCATCTAACCGCCGATAGTTGTTGTAAAATGGTTTCTGCATGGAACGTACTCATGCTTATTCTATTTGAGCTACCAAAGTCTAGTACAATTTTTTGTTACCTTTACAATATTTAAATGGCGATTAAATCTAGTTGTCAATATTTTGTTTACATTTTATTGTAAACAAGATTTACTTAAAAATTAAATTAGTTATTTAAATATAATATGATAGTGATATTAAAAGTGATTAACAAGTGATTAACAAATAGGTAACTATAATTATCAATATACAATTAAAATATATTTGTGTTTTATAGTTAAACCTTTATATAATATACAATTTGTTTGTTTAGGTATAAACATAACAGCAACCAAAAATTTGTATCAAGTTCAAGTTCAAGGATAAATTACATGAATTTGTTTGTTTACAAATTATTTGGATATTGGTTTTGCTGTCGTATAGATAAACAGTGTTACAAGAAGTGGATAAATCTCTAAAGGTAAGAACTATGTAATATTAATTTTAACAAATAATATTCGTCCAGCAAGAACACAAGTAAATATTTTTATGTCGTAGAAATTATTTGATAATTAATTTCTGAATTTTTTAGGTTATGAAAAATACTAGAGTATTTCATTTTCGAGAAAATTGGAAAAACGATAGACTAATATCAAATTGGATAAAACAAAATTTGAGTAGCGATAAGAACATATATCCTGTTGTTTGCATGGTCTGCAATATAAAATTGAAAGTTAAATCTGAGAAGTGATTTAATTGCACATGCAAAGTCGAATGGACATATAACTAAGTCAAACGCAATTTTGGCACAACCCACAATTTCAAGCAAAATGCATGAACCAATTAAACTTAGAATCAAAACACACAACAGTAACCAAACCTCTCAAAATTTAAATAACAAAATTAATCATCATGAATCTAATTATATTAATTTTAGTGTGTTTTGATTTTTCGCTTCAAGATGACTCATCTATAATACATTCAGGGATGATTACCTCTAAATTAAATGACGTTTTTGTTTATGATCTAAATTACCTCATTGCTATACATATTCCTGTACCAAAACATACAAAGATTACTCCTGATCCTAGACTCAAGGATCGTGGGACTTATTCTCAAATGGTTGATATATTAAACAATCTACCTGAAAAATTGGAATCACATCGAAAGAAACGATGGCTCGATCATGGATTACTGCCTTTTGTCGGATGGATTCAATCAAAAATAACTGGAGTCGCAACATTCTCTGATATAGATGATATCAAATACAGCACAAAGGGTCTTGCTGATTATGTCACTAATTTGAAGGATGTATTGAAATCTCAGAATAATCAAATTGCATCATTAATTCATGGAGTTGAAATAATTGACAAAAAAACAGAATTTCTTTCGAAACATTTAACTGAACTAGAAGAACGAGTTGACAGCAATTTTAAGCTGATGGGAAATCTGGCTAGGAAAACATCAGAAGAGATGCATGGAGTGATGGCTGCAATCCTAACTCTTTCAGCTTGGACGGTGAATAACTTAATTGTTGATGGATGGGATAAGAAATTTAGTGAAAGCAAAATGTTATGTAAATTGGGTCTAATCCCCTATCAAATGATAAGTCCTGATTATTTGAAAGAATTATTATCTACAACTAAAATTCCTGATAATTACCAACTAGCAATACCATTATCCCGTATTGAATATTATTATAAGTTTAGAATCGCAACATGTGATGATTCTCAGGGTGACTTACAAATTGTAATAGCGGTTCCTTTAACTTCAATAAAAGATATAACTTCTGTATATCGGTTATCATCGATTCGCATTAAAATCAAAAATCAATTTTATCAGGTAACAAATTCAGCTCTCCATAGAATTATCGAAACAAATTAATCATTATTTGTTCTTGATGATTTCACAGATGAATGCTTGTCATCTCAACCATTGTCTGAGACGTCTTGTTTAAGCAAAGTTACTACAGTTAGTTCATTGAGAACTGATCATTGTTTGCATATGGTTCTAAGAGGAGGGAAAATGTCTACAATCAAAGGCCAATGTAAACTTTACAATATGATTAGTAATCCACCTGAATGGATCACATTTAACAGGTTTTTAGCGGGCTTAATGACGGATGGATCTGCACGCGGTTTATCAATGCGGACTTTCCAAGCTCTCAGATTTCCTTGTATTTCGTGAATCCAAACGATTTGGTTGGGTTGTTTAATGTTGATGCTCCAATATTCAATATAATTCCGGAATCCGTTGGTTCGAAATCCGGCTCGAAGGACCAAAAATGTACCAAATTGGGTGTTGGTACAGAAGGTTCAATAAACTTGGTCTTGGTAATGATATCGATTGTGATATTAAAACACAAGTCCCTTTGGTTTATAATTCACAATTTTTTTTATTTTATTCGATTGGTGTAGCTGCTTTGGTGGTCTCAATTGAAAAGAAAGTATTTCGTAAAATAAATTTTTATGTTGTGTGCAGTTCATCTAACCGCCGATAGTTGTTGTAAAATGGTTTCTGCATGGAACGTACTCATGCTTATTCTATTTGAGCTACCAAAGTCTAGTACAATTTTTTGTTACCTTTACAATATTTAAATGGCGATTAAATCTAGTTGTCAATATTTTGTTTACATTTTATTGTAAACAAGATTTACTTAAAAATTAAATTAGTTATTTAAATATAATATGATAGTGATATTAAAAGTGATTAACAAGTGATTAACAAATAGGTAACTATAATTATCAATATACAATTAAAATATATTTGTGTTTTATAGTTAAACCTTTATATAATATACAATTTGTTTGTTTAGGTATAAACATAACAGCAACCAAAAATTTGTATCAAGTTCAAGTTCAAGGATAAATTACATGAATTTGTTTGTTTACAAATTATTTGGATATTGGTTTTGCTGTCGTATAGATAAACAGTGTTACAAGAAGTGGATAAATCTCTAAAGGTAAGAACTATGTAATATTAATTTTAACAAATAATATTCGTCCAGCAAGAACACAAGTAAATATTTTTATGTCGTAGAAATTATTTGATAATTAATTTCTGAATTTTTTAGGTTATGAAAAATACTAGAGTATTTCATTTTCGAGAAAATTGGAAAAACGATAGACTAATATCAAATTGGATAAAACAAAATTTGAGTAGCGATAAGAACATATATCCTGTTGTTTGCATGGTCTGCAATATAAAATTGAAAGTTAAATCTGAGAAGTGATTTAATTGCACATGCAAAGTCGAATGGACATATAACTAAGTCAAACGCAATTTTGGCACAACCCACAATTTCAAGCAAAATGCATGAACCAATTAAACTTAGAATCAAAACACACAACAGTAACCAAACCTCTCAAAATTTAAATAACAAAATTAATCATCATGAATCTAATTATATTAATTTTAGTGTGTTTTGATTTTTCGCTTCAAGATGACTCATCTATAATACATTCAGGGATGATTACCTCTAAATTAAATGACGTTTTTGTTTATGATCTAAATTACCTCATTGCTATACATATTCCTGTACCAAAACATACAAAGATTACTCCTGATCCTAGACTCAAGGATCGTGGGACTTATTCTCAAATGGTTGATATATTAAACAATCTACCTGAAAAATTGGAATCACATCGAAAGAAACGATGGCTCGATCATGGATTACTGCCTTTTGTCGGATGGATTCAATCAAAAATAACTGGAGTCGCAACATTATCTGATATAGATGATATCAAATACAGCACAAAGGGTCTTGCTGATTATGTCACTAATTTGAAGGATGTATTGAAATCTCAGAATAATCAAATTGCATCATTAATTCATGGAGTTGAAATAATTGACAAAAAAACAGAATTTCTTTCGAAACATTTAACTGAACTAGAAGAACGAGTTGACAGCAATTTTAAGCTGATGGGAAATCTGGCTAGGAAAACATCAGAAGAGATGCATGGAGTGATGGCTGCAATCCTAACTCTTTCAGCTTGGACGGTGAATAACTTAATTGTTGATGGATGGGATAAGAAATTTAGTGAAAGCAAAATGTTATGTAAATTGGGTCTAATCCCCTATCAAATGATAAGTCCTGATTATTTGAAAGAATTATTATCTACAACTAAAATTCCTGATAATTACCAACTAGCAATACCATTATCCCGTATTGAATATTATTATAAGTTTAGAATCGCAACATGTGATGATTCTCAGGGTGACTTACAAATTGTAATAGCGGTTCCTTTAACTTCAATAAAAGATATAACTTCTGTATATCGGTTATCATCGATTCGCATTAAAATCAAAAATCAATTTTATCAGGTAACAAATTCAGCTCTCCATAGAATTATCGAAACAAATTAATCATTATTTGTTCTTGATGATTTCACAGATGAATGCTTGTCATCTCAACCATTGTCTGAGACGTCTTGTTTAAGCAAAGTTACTACAGTTAGTTCATTGAGAACTGATCATTGTTTGCATATGGTTCTAAGAGGAGGGAAAATGTCTACAATCAAAGGCCAATGTAAACTTTACAATATGATTAGTAATCCACCTGAATGGATCACATTTAACAGGTTTTTAGCGGGCTTAATGACGGATGGATCTGCACGCGGTTTATCAATGCGGACTTTCCAAGCTCTCAGATTTCCTTGTATTTCGTGAATCCAAACGATTTGGTTGGGTTGTTTAATGTTGATGCTCCAATATTCAATATAATTCCGGAATCCGTTGGTTCGAAATCCGGCTCGAAGGACCAAAAATGTACCAAATTGGGTGTTGGTACAGAAGGTTCAATAAACTTGGTCTTGGTAATGATATCGATTGTGATATTAAAACACAAGTCCCTTTGGTTTATAATTCACAATTTTTTTTATTTTATTCGATTGGTGTAGCTGCTTTGGTGGTCTCAATTGAAAAGAAAGTATTTCGTAAAATAAATTTTTATGTTGTGTGCAGTTCATCTAACCGCCGATAGTTGTTGTAAAATGGTTTCTGCATGGAACGTACTCATGCTTATTCTATTTGAGCTACCAAAGTCTAGTACAATTTTTTGTTACCTTTACAATATTTAAATGGCGATTAAATCTAGTTGTCAATATTTTGTTTACATTTTATTGTAAACAAGATTTACTTAAAAATTAAATTAGTTATTTAAATATAATATGATAGTGATATTAAAAGTGATTAACAAGTGATTAACAAATAGGTAACTATAATTATCAATATACAATTAAAATATATTTGTGTTTTATAGTTAAACCTTTATATAATATACAATTTGTTTGTTTAGGTATAAACATAACAGCAACCAAAAATTTGTATCAAGTTCAAGTTCAAGGATAAATTACATGAATTTGTTTGTTTACAAATTATTTGGATATTGGTTTTGCTGTCGTATAGATAAACAGTGTTACAAGAAGTGGATAAATCTCTAAAGGTAAGAACTATGTAATATTAATTTTAACAAATAATATTCGTCCAGCAAGAACACAAGTAAATATTTTTATGTCGTAGAAATTATTTGATAATTAATTTCTGAATTTTTTAGGTTATGAAAAATACTAGAGTATTTCATTTTCGAGAAAATTGGAAAAACGATAGACTAATATCAAATTGGATAAAACAAAATTTGAGTAGCGATAAGAACATATATCCTGTTGTTTGCATGGTCTGCAATATAAAATTGAAAGTTAAATCTGAGAAGTGATTTAATTGCACATGCAAAGTCGAATGGACATATAACTAAGTCAAACGCAATTTTGGCACAACCCACAATTTCAAGCAAAATGCATGAACCAATTAAACTTAGAATCAAAACACACAACAGTAACCAAACCTCTCAAAATTTAAATAACAAAATTAATCATCATGAATCTAATTATATTAATTTTACTGTGTTTTGATTTTTCGCTTCAAGATGACTCATCTATAATACATTCAGGGATGATTACCTCTAAATTAAATGACGTTTTTGTTTATGATCTAAATTACCTCATTGCTATACATATTCCTGTACCAAAACATACAAAGATTACTCCTGATCCTAGACTCAAGGATCGTGGGACTTATTCTCAAATGGTTAATATATTAAACAATCTACCTGAAAAATTGGAATCACATCGAAAGAAACGATGGCTCGATCATGGATTACTGCCTTTTGTCGGATGGATTCAATCAAAAATAACTGGAGTCGCAACATTATCTGATATAGATGATATCAAATACAGCACAAAGGGTCTTGCTGATTATGTCACTAATTTGAAGGATGTATTGAAATCTCAGAATAATCAAATTGCATCATTAATTCATGGAGTTGAAATAATTGACAAAAAAACAGAATTTCTTTCGAAACATTTAACTGAACTAGAAGAACGAGTTGACAGCAATTTTAAGCTGATGGGAAATCTGGCTAGGAAAACATCAGAAGAGATGCATGGAGTGATGGCTGCAATCCTAACTCTTTCAGCTTGGACGGTGAATAACTTAATTGTTGATGGATGGGATAAGAAATTTAGTGAAAGCAAAATGTTATGTAAATTGGGTCTAATCCCCTATCAAATGATAAGTCCTGATTATTTGAAAGAATTATTATCTACAACTAAAATTCCTGATAATTACCAACTAGCAATACCATTATCCCGTATTGAATATTATTATAAGTTTAGAATCGCAACATGTGATGATTCTCAGGGTGACTTACAAATTGTAATAGCGGTTCCTTTAACTTCAATAAAAGATATAACTTCTGTATATCGGTTATCATCGATTCCCATTAAAATCAAAAATCAATTTTATCAGGTAACAAATTCAGCTCTCCATAGAATTATCGAAACAAATTAATCATTATTTGTTCTTGATGATTTCACAGATGAATGCTTGTCATCTCAACCATTGTCTGAGACGTCTTGTTTAAGCAAAGTTACTACAGTTAGTTCATTGAGAACTGATCATTGTTTGCATATGGTTCTAAGAGGAGGGAAAATGTCTACAATCAAAGGCCAATGTAAACTTTACAATATGATTAGTAATCCACCTGAATGGATCACATTTAACAGGTTTTTAGCGGGCTTAATGACGGATGGATCTGCACGCGGTTTATCAATGCGGACTTTCCAAGCTCTCAGATTTCCTTGTATTTCGTGAATCCAAACGATTTGGTTGGGTTGTTTAATGTTGATGCTCCAATATTCAATATAATTCCGGAATCCGTTGGTTCGAAATCCGGCTCGAAGGACCAAAAATGTACCAAATTGGGTGTTGGTACAGAAGGTTCAATAAACTTGGTCTTGGTAATGATATCGATTGTGATATTAAAACACAAGTCCCTTTGGTTTATAATTCACAATTTTTTTTATTTTATTCGATTGGTGTAGCTGCTTTGGTGGTCTCAATTGAAAAGAAAGTATTTCGTAAAATAAATTTTTATGTTGTGTGCAGTTCATCTAACCGCCGATAGTTGTTGTAAAATGGTTTCTGCATGGAACGTACTCATGCTTATTCTATTTGAGCTACCAAAGTCTAGTACAATTTTTTGTTACCTTTACAATATTTAAATGGCGATTAAATCTAGTTGTCAATATTTTGTTTACATTTTATTGTAAACAAGATTTACTTAAAAATTAAATTAGTTATTTAAATATAATATGATAGTGATATTAAAAGTGATTAACAAGTGATTAACAAATAGGTAACTATAATTATCAATATACAATTAAAATATATTTGTGTTTTATAGTTAAACCTTTATATAATATACAATTTGTTTGTTTAGGTATAAACATAACAGCAACCAAAAATTTGTATCAAGTTCAAGTTCAAGGATAAATTACATGAATTTGTTTGTTTACAAATTATTTGGATATTGGTTTTGCTGTCGTATAGATAAACAGTGTTACAAGAAGTGGATAAATCTCTAAAGGTAAGAACTATGTAATATTAATTTTAACAAATAATATTCGTCCAGCAAGAACACAAGTAAATATTTTTATGTCGTAGAAATTATTTGATAATTAATTTCTGAATTTTTTAGGTTATGAAAAATACTAGAGTATTTCATTTTCGAGAAAATTGGAAAAACGATAGACTAATATCAAATTGGATAAAACAAAATTTGAGTAGCGATAAGAACATATATCCTGTTGTTTGCATGGTCTGCAATATAAAATTGAAAGTTAAATCTGAGAAGTGATTTAATTGCACATGCAAAGTCGAATGGACATATAACTAAGTCAAACGCAATTTTGGCACAACCCACAATTTCAAGCAAAATGCATGAACCAATTAAACTTAGAATCAAAACACACAACAGTAACCAAACCTCTCAAAATTTAAATAACAAAATTAATCATCATGAATCTAATTATATTAATTTTAGTGTGTTTTGATTTTTCGCTTCAAGATGACTCATCTATAATACATTCAGGGATGATTACCTCTAAATTAAATGACGTTTTTGTTTATGATCTAAATTACCTCATTGCTATACATATTCCTGTACCAAAACATACAAAGATTACTCCTGATCCTAGACTCAAGGATCGTGGGACTTATTCTCAAATGGTTGATATATTAAACAATCTACCTGAAAAATTGGAATCACATCGAAAGAAACGATGGCTCGATCATGGATTACTGCCTTTTGTCGGATGGATTCAATCAAAAATAACTGGAGTCGCAACATTCTCTGATATAGATGATATCAAATACAGCACAAAGGGTCTTGCTGATTATGTCACTAATTTGAAGGATGTATTGAAATCTCAGAATAATCAAATTGCATCATTAATTCATGGAGTTGAAATAATTGACAAAAAAACAGAATTTCTTTCGAAACATTTAACTGAACTAGAAGAACGAGTTGACAGCAATTTTAAGCTGATGGGAAATCTGGCTAGGAAAACATCAGAAGAGATGCATGGAGTGATGGCTGCAATCCTAACTCTTTCAGCTTGGACGGTGAATAACTTAATTGTTGATGGATGGGATAAGAAATTTAGTGAAAGCAAAATGTTATGTAAATTGGGTCTAATCCCCTATCAAATGATAAGTCCTGATTATTTGAAAGAATTATTATCTACAACTAAAATTCCTGATAATTACCAACTAGCAATACCATTATCCCGTATTGAATATTATTATAAGTTTAGAATCGCAACATGTGATGATTCTCAGGGTGACTTACAAATTGTAATAGCGGTTCCTTTAACTTCAATAAAAGATATAACTTCTGTATATCGGTTATCATCGATTCGCATTAAAATCAAAAATCAATTTTATCAGGTAACAAATTCAGCTCTCCATAGAATTATCGAAACAAATTAATCATTATTTGTTCTTGATGATTTCACAGATGAATGCTTGTCATCTCAACCATTGTCTGAGACGTCTTGTTTAAGCAAAGTTACTACAGTTAGTTCATTGAGAACTGATCATTGTTTGCATATGGTTCTGAGAGGAGGGAAAATGTCTACAATCAAAGGCCAATGTAAACTTTACAATATGATTAGTAATCCACCTGAATGGATCACATTTAACAGGTTTTTAGCGGGCTTAATGACGGATGGATCTGCACGCGGTTTATCAATGCGGACTTTCCAAGCTCTCAGATTTCCTTGTATTTCGTGAATCCAAACGATTTGGTTGGGTTGTTTAATGTTGATGCTCCAATATTCAATATAATTCCGGAATCCGTTGGTTCGAAATCCGGCTCGAAGGACCAAAAATGTACCAAATTGGGTGTTGGTACAGAAGGTTCAATAAACTTGGTCTTGGTAATGATATCGATTGTGATATTAAAACACAAGTCCCTTTGGTTTATAATTCACAATTTTTTTTATTTTATTCGATTGGTGTAGCTGCTTTGGTGGTCTCAATTGAAAAGAAAGTATTTCGTAAAATAAATTTTTATGTTGTGTGCAGTTCATCTAACCGCCGATAGTTGTTGTAAAATGGTTTCTGCATGGAACGTACTCATGCTTATTCTATTTGAGCTACCAAAGTCTAGTACAATTTTTTGTTACCTTTACAATATTTAAATGGCGATTAAATCTAGTTGTCAATATTTTGTTTACATTTTATTGTAAACAAGATTTACTTAAAAATTAAATTAGTTATTTAAATATAATATGATAGTGATATTAAAAGTGATTAACAAGTGATTAACAAATAGGTAACTATAATTATCAATATACAATTAAAATATATTTGTGTTTTATAGTTAAACCTTTATATAATATACAATTTGTTTGTTTAGGTATAAACATAACAGCAACCAAAAATTTGTATCAAGTTCAAGTTCAAGGATAAATTACATGAATTTGTTTGTTTACAAATTATTTGGATATTGGTTTTGCTGTCGTATAGATAAACAGTGTTACAAGAAGTGGATAAATCTCTAAAGGTAAGAACTATGTAATATTAATTTTAACAAATAATATTCGTCCAGCAAGAACACAAGTAAATATTTTTATGTCGTAGAAATTATTTGATAATTAATTTCTGAATTTTTTAGGTTATGAAAAATACTAGAGTATTTCATTTTCGAGAAAATTGGAAAAACGATAGACTAATATCAAATTGGATAAAACAAAATTTGAGTAGCGATAAGAACATATATCCTGTTGTTTGCATGGTCTGCAATATAAAATTGAAAGTTAAATCTGAGAAGTGATTTAATTGCACATGCAAAGTCGAATGGACATATAACTAAGTCAAACGCAATTTTGGCACAACCCACAATTTCAAGCAAAATGCATGAACCAATTAAACTTAGAATCAAAACACACAACAGTAACCAAACCTCTCAAAATTTAAATAACAAAATTAATCATCATGAATCTAATTATATTAATTTTAGTGTGTTTTGATTTTTCGCTTCAAGATGACTCATCTATAATACATTCAGGGATGATTACCTCTAAATTAAATGACGTTTTTGTTTATGATCTAAATTACCTCATTGCTATACATATTCCTGTACCAAAACATACAAAGATTACTCCTGATCCTAGACTCAAGGATCGTGGGACTTATTCTCAAATGGTTGATATATTAAACAATCTACCTGAAAAATTGGAATCACATCGAAAGAAACGATGGCTCGATCATGGATTACTGCCTTTTGTCGGATGGATTCAATCAAAAATAACTGGAGTCGCAACATTATCTGATATAGATGATATCAAATATAGCACAAAGGGTCTTGCTGATTATGTCACTAATTTGAAGGATGTATTGAAATCTCAGAATAATCAAATTGCATCATTAATTCATGGAGTTGAAATAATTGACAAAAAAACAGAATTTCTTTCGAAACATTTAACTGAACTAGAAGAACGAGTTGACAGCAATTTTAAGCTGATGGGAAATCTGGCTAGGAAAACATCAGAAGAGATGCATGGAGTGATGGCTGCAATCCTAACTCTTTCAGCTTGGACGGTGAATAACTTAATTGTTGATGGATGGGATAAGAAATTTAGTGAAAGCAAAATGTTATGTAAATTGGGTCTAATCCCCTATCAAATGATAAGTCCTGATTATTTGAAAGAATTATTATCTACAACTAAAATTCCTGATAATTACCAACTAGCAATACCATTATCCCGTATTGAATATTATTATAAGTTTAGAATCGCAACATGTGATGATTCTCAGGGTGACTTACAAATTGTAATAGCGGTTCCTTTAACTTCAATAAAAGATATAACTTCTGTATATCGGTTATCATCGATTCGCATTAAAATCAAAAATCAATTTTATCAGGTAACAAATTCAGCTCTCCATAGAATTATCGAAACAAATTAATCATTATTTGTTCTTGATGATTTCACAGATGAATGCTTGTCATCTCAACCATTGTCTGAGACGTCTTGTTTAAGCAAAGTTACTACAGTTAGTTCATTGAGAACTGATCATTGTTTGCATATGGTTCTAAGAGGAGGGAAAATGTCTACAATCAAAGGCCAATGTAAACTTTACAATATGATTAGTAATCCACCTGAATGGATCACATTTAACAGGTTTTTAGCGGGCTTAATGACGGATGGATCTGCACGCGGTTTATCAATGCGGACTTTCCAAGCTCTCAGATTTCCTTGTATTTCGTGAATCCAAACGATTTGGTTGGGTTGTTTAATGTTGATGCTCCAATATTCAATATAATTCCGGAATCCGTTGGTTCGAAATCCGGCTCGAAGGACCAAAAATGTACCAAATTGGGTGTTGGTACAGAAGGTTCAATAAACTTGGTCTTGGTAATGATATCGATTGTGATATTAAAACACAAGTCCCTTTGGTTTATAATTCACAATTTTTTTTATTTTATTCGATTGGTGTAGCTGCTTTGGTGGTCTCAATTGAAAAGAAAGTATTTCGTAAAATAAATTTTTATGTTGTGTGCAGTTCATCTAACCGCCGATAGTTGTTGTAAAATGGTTTCTGCATGGAACGTACTCATGCTTATTCTATTTGAGCTACCAAAGTCTAGTACAATTTTTTGTTACCTTTACAATATTTAAATGGCGATTAAATCTAGTTGTCAATATTTTGTTTACATTTTATTGTAAACAAGATTTACTTAAAAATTAAATTAGTTATTTAAATATAATATGATAGTGATATTAAAAGTGATTAACAAGTGATTAACAAATAGGTAACTATAATTATCAATATACAATTAAAATATATTTGTGTTTTATAGTTAAACCTTTATATAATATACAATTTGTTTGTTTAGGTATAAACATAACAGCAACCAAAAATTTGTATCAAGTTCAAGTTCAAGGATAAATTACATGAATTTGTTTGTTTACAAATTATTTGGATATTGGTTTTGCTGTCGTATAGATAAACAGTGTTACAAGAAGTGGATAAATCTCTAAAGGTAAGAACTATGTAATATTAATTTTAACAAATAATATTCGTCCAGCAAGAACACAAGTAAATATTTTTATGTCGTAGAAATTATTTGATAATTAATTTCTGAATTTTTTAGGTTATGAAAAATACTAGAGTATTTCATTTTCGAGAAAATTGGAAAAACGATAGACTAATATCAAATTGGATAAAACAAAATTTGAGTAGCGATAAGAACATATATCCTGTTGTTTGCATGGTCTGCAATATAAAATTGAAAGTTAAATCTGAGAAGTGATTTAATTGCACATGCAAAGTCGAATGGACATATAACTAAGTCAAACGCAATTTTGGCACAACCCACAATTTCAAGCAAAATGCATGAACCAATTAAACTTAGAATCAAAACACACAACAGTAACCAAACCTCTCAAAATTTAAATAACAAAATTAATCATCATGAATCTAATTATATTAATTTTACTGTGTTTTGATTTTTCGCTTCAAGATGACTCATCTATAATACATTCAGGGATGATTACCTCTAAATTAAATGACGTTTTTGTTTATGATCTAAATTACCTCATTGCTATACATATTCCTGTACCAAAACATACAAAGATTACTCCTGATCCTAGACTCAAGGATCGTGGGACTTATTCTCAAATGGTTGATATATTAAACAATCTACCTGAAAAATTGGAATCACATCGAAAGAAACGATGGCTCGATCATGGATTACTGCCTTTTGTCGGATGGATTCAATCAAAAATAACTGGAGTCGCAACATTATCTGATATAGATGATATCAAATACAGCACAAAGGGTCTTGCTGATTATGTCACTAATTTGAAGGATGTATTGAAATCTCAGAATAATCAAATTGCATCATTAATTCATGGAGTTGAAATAATTGACAAAAAAACAGAATTTCTTTCGAAACATTTAACTGAACTAGAAGAACGAGTTGACAGCAATTTTAAGCTGATGGGAAATCTGGCTAGGAAAACATCAGAAGAGATGCATGGAGTGATGGCTGCAATCCTAACTCTTTCAGCTTGGACGGTGAATAACTTAATTGTTGATGGATGGGATAAGAAATTTAGTGAAAGCAAAATGTTATGTAAATTGGGTCTAATCCCCTATCAAATGATAAGTCCTGATTATTTGAAAGAATTATTATCTACAACTAAAATTCCTGATAATTACCAACTAGCAATACCATTATCCCGTATTGAATATTATTATAAGTTTAGAATCGCAACATGTGATGATTCTCAGGGTGACTTACAAATTGTAATAGCGGTTCCTTTAACTTCAATAAAAGATATAACTTCTGTATATCGGTTATCATCGATTCCCATTAAAATCAAAAATCAATTTTATCAGGTAACAAATTCAGCTCTCCATAGAATTATCGAAACAAATTAATCATTATTTGTTCTTGATGATTTCACAGATGAATGCTTGTCATCTCAACCATTGTCTGAGACGTCTTGTTTAAGCAAAGTTACTACAGTTAGTTCATTGAGAACTGATCATTGTTTGCATATGGTTCTGAGAGGAGGGAAAATGTCTACAATCAAAGGCCAATGTAAACTTTACAATATGATTAGTAATCCACCTGAATGGATCACATTTAACAGGTTTTTAGCGGGCTTAATGACGGATGGATCTGCACGCGGTTTATCAATGCGGACTTTCCAAGCTCTCAGATTTCCTTGTATTTCGTGAATCCAAACGATTTGGTTGGGTTGTTTAATGTTGATGCTCCAATATTCAATATAATTCCGGAATCCGTTGGTTCGAAATCCGGCTCGAAGGACCAAAAATGTACCAAATTGGGTGTTGGTACAGAAGGTTCAATAAACTTGGTCTTGGTAATGATATCGATTGTGATATTAAAACACAAGTCCCTTTGGTTTATAATTCACAATTTTTTTTATTTTATTCGATTGGTGTAGCTGCTTTGGTGGTCTCAATTGAAAAGAAAGTATTTCGTAAAATAAATTTTTATGTTGTGTGCAGTTCATCTAACCGCCGATAGTTGTTGTAAAATGGTTTCTGCATGGAACGTACTCATGCTTATTCTATTTGAGCTACCAAAGTCTAGTACAATTTTTTGTTACCTTTACAATATTTAAATGGCGATTAAATCTAGTTGTCAATATTTTGTTTACATTTTATTGTAAACAAGATTTACTTAAAAATTAAATTAGTTATTTAAATATAATATGATAGTGATATTAAAAGTGATTAACAAGTGATTAACAAATAGGTAACTATAATTATCAATATACAATTAAAATATATTTGTGTTTTATAGTTAAACCTTTATATAATATACAATTTGTTTGTTTAGGTATAAACATAACAGCAACCAAAAATTTGTATCAAGTTCAAGTTCAAGGATAAATTACATGAATTTGTTTGTTTACAAATTATTTGGATATTGGTTTTGCTGTCGTATAGATAAACAGTGTTACAAGAAGTGGATAAATCTCTAAAGGTAAGAACTATGTAATATTAATTTTAACAAATAATATTCGTCCAGCAAGAACACAAGTAAATATTTTTATGTCGTAGAAATTATTTGATAATTAATTTCTGAATTTTTTAGGTTATGAAAAATACTAGAGTATTTCATTTTCGAGAAAATTGGAAAAACGATAGACTAATATCAAATTGGATAAAACAAAATTTGAGTAGCGATAAGAACATATATCCTGTTGTTTGCATGGTCTGCAATATAAAATTGAAAGTTAAATCTGAGAAGTGATTTAATTGCACATGCAAAGTCGAATGGACATATAACTAAGTCAAACGCAATTTTGGCACAACCCACAATTTCAAGCAAAATGCATGAACCAATTAAACTTAGAATCAAAACACACAACAGTAACCAAACCTCTCAAAATTTAAATAACAAAATTAATCATCATGAATCTAATTATATTAATTTTAGTGTGTTTTGATTTTTCGCTTCAAGATGACTCATCTATAATACATTCAGGGATGATTACCTCTAAATTAAATGACGTTTTTGTTTATGATCTAAATTACCTCATTGCTATACATATTCCTGTACCAAAACATACAAAGATTACTCCTGATCCTAGACTCAAGGATCGTGGGACTTATTCTCAAATGGTTGATATATTAAACAATCTACCTGAAAAATTGGAATCACATCGAAAGAAACGATGGCTCGATCATGGATTACTGCCTTTTGTCGGATGGATTCAATCAAAAATAACTGGAGTCGCAACATTATCTGATATAGATGATATCAAATATAGCACAAAGGGTCTTGCTGATTATGTCACTAATTTGAAGGATGTATTGAAATCTCAGAATAATCAAATTGCATCATTAATTCATGGAGTTGAAATAATTGACAAAAAAACAGAATTTCTTTCGAAACATTTAACTGAACTAGAAGAACGAGTTGACAGCAATTTTAAGCTGATGGGAAATCTGGCTAGGAAAACATCAGAAGAGATGCATGGAGTGATGGCTGCAATCCTAACTCTTTCAGCTTGGACGGTGAATAACTTAATTGTTGATGGATGGGATAAGAAATTTAGTGAAAGCAAAATGTTATGTAAATTGGGTCTAATCCCCTATCAAATGATAAGTCCTGATTATTTGAAAGAATTATTATCTACAACTAAAATTCCTGATAATTACCAACTAGCAATACCATTATCCCGTATTGAATATTATTATAAGTTTAGAATCGCAACATGTGATGATTCTCAGGGTGACTTACAAATTGTAATAGCGGTTCCTTTAACTTCAATAAAAGATATAACTTCTGTATATCGGTTATCATCGATTCGCATTAAAATCAAAAATCAATTTTATCAGGTAACAAATTCAGCTCTCCATAGAATTATCGAAACAAATTAATCATTATTTGTTCTTGATGATTTCACAGATGAATGCTTGTCATCTCAACCATTGTCTGAGACGTCTTGTTTAAGCAAAGTTACTACAGTTAGTTCATTGAGAACTGATCATTGTTTGCATATGGTTCTAAGAGGAGGGAAAATGTCTACAATCAAAGGCCAATGTAAACTTTACAATATGATTAGTAATCCACCTGAATGGATCACATTTAACAGGTTTTTAGCGGGCTTAATGACGGATGGATCTGCACGCGGTTTATCAATGCGGACTTTCCAAGCTCTCAGATTTCCTTGTATTTCGTGAATCCAAACGATTTGGTTGGGTTGTTTAATGTTGATGCTCCAATATTCAATATAATTCCGGAATCCGTTGGTTCGAAATCCGGCTCGAAGGACCAAAAATGTACCAAATTGGGTGTTGGTACAGAAGGTTCAATAAACTTGGTCTTGGTAATGATATCGATTGTGATATTAAAACACAAGTCCCTTTGGTTTATAATTCACAATTTTTTTTATTTTATTCGATTGGTGTAGCTGCTTTGGTGGTCTCAATTGAAAAGAAAGTATTTCGTAAAATAAATTTTTATGTTGTGTGCAGTTCATCTAACCGCCGATAGTTGTTGTAAAATGGTTTCTGCATGGAACGTACTCATGCTTATTCTATTTGAGCTACCAAAGTCTAGTACAATTTTTTGTTACCTTTACAATATTTAAATGGCGATTAAATCTAGTTGTCAATATTTTGTTTACATTTTATTGTAAACAAGATTTACTTAAAAATTAAATTAGTTATTTAAATATAATATGATAGTGATATTAAAAGTGATTAACAAGTGATTAACAAATAGGTAACTATAATTATCAATATACAATTAAAATATATTTGTGTTTTATAGTTAAACCTTTATATAATATACAATTTGTTTGTTTAGGTATAAACATAACAGCAACCAAAAATTTGTATCAAGTTCAAGTTCAAGGATAAATTACATGAATTTGTTTGTTTACAAATTATTTGGATATTGGTTTTGCTGTCGTATAGATAAACAGTGTTACAAGAAGTGGATAAATCTCTAAAGGTAAGAACTATGTAATATTAATTTTAACAAATAATATTCGTCCAGCAAGAACACAAGTAAATATTTTTATGTCGTAGAAATTATTTGATAATTAATTTCTGAATTTTTTAGGTTATGAAAAATACTAGAGTATTTCATTTTCGAGAAAATTGGAAAAACGATAGACTAATATCAAATTGGATAAAACAAAATTTGAGTAGCGATAAGAACATATATCCTGCACATGCAAAGTCGAATGGACATATAACTAAGTCAAACGCAATTTTGGCACAACCCACAATTTCAAGCAAAATGCATGAACCAATTAAACTTAGAATCAAAACACACAACAGTAACCAAACCTCTCAAAATTTAAATAACAAAATTAATCATCATGAATCTAATTATATTAATTTTACTGTGTTTTGATTTTTCGCTTCAAGATGACTCATCTATAATACATTCAGGGATGATTACCTCTAAATTAAATGACGTTTTTGTTTATGATCTAAATTACCTCATTGCTATACATATTCCTGTACCAAAACATACAAAGATTACTCCTGATCCTAGACTCAAGGATCGTGGGACTTATTCTCAAATGGTTGATATATTAAACAATCTACCTGAAAAATTGGAATCACATCGAAAGAAACGATGGCTCGATCATGGATTACTGCCTTTTGTCGGATGGATTCAATCAAAAATAACTGGAGTCGCAACATTATCTGATATAGATGATATCAAATACAGCACAAAGGGTCTTGCTGATTATGTCACTAATTTGAAGGATGTATTGAAATCTCAGAATAATCAAATTGCATCATTAATTCATGGAGTTGAAATAATTGACAAAAAAACAGAATTTCTTTCGAAACATTTAACTGAACTAGAAGAACGAGTTGACAGCAATTTTAAGCTGATGGGAAATCTGGCTAGGAAAACATCAGAAGAGATGCATGGAGTGATGGCTGCAATCCTAACTCTTTCAGCTTGGACGGTGAATAACTTAATTGTTGATGGATGGGATAAGAAATTTAGTGAAAGCAAAATGTTATGTAAATTGGGTCTAATCCCCTATCAAATGATAAGTCCTGATTATTTGAAAGAATTATTATCTACAACTAAAATTCCTGATAATTACCAACTAGCAATACCATTATCCCGTATTGAATATTATTATAAGTTTAGAATCGCAACATGTGATGATTCTCAGGGTGACTTACAAATTGTAATAGCGGTTCCTTTAACTTCAATAAAAGATATAACTTCTGTATATCGGTTATCATCGATTCGCATTAAAATCAAAAATCAATTTTATCAGGTAACAAATTCAGCTCTCCATAGAATTATCGAAACAAATTAATCATTATTTGTTCTTGATGATTTCACAGATGAATGCTTGTCATCTCAACCATTGTCTGAGACGTCTTGTTTAAGCAAAGTTACTACAGTTAGTTCATTGAGAACTGATCATTGTTTGCATATGGTTCTAAGAGGAGGGAAAATGTCTACAATCAAAGGCCAATGTAAACTTTACAATATGATTAGTAATCCACCTGAATGGATCACATTTAACAGGTTTTTAGCGGGCTTAATGACGGATGGATCTGCACGCGGTTTATCAATGCGGACTTTCCAAGCTCTCAGATTTCCTTGTATTTCGTGAATCCAAACGATTTGGTTGGGTTGTTTAATGTTGATGCTCCAATATTCAATATAATTCCGGAATCCGTTGGTTCGAAATCCGGCTCGAAGGACCAAAAATGTACCAAATTGGGTGTTGGTACAGAAGGTTCAATAAACTTGGTCTTGGTAATGATATCGATTGTGATATTAAAACACAAGTCCCTTTGGTTTATAATTCACAATTTTTTTTATTTTATTCGATTGGTGTAGCTGCTTTGGTGGTCTCAATTGAAAAGAAAGTATTTCGTAAAATAAATTTTTATGTTGTGTGCAGTTCATCTAACCGCCGATAGTTGTTGTAAAATGGTTTCTGCATGGAACGTACTCATGCTTATTCTATTTGAGCTACCAAAGTCTAGTACAATTTTTTGTTACCTTTACAATATTTAAATGGCGATTAAATCTAGTTGTCAATATTTTGTTTACATTTTATTGTAAACAAGATTTACTTAAAAATTAAATTAGTTATTTAAATATAATATGATAGTGATATTAAAAGTGATTAACAAGTGATTAACAAATAGGTAACTATAATTATCAATATACAATTAAAATATATTTGTGTTTTATAGTTAAACCTTTATATAATATACAATTTGTTTGTTTAGGTATAAACATAACAGCAACCAAAAATTTGTATCAAGTTCAAGTTCAAGGATAAATTACATGAATTTGTTTGTTTACAAATTATTTGGATATTGGTTTTGCTGTCGTATAGATAAACAGTGTTACAAGAAGTGGATAAATCTCTAAAGGTAAGAACTATGTAATATTAATTTTAACAAATAATATTCGTCCAGCAAGAACACAAGTAAATATTTTTATGTCGTAGAAATTATTTGATAATTAATTTCTGAATTTTTTAGGTTATGAAAAATACTAGAGTATTTCATTTTCGAGAAAATTGGAAAAACGATAGACTAATATCAAATTGGATAAAACAAAATTTGAGTAGCGATAAGAACATATATCCTGTTGTTTGCATGGTCTGCAATATAAAATTGAAAGTTAAATCTGAGAAGTGATTTAATTGCACATGCAAAGTCGAATGGACATATAACTAAGTCAAACGCAATTTTGGCACAACCCACAATTTCAAGCAAAATGCATGAACCAATTAAACTTAGAATCAAAACACACAACAGTAACCAAACCTCTCAAAATTTAAATAACAAAATTAATCATCATGAATCTAATTATATTAATTTTACTGTGTTTTGATTTTTCGCTTCAAGATGACTCATCTATAATACATTCAGGGATGATTACCTCTAAATTAAATGACGTTTTTGTTTATGATCTAAATTACCTCATTGCTATACATATTCCTGTACCAAAACATACAAAGATTACTCCTGATCCTAGACTCAAGGATCGTGGGACTTATTCTCAAATGGTTGATATATTAAACAATCTACCTGAAAAATTGGAATCACATCGAAAGAAACGATGGCTCGATCATGGATTACTGCCTTTTGTCGGATGGATTCAATCAAAAATAACTGGAGTCGCAACATTATCTGATATAGATGATATCAAATACAGCACAAAGGGTCTTGCTGATTATGTCACTAATTTGAAGGATGTATTGAAATCTCAGAATAATCAAATTGCATCATTAATTCATGGAGTTGAAATAATTGACAAAAAAACAGAATTTCTTTCGAAACATTTAACTGAACTAGAAGAACGAGTTGACAGCAATTTTAAGCTGATGGGAAATCTGGCTAGGAAAACATCAGAAGAGATGCATGGAGTGATGGCTGCAATCCTAACTCTTTCAGCTTGGACGGTGAATAACTTAATTGTTGATGGATGGGATAAGAAATTTAGTGAAAGCAAAATGTTATGTAAATTGGGTCTAATCCCCTATCAAATGATAAGTCCTGATTATTTGAAAGAATTATTATCTACAACTAAAATTCCTGATAATTACCAACTAGCAATACCATTATCCCGTATTGAATATTATTATAAGTTTAGAATCGCAACATGTGATGATTCTCAGGGTGACTTACAAATTGTAATAGCGGTTCCTTTAACTTCAATAAAAGATATAACTTCTGTATATCGGTTATCATCGATTCGCATTAAAATCAAAAATCAATTTTATCAGGTAACAAATTCAGCTCTCCATAGAATTATCGAAACAAATTAATCATTATTTGTTCTTGATGATTTCACAGATGAATGCTTGTCATCTCAACCATTGTCTGAGACGTCTTGTTTAAGCAAAGTTACTACAGTTAGTTCATTGAGAACTGATCATTGTTTGCATATGGTTCTAAGAGGAGGGAAAATGTCTACAATCAAAGGCCAATGTAAACTTTACAATATGATTAGTAATCCACCTGAATGGATCACATTTAACAGGTTTTTAGCGGGCTTAATGACGGATGGATCTGCACGCGGTTTATCAATGCGGACTTTCCAAGCTCTCAGATTTCCTTGTATTTCGTGAATCCAAACGATTTGGTTGGGTTGTTTAATGTTGATGCTCCAATATTCAATATAATTCCGGAATCCGTTGGTTCGAAATCCGGCTCGAAGGACCAAAAATGTACCAAATTGGGTGTTGGTACAGAAGGTTCAATAAACTTGGTCTTGGTAATGATATCGATTGTGATATTAAAACACAAGTCCCTTTGGTTTATAATTCACAATTTTTTTTATTTTATTCGATTGGTGTAGCTGCTTTGGTGGTCTCAATTGAAAAGAAAGTATTTCGTAAAATAAATTTTTATGTTGTGTGCAGTTCATCTAACCGCCGATAGTTGTTGTAAAATGGTTTCTGCATGGAACGTACTCATGCTTATTCTATTTGAGCTACCAAAGTCTAGTACAATTTTTTGTTACCTTTACAATATTTAAATGGCGATTAAATCTAGTTGTCAATATTTTGTTTACATTTTATTGTAAACAAGATTTACTTAAAAATTAAATTAGTTATTTAAATATAATATGATAGTGATATTAAAAGTGATTAACAAGTGATTAACAAATAGGTAACTATAATTATCAATATACAATTAAAATATATTTGTGTTTTATAGTTAAACCTTTATATAATATACAATTTGTTTGTTTAGGTATAAACATAACAGCAACCAAAAATTTGTATCAAGTTCAAGTTCAAGGATAAATTACATGAATTTGTTTGTTTACAAATTATTTGGATATTGGTTTTGCTGTCGTATAGATAAACAGTGTTACAAGAAGTGGATAAATCTCTAAAGGTAAGAACTATGTAATATTAATTTTAACAAATAATATTCGTCCAGCAAGAACACAAGTAAATATTTTTATGTCGTAGAAATTATTTGATAATTAATTTCTGAATTTTTTAGGTTATGAAAAATACTAGAGTATTTCATTTTCGAGAAAATTGGAAAAACGATAGACTAATATCAAATTGGATAAAACAAAATTTGAGTAGCGATAAGAACATATATCCTGTTGTTTGCATGGTCTGCAATATAAAATTGAAAGTTAAATCTGAGAAGTGATTTAATTGCACATGCAAAGTCGAATGGACATATAACTAAGTCAAACGCAATTTTGGCACAACCCACAATTTCAAGCAAAATGCATGAACCAATTAAACTTAGAATCAAAACACACAACAGTAACCAAACCTCTCAAAATTTAAATAACAAAATTAATCATCATGAATCTAATTATATTAATTTTACTGTGTTTTGATTTTTCGCTTCAAGATGACTCATCTATAATACATTCAGGGATGATTACCTCTAAATTAAATGACGTTTTTGTTTATGATCTAAATTACCTCATTGCTATACATATTCCTGTACCAAAACATACAAAGATTACTCCTGATCCTAGACTCAAGGATCGTGGGACTTATTCTCAAATGGTTGATATATTAAACAATCTACCTGAAAAATTGGAATCACATCGAAAGAAACGATGGCTCGATCATGGATTACTGCCTTTTGTCGGATGGATTCAATCAAAAATAACTGGAGTCGCAACATTATCTGATATAGATGATATCAAATACAGCACAAAGGGTCTTGCTGATTATGTCACTAATTTGAAGGATGTATTGAAATCTCAGAATAATCAAATTGCATCATTAATTCATGGAGTTGAAATAATTGACAAAAAAACAGAATTTCTTTCGAAACATTTAACTGAACTAGAAGAACGAGTTGACAGCAATTTTAAGCTGATGGGAAATCTGGCTAGGAAAACATCAGAAGAGATGCATGGAGTGATGGCTGCAATCCTAACTCTTTCAGCTTGGACGGTGAATAACTTAATTGTTGATGGATGGGATAAGAAATTTAGTGAAAGCAAAATGTTATGTAAATTGGGTCTAATCCCCTATCAAATGATAAGTCCTGATTATTTGAAAGAATTATTATCTACAACTAAAATTCCTGATAATTACCAACTAGCAATACCATTATCCCGTATTGAATATTATTATAAGTTTAGAATCGCAACATGTGATGATTCTCAGGGTGACTTACAAATTGTAATAGCGGTTCCTTTAACTTCAATAAAAGATATAACTTCTGTATATCGGTTATCATCGATTCGCATTAAAATCAAAAATCAATTTTATCAGGTAACAAATTCAGCTCTCCATAGAATTATCGAAACAAATTAATCATTATTTGTTCTTGATGATTTCACAGATGAATGCTTGTCATCTCAACCATTGTCTGAGACGTCTTGTTTAAGCAAAGTTACTACAGTTAGTTCATTGAGAACTGATCATTGTTTGCATATGGTTCTAAGAGGAGGGAAAATGTCTACAATCAAAGGCCAATGTAAACTTTACAATATGATTAGTAATCCACCTGAATGGATCACATTTAACAGGTTTTTAGCGGGCTTAATGACGGATGGATCTGCACGCGGTTTATCAATGCGGACTTTCCAAGCTCTCAGATTTCCTTGTATTTCGTGAATCCAAACGATTTGGTTGGGTTGTTTAATGTTGATGCTCCAATATTCAATATAATTCCGGAATCCGTTGGTTCGAAATCCGGCTCGAAGGACCAAAAATGTACCAAATTGGGTGTTGGTACAGAAGGTTCAATAAACTTGGTCTTGGTAATGATATCGATTGTGATATTAAAACACAAGTCCCTTTGGTTTATAATTCACAATTTTTTTTATTTTATTCGATTGGTGTAGCTGCTTTGGTGGTCTCAATTGAAAAGAAAGTATTTCGTAAAATAAATTTTTATGTTGTGTGCAGTTCATCTAACCGCCGATAGTTGTTGTAAAATGGTTTCTGCATGGAACGTACTCATGCTTATTCTATTTGAGCTACCAAAGTCTAGTACAATTTTTTGTTACCTTTACAATATTTAAATGGCGATTAAATCTAGTTGTCAATATTTTGTTTACATTTTATTGTAAACAAGATTTACTTAAAAATTAAATTAGTTATTTAAATATAATATGATAGTGATATTAAAAGTGATTAACAAGTGATTAACAAATAGGTAACTATAATTATCAATATACAATTAAAATATATTTGTGTTTTATAGTTAAACCTTTATATAATATACAATTTGTTTGTTTAGGTATAAACATAACAGCAACCAAAAATTTGTATCAAGTTCAAGTTCAAGGATAAATTACATGAATTTGTTTGTTTACAAATTATTTGGATATTGGTTTTGCTGTCGTATAGATAAACAGTGTTACAAGAAGTGGATAAATCTCTAAAGGTAAGAACTATGTAATATTAATTTTAACAAATAATATTCGTCCAGCAAGAACACAAGTAAATATTTTTATGTCGTAGAAATTATTTGATAATTAATTTCTGAATTTTTTAGGTTATGAAAAATACTAGAGTATTTCATTTTCGAGAAAATTGGAAAAACGATAGACTAATATCAAATTGGATAAAACAAAATTTGAGTAGCGATAAGAACATATATCCTGTTGTTTGCATGGTCTGCAATATAAAATTGAAAGTTAAATCTGAGAAGTGATTTAATTGCACATGCAAAGTCGAATGGACATATAACTAAGTCAAACGCAATTTTGGCACAACCCACAATTTCAAGCAAAATGCATGAACCAATTAAACTTAGAATCAAAACACACAACAGTAACCAAACCTCTCAAAATTTAAATAACAAAATTAATCATCATGAATCTAATTATATTAATTTTACTGTGTTTTGATTTTTCGCTTCAAGATGACTCATCTATAATACATTCAGGGATGATTACCTCTAAATTAAATGACGTTTTTGTTTATGATCTAAATTACCTCATTGCTATACATATTCCTGTACCAAAACATACAAAGATTACTCCTGATCCTAGACTCAAGGATCGTGGGACTTATTCTCAAATGGTTGATATATTAAACAATCTACCTGAAAAATTGGAATCACATCGAAAGAAACGATGGCTCGATCATGGATTACTGCCTTTTGTCGGATGGATTCAATCAAAAATAACTGGAGTCGCAACATTATCTGATATAGATGATATCAAATACAGCACAAAGGGTCTTGCTGATTATGTCACTAATTTGAAGGATGTATTGAAATCTCAGAATAATCAAATTGCATCATTAATTCATGGAGTTGAAATAATTGACAAAAAAACAGAATTTCTTTCGAAACATTTAACTGAACTAGAAGAACGAGTTGACAGCAATTTTAAGCTGATGGGAAATCTGGCTAGGAAAACATCAGAAGAGATGCATGGAGTGATGGCTGCAATCCTAACTCTTTCAGCTTGGACGGTGAATAACTTAATTGTTGATGGATGGGATAAGAAATTTAGTGAAAGCAAAATGTTATGTAAATTGGGTCTAATCCCCTATCAAATGATAAGTCCTGATTATTTGAAAGAATTATTATCTACAACTAAAATTCCTGATAATTACCAACTAGCAATACCATTATCCCGTATTGAATATTATTATAAGTTTAGAATCGCAACATGTGATGATTCTCAGGGTGACTTACAAATTGTAATAGCGGTTCCTTTAACTTCAATAAAAGATATAACTTCTGTATATCGGTTATCATCGATTCGCATTAAAATCAAAAATCAATTTTATCAGGTAACAAATTCAGCTCTCCATAGAATTATCGAAACAAATTAATCATTATTTGTTCTTGATGATTTCACAGATGAATGCTTGTCATCTCAACCATTGTCTGAGACGTCTTGTTTAAGCAAAGTTACTACAGTTAGTTCATTGAGAACTGATCATTGTTTGCATATGGTTCTGAGAGGAGGGAAAATGTCTACAATCAAAGGCCAATGTAAACTTTACAATATGATTAGTAATCCACCTGAATGGATCACATTTAACAGGTTTTTAGCGGGCTTAATGACGGATGGATCTGCACGCGGTTTATCAATGCGGACTTTCCAAGCTCTCAGATTTCCTTGTATTTCGTGAATCCAAACGATTTGGTTGGGTTGTTTAATGTTGATGCTCCAATATTCAATATAATTCCGGAATCCGTTGGTTCGAAATCCGGCTCGAAGGACCAAAAATGTACCAAATTGGGTGTTGGTACAGAAGGTTCAATAAACTTGGTCTTGGTAATGATATCGATTGTGATATTAAAACACAAGTCCCTTTGGTTTATAATTCACAATTTTTTTTATTTTATTCGATTGGTGTAGCTGCTTTGGTGGTCTCAATTGAAAAGAAAGTATTTCGTAAAATAAATTTTTATGTTGTGTGCAGTTCATCTAACCGCCGATAGTTGTTGTAAAATGGTTTCTGCATGGAACGTACTCATGCTTATTCTATTTGAGCTACCAAAGTCTAGTACAATTTTTTGTTACCTTTACAATATTTAAATGGCGATTAAATCTAGTTGTCAATATTTTGTTTACATTTTATTGTAAACAAGATTTACTTAAAAATTAAATTAGTTATTTAAATATAATATGATAGTGATATTAAAAGTGATTAACAAGTGATTAACAAATAGGTAACTATAATTATCAATATACAATTAAAATATATTTGTGTTTTATAGTTAAACCTTTATATAATATACAATTTGTTTGTTTAGGTACACAGTAAAAAAAAAATTGAATTTTCAATAGAAATTTTACCACCTTTGTATTGTAAATCTCAGGTTTTACTGTAATAATGCAAAACAGTTGCAGTTTTACTTGCATTTTTATGTAAAATTTAATATTCCTGTATTATTAAACAGGAATTTAAAATTACAAGGAATTTCTCGAAAATTTACTTACTATTTCAATCAATTTTCCATTCTCGTCTAAATTTACGAGTATAATATTTAACCAACATACTATTTCATGTAAAATTCTCTGAATAGCGTAATTTAACGAGAGAAATGCCATAAAAAGAAAGTATTCGTGTTTTACCCTGCTTAGGTTAATTTGTTTAAAGTTTTTGAAGAGACTGGTTGTCATCGTGTGATTAATGTAAAAAAAAATAAAAAAAGTGTTTGTACTTAACTATTATACATTTATTTGATATTATATTTTCGAACATAAGATCAGACATCGTATGAAGTTAATAAAAAAATTAAAAAAGTATTTAATATAGTTAATATACTATAAAATATTGAATTATCAACTATAAAAACCTAACCTATAATTATTTTCATACAAATTAAATTTGTATCCTGGAGGTAAGTACATAATGGAATTTTGTTTATAACGTATTAATGAGAAATATAATTTTTGTGATTATATAATATATTTTTAATTTAATATTGTGATATTGGGTGCATTCAGAACATGTAGAGTCTACGTGAGTTTCTAAACTTTAGCGTGTTTAATAAACAACTCAGGAACATAATGAAGAGCCTAAGTGTTTTAGAGGTTCTAAAACTCTTAGTCTACATTTATGTTCCAGAGGTTATTTGGTTTGAGTAAAACATTTTATATTTCAGAATATCGGAATTATAGACTCAACTGCTGGGTGCGCCAGTCTTTCGAATTTTATTTAAGATCCTGCAAACTATAATTGGCATCGACCATTTATTTTTTTATCCGTTCCATATCACTAAACATAAAGTAAATAAAACAACAATGTTCGCTTGTATCAATTGTGGTGCATCCTGTGATAATGAAGAAAAATATTTTCTCCATGTTAGATCTCATAAAAACGACTTAAATCCCATATTTAAATGTGTATTCAGTAGTTGCAATCGAGTTTATTCCAAGTTTATAAGTTTCTCATCCCATTATTATAGAAACCATCACAAAACTATCAAACAAACCAACCGAAATGAAACATACTTAAAATGTCATATGAAGGATTGTTCTTTCCAATCATTTGTAATATATGAAATATTTCAACATTTACTAAAGCATTTTCGAATGTCTCAAGCTTGTATAGTTTTTTGTCCGATTAATGGATGTCTTAAATCATTTCAAAGTGAAAAAACTTTCAGAAACCACATCAACTATTCACATAAAATAAGATTATTACGACACAAAAAACAAAACCCTCATGTGGAGTTATTCTCTTGTCAATTACAAAACACTAAAGTGTGCAACACGCATAATAGTTGTTCGTTTAATATTAACTCGAAGGAACCTGTTGAATGTGAGGACAATTTAATTCAACGAGCTGGTATTAAAACTGTAACTGATAATTTATTAACTAATTTGAAGAGTGAACATAATATACCCGAAAGAATAATATCCCTAATCGCGGATAATTTCTCTGTTTGTTCAAATTTACTTGAGACAACTGTTCGTGAATCCATAGAAAGGGTTTTTAGTCAGCATGATTCTCAAAATGAATTAAAACATAAAGTTTTAGCGGCAATCCTTCCTCAACTTAATTTAATTTCTCCAAATTCCTTATCAACTTATAAACGTAATCAAAAGCTTACCTCTGAAGGTTACATTGAACCTATTAAAATTAGTTTGGGTGTGAATAACTACCATAAAGCTTGTTTCTATTATTATATACCAATAATTGAAACACTGACACAATTGTTTCAGGATCCCGAGATTGTATCACAGTTTAACATCAAACAGAAAATCAACTACTCTAAATATTATGATTATACTGATGGGTTTTTATACAAAAATAATAACTTTTTTTACCATCAAAAGCGAATTGAACTTATTTTTTACACTGACGCCTTCGAAGTTTGTAATCCTTTAGGTTCCGCTAAATCTAAGCACAAAGTTATAGCGATTTATTTTATGATCGGAAATTTAAATGTACATAACAGGTCTAAAATAAACAATATAATGCTAGCATTGCTTTGCACGGAATCACATGTGAAAACTTTCGGGTTAAACAAAATTTATGAAAAATTATTAGGTGATCTTAAAAAACTAGAAACAAATGGTATAATATTTAGTCAGGAGAAAGAAAATGTAAAGGGTTCCCTTATTGCAATTTGTGCAGATAACTTAGGTGCTCATCAAATTGGGGGATTTTTAGAAAATTTCAGTTCATCTGAATATTTTTGTAGATTTTGCCATTTAACCCTAAAACAATTTAGAGAAAATTTTCTCACAAAAAGTAAACTAAGAAGTCCTTCATCTTATGCTGCAGATGTCAATCTATTGGGGTTACAGGATTCTATTCACGGAATTAAACAAAATTCGTGTTTCAATGATTTAAAATATTTCCATGTCAGTAGTCCTGGTCTTCCACCATGCATCGCTCATGATTTGTATGAGGGTGTGATTGCTTTCGATGTATGTTTGGCCATTCATTATTTTGTGAACATCAAATGGTTTTCATATGATTATCTTAATCTAAATTTAGACCGCTTACAAAAAGCTTTAAAATATAATGTGAATTTCCCTGAAGTCAAATGTAATACTAGAAAATTAACTGGTCATGCGCTTCAGAACTACTATTTTTTAATTTTGTTACCACTAGCAATAATAGGTAAGGTTGAAAATCCTGACGATCCTGTTTTAGAAATGATCACCCATCTCTTAGGAATTTCACAAATTGTTTCGTCCCAAATAGTAACAATCACCCAAGTTCATATCTTGGAAGGCCTGACTAATAGGTACATGGAATTGCGGGTATTGCTATTTCCGGGTGTGACACTTAGACCTAAGCATCATTTTCTACAGCATTACCCTGAATTAATAAAACAATTAGGTCCGCTAAGTAAATTTTCCACTGTTCGTTTTGAAAGCAAGCACCAGTATTTTAAGCAGATTGCCATCAAATCGAGAAATTATATAAATTTGTTAAAAATATTTGCACACAGACATCAAATCCTGCAATCTACTCTTATGGGTAAGCGCTTTTGTACTGAAATTTCAAAAACAAGCTTCTTGAGATTTGAACCTGATAATTATTCTATTAGTATTCCACAAACATTTGTATTCGAATCAAAGAGCTTGACACATAATAATATTAAATATTTCTCTGGGCAAGCATTGACGATTTCTAATATTAACAATGGATATGTTATTTGTTGTACTATAAAAACAATTTTGGTTAATAAAACGGTTTCCGAAATAGCTTTCTTAGGGAATTACTTTAGAATGATGTTTAATTATAAGTTAGGAATATTTCAAATAACAGACTCAGATGATGCACTAAATATTATTTTCATGTTAAACCTTTCCTCTCCTTTCCCATTTATACCGATAAAACTTGGATCAACATCATTTATTTCTCTACAGTCAGCTATTCCAATTTATTGGTACGTTCTCTCTGATTGAGAAAATTAATCGTAATCAATGTTTAAGAACAAATAGTTTAATTTATTTATTTTATATTTGAAGATATTCTACAAATAACAACAATAACATGACGTCTCAGCAACGCCTATTCTTTAAAATATGGGACCGTGATCGTATTCTAAAAAAAAGTTTTATGTGTGGCGAAAATTTGCAGGTTTTAATTGAAAAAGGTAATTTCATTTTTAATTATGTATATACATATGTATATTGTTATGTTTTTACAGTCTGACTCGTTTGACGATTGTTTTATAATTTGTTTTATATAATTGTACCATTTTACTTTCAGCAAATAATGCAGGTATTCGAGGCTCAAAACTGGTGCTCGAGTCAGATGGGACTGAGGTAGATGACATGGAAGTTGCTGAATATTATTGTCAGAAAAATGAAATTTTTCAACTCCTTGAGAGTACAACTCTATGGATACCACCACCATCAACTTCGTCAGCTATACCACCACCATCAACTTTAGACTGGGTACCACAACCATCATCTTCTGAAACCCAAATAAGATATGTATGCAATGAGAAATTGACTATGGATAATGTAACAGATCCAAATTCGAAAAATATAATAGCATGGATAGCAACAAGCGACAACATTATTCCAACAACAGATTTAGAATCGCCAGATAGTCCTTTAAGCTCAACAGTATCAATGTCGAGTGGTAGAGTAACTTCAATAAGCTCCGATTATTCCGGTAGCTCAGAGAGCATTGGAGCAAAGCAAGCTGAAAAGCTTTTTTTAGAATACGAATTTCCCAGCCAGAAAATATCGGATGAAATACTACGAATATTAAATCAAGGCAAGCCGCTTGGCCAATTATTTTCTGATTTCATTCACAGTATTGTTAATGATATGCGCTGTAAATCGTTTTACATTCCCCAGAAAGTATTTCGCACAGTTTCTGCGCGATTGATTCAACAATTCCCCCTTAGTTTGGCAGTCGTCGATAGTAAGGGTAAATTAATCTGCGCTGAGCCAGTTACGTTGGCAACAAAACTTTGCAATCATAATAATTATCTAAACCGAGCTTCGGAAAATCGCACATCAACTCAAATATTAAAATGGAAAACAAATTTATCAGACGGCGTACCAAATTTTTTTAGAAAACATACAGTTGAAAAACTACTATCAGACGACGAAGCAAGTGAACAAAAACTGTGGCTAAAGGAAAACTTCGGTCGAGATATAACAAATGAAAAACTGAACAAAGAAATTTTGGAAGCGTTTAAACAAACCTTTACACAGCAACGAGTTTTCCTAAACGAGAACCCTACAATTGTAGAAGTCAAGGAACACTGGCCGCACCTGTTATCGCAGAAATACCTTACATGCCATTTTTGCGAGTTAATGGATATCGAGGAGAACTCATTTTTCAATAATTGGAACTCGATGAAACCTACAATTCTAAACTTCGGCAGTACTATCAAAAATATACCGCTGCAAAATTTTACCGAAAACGATGAAGACATTAAAGTACTACGAATCATTACAACACATTTTAAAGAAAACATTGATTTACTTTTGAAGAAATATCCGGTATTTAACGTTATTGAATTTTTAATTAATCATCAAAACTATAATCTATATTTATTTTTCAGTTGGGAACTTCATTAAACGAGATTGAATCATTTTCTTCAACGCCGTATTTTGCTGTAATTGGTAAATATATGACAATTTCATTAATAAAAACACAGAGTGTACAACATATATATTTTTATTACAGATCAGGCTGAAAATGATAAAATCATTTACTTGTTCATTGAGGGGCATTTACTCGATATAAAATGCAGTTGTATTAAAACTGCAGTATTTTTGATTATGGCTGCTTATTTTGTGTTTAATATAAAATATCCAGCAGAAATGTCCCAGTCCTTAGAAGTGATGCAAAAAGCATTCTTAAATGTGGACGTTAATTTCTCTCGGTCCAAAAAGAATAAAATAAACTTTAAATCGAAAGTTGTAAATTTTTTAAAAAAAATATTGAATGCTTAATCTAAACTAGTAAGTTAGACTTGCGGTTAGACAAATTAAAGTCTGAAATGAAATTTTCACAAAGTCAAAAAGTTTGTTTTGTAATAAAATTGGAATATGTATTTTTTTAATTCAAATTTTAGTAATATTATTAAATTTTTGTTATTAGTTTTAAGTAAGAAATGAATTTATGAAAATAAAATGAATTATATTAGTTAAAAATTAAAATATATAAGCTTTAATATTTATAACCCAAAAAATTGGAATTATGGGGTAATTCATGGAAAATTGTATGTGCTTTGGCATGTATAAATACAAAGAGTACGTAAAATTACAGGTATGTTAATGTTTATAAGTACAAGACTTTTCTCGTTCATGTACACACGTTGTGTAAAATTACGAATATTTTCATGGAAACCGTTACATGATTTTGCTAGCAAATTTATGGTTTATTGTCTTTAATTTTAAATGGTTCTTTATTATTAATATTTAATGTAATTTTACGTGAAAAGGTTCGGCAATTTTGCCCACCTGAAAATGTGCGTAATATTCAAAGAATTTTTTTTACTGTGTATAAACATAACAGCAACCAAAAATTTGTATCAAGTTCAAGTTCAAGGATAAATTACATGAATTTGTTTGTTTACAAATTATTTGGATATTGGTTTTGCTGTCGTATAGATAAACAGTGTTACAAGAAGTGGATAAATCTCTAAAGGTAAGAACTATGTAATATTAATTTTAACAAATAATATTCGTCCAGCAAGAACACAAGTAAATATTTTTATGTCGTAGAAATTATTTGATAATTAATTTCTGAATTTTTTAGGTTATGAAAAATACTAGAGTATTTCATTTTCGAGAAAATTGGAAAAACGATAGACTAATATCAAATTGGATAAAACAAAATTTGAGTAGCGATAAGAACATATATCCTGTTGTTTGCATGGTCTGCAATATAAAATTGAAAGTTAAATCTGAGAAGTGATTTAATTGCACATGCAAAGTCGAATGGACATATAACTAAGTCAAACGCAATTTTGGCACAACCCACAATTTCAAGCAAAATGCATGAACCAATTAAACTTAGAATCAAAACACACAACAGTAACCAAACCTCTCAAAATTTAAATAACAAAATTAATCATCATGAATCTAATTATATTAATTTTACTGTGTTTTGATTTTTCGCTTCAAGATGACTCATCTATAATACATTCAGGGATGATTACCTCTAAATTAAATGACGTTTTTGTTTATGATCTAAATTACCTCATTGCTATACATATTCCTGTACCAAAACATACAAAGATTACTCCTGATCCTAGACTCAAGGATCGTGGGACTTATTCTCAAATGGTTGATATATTAAACAATCTACCTGAAAAATTGGAATCACATCGAAAGAAACGATGGCTCGATCATGGATTACTGCCTTTTGTCGGATGGATTCAATCAAAAATAACTGGAGTCGCAACATTATCTGATATAGATGATATCAAATACAGCACAAAGGGTCTTGCTGATTATGTCACTAATTTGAAGGATGTATTGAAATCTCAGAATAATCAAATTGCATCATTAATTCATGGAGTTGAAATAATTGACAAAAAAACAGAATTTCTTTCGAAACATTTAACTGAACTAGAAGAACGAGTTGACAGCAATTTTAAGCTGATGGGAAATCTGGCTAGGAAAACATCAGAAGAGATGCATGGAGTGATGGCTGCAATCCTAACTCTTTCAGCTTGGACGGTGAATAACTTAATTGTTGATGGATGGGATAAGAAATTTAGTGAAAGCAAAATGTTATGTAAATTGGGTCTAATCCCCTATCAAATGATAAGTCCTGATTATTTGAAAGAATTATTATCTACAACTAAAATTCCTGATAATTACCAACTAGCAATACCATTATCCCGTATTGAATATTATTATAAGTTTAGAATCGCAACATGTGATGATTCTCAGGGTGACTTACAAATTGTAATAGCGGTTCCTTTAACTTCAATAAAAGATATAACTTCTGTATATCGGTTATCATCGATTCGCATTAAAATCAAAAATCAATTTTATCAGGTAACAAATTCAGCTCTCCATAGAATTATCGAAACAAATTAATCATTATTTGTTCTTGATGATTTCACAGATGAATGCTTGTCATCTCAACCATTGTCTGAGACGTCTTGTTTAAGCAAAGTTACTACAGTTAGTTCATTGAGAACTGATCATTGTTTGCATATGGTTCTGAGAGGAGGGAAAATGTCTACAATCAAAGGCCAATGTAAACTTTACAATATGATTAGTAATCCACCTGAATGGATCACATTTAACAGGTTTTTAGCGGGCTTAATGACGGATGGATCTGCACGCGGTTTATCAATGCGGACTTTCCAAGCTCTCAGATTTCCTTGTATTTCGTGAATCCAAACGATTTGGTTGGGTTGTTTAATGTTGATGCTCCAATATTCAATATAATTCCGGAATCCGTTGGTTCGAAATCCGGCTCGAAGGACCAAAAATGTACCAAATTGGGTGTTGGTACAGAAGGTTCAATAAACTTGGTCTTGGTAATGATATCGATTGTGATATTAAAACACAAGTCCCTTTGGTTTATAATTCACAATTTTTTTTATTTTATTCGATTGGTGTAGCTGCTTTGGTGGTCTCAATTGAAAAGAAAGTATTTCGTAAAATAAATTTTTATGTTGTGTGCAGTTCATCTAACCGCCGATAGTTGTTGTAAAATGGTTTCTGCATGGAACGTACTCATGCTTATTCTATTTGAGCTACCAAAGTCTAGTACAATTTTTTGTTACCTTTACAATATTTAAATGGCGATTAAATCTAGTTGTCAATATTTTGTTTACATTTTATTGTAAACAAGATTTACTTAAAAATTAAATTAGTTATTTAAATATAATATGATAGTGATATTAAAAGTGATTAACAAGTGATTAACAAATAGGTAACTATAATTATCAATATACAATTAAAATATATTTGTGTTTTATAGTTAAACCTTTATATAATATACAATTTGTTTGTTTAGGTATAAACATAACAGCAACCAAAAATTTGTATCAAGTTCAAGTTCAAGGATAAATTACATGAATTTGTTTGTTTACAAATTATTTGGATATTGGTTTTGCTGTCGTATAGATAAACAGTGTTACAAGAAGTGGATAAATCTCTAAAGGTAAGAACTATGTAATATTAATTTTAACAAATAATATTCGTCCAGCAAGAACACAAGTAAATATTTTTATGTCGTAGAAATTATTTGATAATTAATTTCTGAATTTTTTAGGTTATGAAAAATACTAGAGTATTTCATTTTCGAGAAAATTGGAAAAACGATAGACTAATATCAAATTGGATAAAACAAAATTTGAGTAGCGATAAGAACATATATCCTGTTGTTTGCATGGTCTGCAATATAAAATTGAAAGTTAAATCTGAGAAGTGATTTAATTGCACATGCAAAGTCGAATGGACATATAACTAAGTCAAACGCAATTTTGGCACAACCCACAATTTCAAGCAAAATGCATGAACCAATTAAACTTAGAATCAAAACACACAACAGTAACCAAACCTCTCAAAATTTAAATAACAAAATTAATCATCATGAATCTAATTATATTAATTTTACTGTGTTTTGATTTTTCGCTTCAAGATGACTCATCTATAATACATTCAGGGATGATTACCTCTAAATTAAATGACGTTTTTGTTTATGATCTAAATTACCTCATTGCTATACATATTCCTGTACCAAAACATACAAAGATTACTCCTGATCCTAGACTCAAGGATCGTGGGACTTATTCTCAAATGGTTGATATATTAAACGATCTACCTGAAAAATTGGAATCACATCGAAAGAAACGATGGCTCGATCATGGATTACTGCCTTTTGTCGGATGGATTCAATCAAAAATAACTGGAGTCGCAACATTATCTGATATAGATGATATCAAATACAGCACAAAGGGTCTTGCTGATTATGTCACTAATTTGAAGGATGTATTGAAATCTCAGAATAATCAAATTGCATCATTAATTCATGGAGTTGAAATAATTGACAAAAAAACAGAATTTCTTTCGAAACATTTAACTGAACTAGAAGAACGAGTTGACAGCAATTTTAAGCTGATGGGAAATCTGGCTAGGAAAACATCAGAAGAGATGCATGGAGTGATGGCTGCAATCCTAACTCTTTCAGCTTGGACGGTGAATAACTTAATTGTTGATGGATGGGATAAGAAATTTAGTGAAAGCAAAATGTTATGTAAATTGGGTCTAATCCCCTATCAAATGATAAGTCCTGATTATTTGAAAGAATTATTATCTACAACTAAAATTCCTGATAATTACCAACTAGCAATACCATTATCCCGTATTGAATATTATTATAAGTTTAGAATCGCAACATGTGATGATTCTCAGGGTGACTTACAAATTGTAATAGCGGTTCCTTTAACTTCAATAAAAGATATAACTTCTGTATATCGGTTATCATCGATTCGCATTAAAATCAAAAATCAATTTTATCAGGTAACAAATTCAGCTCTCCATAGAATTATCGAAACAAATTAATCATTATTTGTTCTTGATGATTTCACAGATGAATGCTTGTCATCTCAACCATTGTCTGAGACGTCTTGTTTAAGCAAAGTTACTACAGTTAGTTCATTGAGAACTGATCATTGTTTGCATATGGTTCTGAGAGGAGGGAAAATGTCTACAATCAAAGGCCAATGTAAACTTTACAATATGATTAGTAATCCACCTGAATGGATCACATTTAACAGGTTTTTAGCGGGCTTAATGACGGATGGATCTGCACGCGGTTTATCAATGCGGACTTTCCAAGCTCTCAGATTTCCTTGTATTTCGTGAATCCAAACGATTTGGTTGGGTTGTTTAATGTTGATGCTCCAATATTCAATATAATTCCGGAATCCGTTGGTTCGAAATCCGGCTCGAAGGACCAAAAATGTACCAAATTGGGTGTTGGTACAGAAGGTTCAATAAACTTGGTCTTGGTAATGATATCGATTGTGATATTAAAACACAAGTCCCTTTGGTTTATAATTCACAATTTTTTTTATTTTATTCGATTGGTGTAGCTGCTTTGGTGGTCTCAATTGAAAAGAAAGTATTTCGTAAAATAAATTTTTATGTTGTGTGCAGTTCATCTAACCGCCGATAGTTGTTGTAAAATGGTTTCTGCATGGAACGTACTCATGCTTATTCTATTTGAGCTACCAAAGTCTAGTACAATTTTTTGTTACCTTTACAATATTTAAATGGCGATTAAATCTAGTTGTCAATATTTTGTTTACATTTTATTGTAAACAAGATTTACTTAAAAATTAAATTAGTTATTTAAATATAATATGATAGTGATATTAAAAGTGATTAACAAGTGATTAACAAATAGGTAACTATAATTATCAATATACAATTAAAATATATTTGTGTTTTATAGTTAAACCTTTATATAATATACAATTTGTTTGTTTAGGTATAAACATAACAGCAACCAAAAATTTGTATCAAGTTCAAGTTCAAGGATAAATTACATGAATTTGTTTGTTTACAAATTATTTGGATATTGGTTTTGCTGTCGTATAGATAAACAGTGTTACAAGAAGTGGATAAATCTCTAAAGGTAAGAACTATGTAATATTAATTTTAACAAATAATATTCGTCCAGCAAGAACACAAGTAAATATTTTTATGTCGTAGAAATTATTTGATAATTAATTTCTGAATTTTTTAGGTTATGAAAAATACTAGAGTATTTCATTTTCGAGAAAATTGGAAAAACGATAGACTAATATCAAATTGGATAAAACAAAATTTGAGTAGCGATAAGAACATATATCCTGTTGTTTGCATGGTCTGCAATATAAAATTGAAAGTTAAATCTGAGAAGTGATTTAATTGCACATGCAAAGTCGAATGGACATATAACTAAGTCAAACGCAATTTTGGCACAACCCACAATTTCAAGCAAAATGCATGAACCAATTAAACTTAGAATCAAAACACACAACAGTAACCAAACCTCTCAAAATTTAAATAACAAAATTAATCATCATGAATCTAATTATATTAATTTTAGTGTGTTTTGATTTTTCGCTTCAAGATGACTCATCTATAATACATTCAGGGATGATTACCTCTAAATTAAATGACGTTTTTGTTTATGATCTAAATTACCTCATTGCTATACATATTCCTGTACCAAAACATACAAAGATTACTCCTGATCCTAGACTCAAGGATCGTGGGACTTATTCTCAAATGGTTGATATATTAAACAATCTACCTGAAAAATTGGAATCACATCGAAAGAAACGATGGCTCGATCATGGATTACTGCCTTTTGTCGGATGGATTCAATCAAAAATAACTGGAGTCGCAACATTATCTGATATAGATGATATCAAATACAGCACAAAGGGTCTTGCTGATTATGTCACTAATTTGAAGGATGTATTGAAATCTCAGAATAATCAAATTGCATCATTAATTCATGGAGTTGAAATAATTGACAAAAAAACAGAATTTCTTTCGAAACATTTAACTGAACTAGAAGAACGAGTTGACAGCAATTTTAAGCTGATGGGAAATCTGGCTAGGAAAACATCAGAAGAGATGCATGGAGTGATGGCTGCAATCCTAACTCTTTCAGCTTGGACGGTGAATAACTTAATTGTTGATGGATGGGATAAGAAATTTAGTGAAAGCAAAATGTTATGTAAATTGGGTCTAATCCCCTATCAAATGATAAGTCCTGATTATTTGAAAGAATTATTATCTACAACTAAAATTCCTGATAATTACCAACTAGCAATACCATTATCCCGTATTGAATATTATTATAAGTTTAGAATCGCAACATGTGATGATTCTCAGGGTGACTTACAAATTGTAATAGCGGTTCCTTTAACTTCAATAAAAGATATAACTTCTGTATATCGGTTATCATCGATTCGCATTAAAATCAAAAATCAATTTTATCAGGTAACAAATTCAGCTCTCCATAGAATTATCGAAACAAATTAATCATTATTTGTTCTTGATGATTTCACAGATGAATGCTTGTCATCTCAACCATTGTCTGAGACGTCTTGTTTAAGCAAAGTTACTACAGTTAGTTCATTGAGAACTGATCATTGTTTGCATATGGTTCTGAGAGAAGGGAAAATGTCTACAATCAAAGGCCAATGTAAACTTTACAATATGATTAGTAATCCACCTGAATGGATCACATTTAACAGGTTTTTAGCGGGCTTAATGACGGATGGATCTGCACGCGGTTTATCAATGCGGACTTTCCAAGCTCTCAGATTTCCTTGTATTTCGTGAATCCAAACGATTTGGTTGGGTTGTTTAATGTTGATGCTCCAATATTCAATATAATTCCGGAATCCGTTGGTTCGAAATCCGGCTCGAAGGACCAAAAATGTACCAAATTGGGTGTTGGTACAGAAGGTTCAATAAACTTGGTCTTGGTAATGATATCGATTGTGATATTAAAACACAAGTCCCTTTGGTTTATAATTCACAATTTTTTTTATTTTATTCGATTGGTGTAGCTGCTTTGGTGGTCTCAATTGAAAAGAAAGTATTTCGTAAAATAAATTTTTATGTTGTGTGCAGTTCATCTAACCGCCGATAGTTGTTGTAAAATGGTTTCTGCATGGAACGTACTCATGCTTATTCTATTTGAGCTACCAAAGTCTAGTACAATTTTTTGTTACCTTTACAATATTTAAATGGCGATTAAATCTAGTTGTCAATATTTTGTTTACATTTTATTGTAAACAAGATTTACTTAAAAATTAAATTAGTTATTTAAATATAATATGATAGTGATATTAAAAGTGATTAACAAGTGATTAACAAATAGGTAACTATAATTATCAATATACAATTAAAATATATTTGTGTTTTATAGTTAAACCTTTATATAATATACAATTTGTTTGTTTAGGTATAAACATAACAGCAACCAAAAATTTGTATCAAGTTCAAGTTCAAGGATAAATTACATGAATTTGTTTGTTTACAAATTATTTGGATATTGGTTTTGCTGTCGTATAGATAAACAGTGTTACAAGAAGTGGATAAATCTCTAAAGGTAAGAACTATGTAATATTAATTTTAACAAATAATATTCGTCCAGCAAGAACACAAGTAAATATTTTTATGTCGTAGAAATTATTTGATAATTAATTTCTGAATTTTTTAGGTTATGAAAAATACTAGAGTATTTCATTTTCGAGAAAATTGGAAAAACGATAGACTAATATCAAATTGGATAAAACAAAATTTGAGTAGCGATAAGAACATATATCCTGTTGTTTGCATGGTCTGCAATATAAAATTGAAAGTTAAATCTGAGAAGTGATTTAATTGCACATGCAAAGTCGAATGGACATATAACTAAGTCAAACGCAATTTTGGCACAACCCACAATTTCAAGCAAAATGCATGAACCAATTAAACTTAGAATCAAAACACACAACAGTAACCAAACCTCTCAAAATTTAAATAACAAAATTAATCATCATGAATCTAATTATATTAATTTTAGTGTGTTTTGATTTTTCGCTTCAAGATGACTCATCTATAATACATTCAGGGATGATTACCTCTAAATTAAATGACGTTTTTGTTTATGATCTAAATTACCTCATTGCTATACATATTCCTGTACCAAAACATACAAAGATTACTCCTGATCCTAGACTCAAGGATCGTGGGACTTATTCTCAAATGGTTGATATATTAAACAATCTACCTGAAAAATTGGAATCACATCGAAAGAAACGATGGCTCGATCATGGATTACTGCCTTTTGTCGGATGGATTCAATCAAAAATAACTGGAGTCGCAACATTATCTGATATAGATGATATCAAATACAGCACAAAGGGTCTTGCTGATTATGTCACTAATTTGAAGGATGTATTGAAATCTCAGAATAATCAAATTGCATCATTAATTCATGGAGTTGAAATAATTGACAAAAAAACAGAATTTCTTTCGAAACATTTAACTGAACTAGAAGAACGAGTTGACAGCAATTTTAAGCTGATGGGAAATCTGGCTAGGAAAACATCAGAAGAGATGCATGGAGTGATGGCTGCAATCCTAACTCTTTCAGCTTGGACGGTGAATAACTTAATTGTTGATGGATGGGATAAGAAATTTAGTGAAAGCAAAATGTTATGTAAATTGGGTCTAATCCCCTATCAAATGATAAGTCCTGATTATTTGAAAGAATTATTATCTACAACTAAAATTCCTGATAATTACCAACTAGCAATACCATTATCCCGTATTGAATATTATTATAAGTTTAGAATCGCAACATGTGATGATTCTCAGGGTGACTTACAAATTGTAATAGCGGTTCCTTTAACTTCAATAAAAGATATAACTTCTGTATATCGGTTATCATCGATTCGCATTAAAATCAAAAATCAATTTTATCAGGTAACAAATTCAGCTCTCCATAGAATTATCGAAACAAATTAATCATTATTTGTTCTTGATGATTTCACAGATGAATGCTTGTCATCTCAACCATTGTCTGAGACGTCTTGTTTAAGCAAAGTTACTACAGTTAGTTCATTGAGAACTGATCATTGTTTGCATATGGTTCTGAGAGGAGGGAAAATGTCTACAATCAAAGGCCAATGTAAACTTTACAATATGATTAGTAATCCACCTGAATGGATCACATTTAACAGGTTTTTAGCGGGCTTAATGACGGATGGATCTGCACGCGGTTTATCAATGCGGACTTTCCAAGCTCTCAGATTTCCTTGTATTTCGTGAATCCAAACGATTTGGTTGGGTTGTTTAATGTTGATGCTCCAATATTCAATATAATTCCGGAATCCGTTGGTTCGAAATCCGGCTCGAAGGACCAAAAATGTACCAAATTGGGTGTTGGTACAGAAGGTTCAATAAACTTGGTCTTGGTAATGATATCGATTGTGATATTAAAACACAAGTCCCTTTGGTTTATAATTCACAATTTTTTTTATTTTATTCGATTGGTGTAGCTGCTTTGGTGGTCTCAATTGAAAAGAAAGTATTTCGTAAAATAAATTTTTATGTTGTGTGCAGTTCATCTAACCGCCGATAGTTGTTGTAAAATGGTTTCTGCATGGAACGTACTCATGCTTATTCTATTTGAGCTACCAAAGTCTAGTACAATTTTTTGTTACCTTTACAATATTTAAATGGCGATTAAATCTAGTTGTCAATATTTTGTTTACATTTTATTGTAAACAAGATTTACTTAAAAATTAAATTAGTTATTTAAATATAATATGATAGTGATATTAAAAGTGATTAACAAGTGATTAACAAATAGGTAACTATAATTATCAATATACAATTAAAATATATTTGTGTTTTATAGTTAAACCTTTATATAATATACAATTTGTTTGTTTAGGTATAAACATAACAGCAACCAAAAATTTGTATCAAGTTCAAGTTCAAGGATAAATTACATGAATTTGTTTGTTTACAAATTATTTGGATATTGGTTTTGCTGTCGTAGAGATAAACAGTGTTACAAGAAGTGGATAAATCTCTAAAGGTAAGAACTATGTAATATTAATTTTAACAAATAATATTCGTCCAGCAAGAACACAAGTAAATATTTTTATGTCGTAGAAATTATTTGATAATTAATTTCTGAATTTTTTAGGTTATGAAAAATACTAGAGTATTTCATTTTCGAGAAAATTGGAAAAACGATAGACTAATATCAAATTGGATAAAACAAAATTTGAGTAGCGATAAGAACATATATCCTGTTGTTTGCATGGTCTGCAATATAAAATTGAAAGTTAAATCTGAGAAGTGATTTAATTGCACATGCAAAGTCGAATGGACATATAACTAAGTCAAACGCAATTTTGGCACAACCCACAATTTCAAGCAAAATGCATGAACCAATTAAACTTAGAATCAAAACACACAACAGTAACCAAACCTCTCAAAATTTAAATAACAAAATTAATCATCATGAATCTAATTATATTAATTTTAGTGTGTTTTGATTTTTCGCTTCAAGATGACTCATCTATAATACATTCAGGGATGATTACCTCTAAATTAAATGACGTTTTTGTTTATGATCTAAATTACCTCATTGCTATACATATTCCTGTACCAAAACATACAAAGATTACTCCTGATCCTAGACTCAAGGATCGTGGGACTTATTCTCAAATGGTTGATATATTAAACAATCTACCTGAAAAATTGGAATCACATCGAAAGAAACGATGGCTCGATCATGGATTACTGCCTTTTGTCGGATGGATTCAATCAAAAATAACTGGAGTCGCAACATTATCTGATATAGATGATATCAAATATAGCACAAAGGGTCTTGCTGATTATGTCACTAATTTGAAGGATGTATTGAAATCTCAGAATAATCAAATTGCATCATTAATTCATGGAGTTGAAATAATTGACAAAAAAACAGAATTTCTTTCGAAACATTTAACTGAACTAGAAGAACGAGTTGACAGCAATTTTAAGCTGATGGGAAATCTGGCTAGGAAAACATCAGAAGAGATGCATGGAGTGATGGCTGCAATCCTAACTCTTTCAGCTTGGACGGTGAATAACTTAATTGTTGATGGATGGGATAAGAAATTTAGTGAAAGCAAAATGTTATGTAAATTGGGTCTAATCCCCTATCAAATGATAAGTCCTGATTATTTGAAAGAATTATTATCTACAACTAAAATTCCTGATAATTACCAACTAGCAATACCATTATCCCGTATTGAATATTATTATAAGTTTAGAATCGCAACATGTGATGATTCTCAGGGTGACTTACAAATTGTAATAGCGGTTCCTTTAACTTCAATAAAAGATATAACTTCTGTATATCGGTTATCATCGATTCGCATTAAAATCAAAAATCAATTTTATCAGGTAACAAATTCAGCTCTCCATAGAATTATCGAAACAAATTAATCATTATTTGTTCTTGATGATTTCACAGATGAATGCTTGTCATCTCAACCATTGTCTGAGACGTCTTGTTTAAGCAAAGTTACTACAGTTAGTTCATTGAGAACTGATCATTGTTTGCATATGGTTCTGAGAGGAGGGAAAATGTCTACAATCAAAGGCCAATGTAAACTTTACAATATGATTAGTAATCCACCTGAATGGATCACATTTAACAGGTTTTTAGCGGGCTTAATGACGGATGGATCTGCACGCGGTTTATCAATGCGGACTTTCCAAGCTCTCAGATTTCCTTGTATTTCGTGAATCCAAACGATTTGGTTGGGTTGTTTAATGTTGATGCTCCAATATTCAATATAATTCCGGAATCCGTTGGTTCGAAATCCGGCTCGAAGGACCAAAAATGTACCAAATTGGGTGTTGGTACAGAAGGTTCAATAAACTTGGTCTTGGTAATGATATCGATTGTGATATTAAAACACAAGTCCCTTTGGTTTATAATTCACAATTTTTTTTATTTTATTCGATTGGTGTAGCTGCTTTGGTGGTCTCAATTGAAAAGAAAGTATTTCGTAAAATAAATTTTTATGTTGTGTGCAGTTCATCTAACCGCCGATAGTTGTTGTAAAATGGTTTCTGCATGGAACGTACTCATGCTTATTCTATTTGAGCTACCAAAGTCTAGTACAATTTTTTGTTACCTTTACAATATTTAAATGGCGATTAAATCTAGTTGTCAATATTTTGTTTACATTTTATTGTAAACAAGATTTACTTAAAAATTAAATTAGTTATTTAAATATAATATGATAGTGATATTAAAAGTGATTAACAAGTGATTAACAAATAGGTAACTATAATTATCAATATACAATTAAAATATATTTGTGTTTTATAGTTAAACCTTTATATAATATACAATTTGTTTGTTTAGGTATAAACATAACAGCAACCAAAAATTTGTATCAAGTTCAAGTTCAAGGATAAATTACATGAATTTGTTTGTTTACAAATTATTTGGATATTGGTTTTGCTGTCGTATAGATAAACAGTGTTACAAGAAGTGGATAAATCTCTAAAGGTAAGAACTATGTAATATTAATTTTAACAAATAATATTCGTCCAGCAAGAACACAAGTAAATATTTTTATGTCGTAGAAATTATTTGATAATTAATTTCTGAATTTTTTAGGTTATGAAAAATACTAGAGTATTTCATTTTCGAGAAAATTGGAAAAACGATAGACTAATATCAAATTGGATAAAACAAAATTTGAGTAGCGATAAGAACATATATCCTGTTGTTTGCATGGTCTGCAATATAAAATTGAAAGTTAAATCTGAGAAGTGATTTAATTGCACATGCAAAGTCGAATGGACATATAACTAAGTCAAACGCAATTTTGGCACAACCCACAATTTCAAGCAAAATGCATGAACCAATTAAACTTAGAATCAAAACACACAACAGTAACCAAACCTCTCAAAATTTAAATAACAAAATTAATCATCATGAATCTAATTATATTAATTTTAGTGTGTTTTGATTTTTCGCTTCAAGATGACTCATCTATAATACATTCAGGGATGATTACCTCTAAATTAAATGACGTTTTTGTTTATGATCTAAATTACCTCATTGCTATACATATTCCTGTACCAAAACATACAAAGATTACTCCTGATCCTAGACTCAAGGATCGTGGGACTTATTCTCAAATGGTTGATATATTAAACAATCTACCTGAAAAATTGGAATCACATCGAAAGAAACGATGGCTCGATCATGGATTACTGCCTTTTGTCGGATGGATTCAATCAAAAATAACTGGAGTCGCAACATTATCTGATATAGATGATATCAAATACAGCACAAAGGGTCTTGCTGATTATGTCACTAATTTGAAGGATGTATTGAAATCTCAGAATAATCAAATTGCATCATTAATTCATGGAGTTGAAATAATTGACAAAAAAACAGAATTTCTTTCGAAACATTTAACTGAACTAGAAGAACGAGTTGACAGCAATTTTAAGCTGATGGGAAATCTGGCTAGGAAAACATCAGAAGAGATGCATGGAGTGATGGCTGCAATCCTAACTCTTTCAGCTTGGACGGTGAATAACTTAATTGTTGATGGATGGGATAAGAAATTTAGTGAAAGCAAAATGTTATGTAAATTGGGTCTAATCCCCTATCAAATGATAAGTCCTGATTATTTGAAAGAATTATTATCTACAACTAAAATTCCTGATAATTACCAACTAGCAATACCATTATCCCGTATTGAATATTATTATAAGTTTAGAATCGCAACATGTGATGATTCTCAGGGTGACTTACAAATTGTAATAGCGGTTCCTTTAACTTCAATAAAAGATATAACTTCTGTATATCGGTTATCATCGATTCCCATTAAAATCAAAAATCAATTTTATCAGGTAACAAATTCAGCTCTCCATAGAATTATCGAAACAAATTAATCATTATTTGTTCTTGATGATTTCACAGATGAATGCTTGTCATCTCAACCATTGTCTGAGACGTCTTGTTTAAGCAAAGTTACTACAGTTAGTTCATTGAGAACTGATCATTGTTTGCATATGGTTCTAAGAGGAGGGAAAATGTCTACAATCAAAGGCCAATGTAAACTTTACAATATGATTAGTAATCCACCTGAATGGATCACATTTAACAGGTTTTTAGCGGGCTTAATGACGGATGGATCTGCACGCGGTTTATCAATGCGGACTTTCCAAGCTCTCAGATTTCCTTGTATTTCGTGAATCCAAACGATTTGGTTGGGTTGTTTAATGTTGATGCTCCAATATTCAATATAATTCCGGAATCCGTTGGTTCGAAATCCGGCTCGAAGGACCAAAAATGTACCAAATTGGGTGTTGGTACAGAAGGTTCAATAAACTTGGTCTTGGTAATGATATCGATTGTGATATTAAAACACAAGTCCCTTTGGTTTATAATTCACAATTTTTTTTATTTTATTCGATTGGTGTAGCTGCTTTGGTGGTCTCAATTGAAAAGAAAGTATTTCGTAAAATAAATTTTTATGTTGTGTGCAGTTCATCTAACCGCCGATAGTTGTTGTAAAATGGTTTCTGCATGGAACGTACTCATGCTTATTCTATTTGAGCTACCAAAGTCTAGTACAATTTTTTGTTACCTTTACAATATTTAAATGGCGATTAAATCTAGTTGTCAATATTTTGTTTACATTTTATTGTAAACAAGATTTACTTAAAAATTAAATTAGTTATTTAAATATAATATGATAGTGATATTAAAAGTGATTAACAAGTGATTAACAAATAGGTAACTATAATTATCAATATACAATTAAAATATATTTGTGTTTTATAGTTAAACCTTTATATAATATACAATTTGTTTGTTTAGGTATAAACATAACAGCAACCAAAAATTTGTATCAAGTTCAAGTTCAAGGATAAATTACATGAATTTGTTTGTTTACAAATTATTTGGATATTGGTTTTGCTGTCGTATAGATAAACAGTGTTACAAGAAGTGGATAAATCTCTAAAGGTAAGAACTATGTAATATTAATTTTAACAAATAATATTCGTCCAGCAAGAACACAAGTAAATATTTTTATGTCGTAGAAATTATTTGATAATTAATTTCTGAATTTTTTAGGTTATGAAAAATACTAGAGTATTTCATTTTCGAGAAAATTGGAAAAACGATAGACTAATATCAAATTGGATAAAACAAAATTTGAGTAGCGATAAGAACATATATCCTGTTGTTTGCATGGTCTGCAATATAAAATTGAAAGTTAAATCTGAGAAGTGATTTAATTGCACATGCAAAGTCGAATGGACATAACGGGTGATTTTTTAAGAGCTTGAGAACTTTTTTTTAAAAAAAAACGCATAAAATTTGCAAAATCTCATCGGTTCTTTATTTGAAACGTTAGATTGGTCCATGACATTTACTTTTTGAAGATAATTTCATTTAAATGTTGACCGCGGCTGCGTCTTAGGTGGTCCATTCGGAAAGTCCAATTTTGGGCAACTTTTTCGAGCATTTCGGCCGGAATAGCCCGAATTTCTTCGGAAATGTTGTCCAAAACTGGAATAGTTGCTGGCTTATTTCTGTAGACTTTAGACTTGACGTAGCCCCACAAAAAATAGTCTAAAGGCGTCAAATCGCATGATCTTGGTGCCCAACTTACCGGGCCATTTCTTGAGATGAATTGTTCTTCGAAGTTTTCCCTCAAAATGGCCATAGAATCGCGAGCTGTGTGGCATGTAGCGCCATCTTGTTGAAACCACATGTCAACTAAGTTCAGTTCTTCCATTTTTGGCAACAAAAAGTTTGTTAGCATCGAACGATAGCGATCGCCATTCACCGTAACGTTGCGTCCAACAGCATCTTTGAAAAAATACGGTCCAATGATTCCACCAGCGTACAAACCACACCAAACAGTGCATTTTTCGGGATGCATGGGCAGTTCTTGAACGGCTTCTGGTTGCTCTTCACTCCAAATGCGGCAATTGTGCTTATTTACGTAGCCATTCAACCAGAAATGAGCCTCATCGCTGAACAAAATTTGTCGATAAAAAAGCGGATTTTCTGCCAACTTTTCTAGGGCCCATTCACTGAAAATTCGACGTTGTGGCAGATCGTTCGGCTTCAGTTCTTGCAGGAGCTGTATTTTATACGGTTTTACACCAAGATCTTTGCGTAAAATCTTCCATGTCGTCGAATAACACAAACCCAATTGCTGCGAACGGCGACGAATCGACATTTCACGGTCTTCAGCAACACTCTCAGAAACAGACGCAATATTCTCTTCTGTACGCACTGTACGCATTCGTGTGGTTGGTTTAATGTCCAATAAAGTAAACTGAGTGCGAAACTTGGTCACAATCGCATTAATTGTTTGCTCACTTGGTCGATTATGTAGACCATAAATCGGACGTAAATCGCGAAACACTTTTCGAACCGAACACTGATTTTTGTAATATAATTCAATTATTTGCAAGCGTTGCTCGTTAGTAAGTCTATTCATTATGAAATGTCAAAGCATACTGAGCATCTTTCTCTTTGACACCTTGTCTGAAATCCCGCGTGATCTGTCAAATACTAATGCATGAAAATCCTAACCACAAAAAAATCACCCTTTATAACTAAGTCAAACGCAATTTTGGCACAACCCACAATTTCAAGCAAAATGCATGAACCAATTAAACTTAGAATCAAAACACACAACAGTAACCAAACCTCTCAAAATTTAAATAACAAAATTAATCATCATGAATCTAATTATATTAATTTTACTGTGTTTTGATTTTTCGCTTCAAGATGACTCATCTATAATACATTCAGGGATGATTACCTCTAAATTAAATGACGTTTTTGTTTATGATCTAAATTACCTCATTGCTATACATATTCCTGTACCAAAACATACAAAGATTACTCCTGATCCTAGACTCAAGGATCGTGGGACTTATTCTCAAATGGTTGATATATTAAACAATCTACCTGAAAAATTGGAATCACATCGAAAGAAACGATGGCTCGATCATGGATTACTGCCTTTTGTCGGATGGATTCAATCAAAAATAACTGGAGTCGCAACATTATCTGATATAGATGATATCAAATACAGCACAAAGGGTCTTGCTGATTATGTCACTAATTTGAAGGATGTATTGAAATCTCAGAATAATCAAATTGCATCATTAATTCATGGAGTTGAAATAATTGACAAAAAAACAGAATTTCTTTCGAAACATTTAACTGAACTAGAAGAACGAGTTGACAGCAATTTTAAGCTGATGGGAAATCTGGCTAGGAAAACATCAGAAGAGATGCATGGAGTGATGGCTGCAATCCTAACTCTTTCAGCTTGGACGGTGAATAACTTAATTGTTGATGGATGGGATAAGAAATTTAGTGAAAGCAAAATGTTATGTAAATTGGGTCTAATCCCCTATCAAATGATAAGTCCTGATTATTTGAAAGAATTATTATCTACAACTAAAATTCCTGATAATTACCAACTAGCAATACCATTATCCCGTATTGAATATTATTATAAGTTTAGAATCGCAACATGTGATGATTCTCAGGGTGACTTACAAATTGTAATAGCGGTTCCTTTAACTTCAATAAAAGATATAACTTCTGTATATCGGTTATCATCGATTCGCATTAAAATCAAAAATCAATTTTATCAGGTAACAAATTCAGCTCTCCATAGAATTATCGAAACAAATTAATCATTATTTGTTCTTGATGATTTCACAGATGAATGCTTGTCATCTCAACCATTGTCTGAGACGTCTTGTTTAAGCAAAGTTACTACAGTTAGTTCATTGAGAACTGATCATTGTTTGCATATGGTTCTAAGAGGAGGGAAAATGTCTACAATCAAAGGCCAATGTAAACTTTACAATATGATTAGTAATCCACCTGAATGGATCACATTTAACAGGTTTTTAGCGGGCTTAATGACGGATGGATCTGCACGCGGTTTATCAATGCGGACTTTCCAAGCTCTCAGATTTCCTTGTATTTCGTGAATCCAAACGATTTGGTTGGGTTGTTTAATGTTGATGCTCCAATATTCAATATAATTCCGGAATCCGTTGGTTCGAAATCCGGCTCGAAGGACCAAAAATGTACCAAATTGGGTGTTGGTACAGAAGGTTCAATAAACTTGGTCTTGGTAATGATATCGATTGTGATATTAAAACACAAGTCCCTTTGGTTTATAATTCACAATTTTTTTTATTTTATTCGATTGGTGTAGCTGCTTTGGTGGTCTCAATTGAAAAGAAAGTATTTCGTAAAATAAATTTTTATGTTGTGTGCAGTTCATCTAACCGCCGATAGTTGTTGTAAAATGGTTTCTGCATGGAACGTACTCATGCTTATTCTATTTGAGCTACCAAAGTCTAGTACAATTTTTTGTTACCTTTACAATATTTAAATGGCGATTAAATCTAGTTGTCAATATTTTGTTTACATTTTATTGTAAACAAGATTTACTTAAAAATTAAATTAGTTATTTAAATATAATATGATAGTGATATTAAAAGTGATTAACAAGTGATTAACAAATAGGTAACTATAATTATCAATATACAATTAAAATATATTTGTGTTTTATAGTTAAACCTTTATATAATATACAATTTGTTTGTTTAGGTATAAACATAACAGCAACCAAAAATTTGTATCAAGTTCAAGTTCAAGGATAAATTACATGAATTTGTTTGTTTACAAATTATTTGGATATTGGTTTTGCTGTCGTATAGATAAACAGTGTTACAAGAAGTGGATAAATCTCTAAAGGTAAGAACTATGTAATATTAATTTTAACAAATAATATTCGTCCAGCAAGAACACAAGTAAATATTTTTATGTCGTAGAAATTATTTGATAATTAATTTCTGAATTTTTTAGGTTATGAAAAATACTAGAGTATTTCATTTTCGAGAAAATTGGAAAAACGATAGACTAATATCAAATTGGATAAAACAAAATTTGAGTAGCGATAAGAACATATATCCTGTTGTTTGCATGGTCTGCAATATAAAATTGAAAGTTAAATCTGAGAAGTGATTTAATTGCACATGCAAAGTCGAATGGACATATAACTAAGTCAAACGCAATTTTGGCACAACCCACAATTTCAAGCAAAATGCATGAACCAATTAAACTTAGAATCAAAACACACAACAGTAACCAAACCTCTCAAAATTTAAATAACAAAATTAATCATCATGAATCTAATTATATTAATTTTACTGTGTTTTGATTTTTCGCTTCAAGATGACTCATCTATAATACATTCAGGGATGATTACCTCTAAATTAAATGACGTTTTTGTTTATGATCTAAATTACCTCATTGCTATACATATTCCTGTACCAAAACATACAAAGATTACTCCTGATCCTAGACTCAAGGATCGTGGGACTTATTCTCAAATGGTTGATATATTAAACAATCTACCTGAAAAATTGGAATCACATCGAAAGAAACGATGGCTCGATCATGGATTACTGCCTTTTGTCGGATGGATTCAATCAAAAATAACTGGAGTCGCAACATTATCTGATATAGATGATATCAAATACAGCACAAAGGGTCTTGCTGATTATGTCACTAATTTGAAGGATGTATTGAAATCTCAGAATAATCAAATTGCATCATTAATTCATGGAGTTGAAATAATTGACAAAAAAACAGAATTTCTTTCGAAACATTTAACTGAACTAGAAGAACGAGTTGACAGCAATTTTAAGCTGATGGGAAATCTGGCTAGGAAAACATCAGAAGAGATGCATGGAGTGATGGCTGCAATCCTAACTCTTTCAGCTTGGACGGTGAATAACTTAATTGTTGATGGATGGGATAAGAAATTTAGTGAAAGCAAAATGTTATGTAAATTGGGTCTAATCCCCTATCAAATGATAAGTCCTGATTATTTGAAAGAATTATTATCTACAACTAAAATTCCTGATAATTACCAACTAGCAATACCATTATCCCGTATTGAATATTATTATAAGTTTAGAATCGCAACATGTGATGATTCTCAGGGTGACTTACAAATTGTAATAGCGGTTCCTTTAACTTCAATAAAAGATATAACTTCTGTATATCGGTTATCATCGATTCCCATTAAAATCAAAAATCAATTTTATCAGGTAACAAATTCAGCTCTCCATAGAATTATCGAAACAAATTAATCATTATTTGTTCTTGATGATTTCACAGATGAATGCTTGTCATCTCAACCATTGTCTGAGACGTCTTGTTTAAGCAAAGTTACTACAGTTAGTTCATTGAGAACTGATCATTGTTTGCATATGGTTCTGAGAGGAGGGAAAATGTCTACAATCAAAGGCCAATGTAAACTTTACAATATGATTAGTAATCCACCTGAATGGATCACATTTAACAGGTTTTTAGCGGGCTTAATGACGGATGGATCTGCACGCGGTTTATCAATGCGGACTTTCCAAGCTCTCAGATTTCCTTGTATTTCGTGAATCCAAACGATTTGGTTGGGTTGTTTAATGTTGATGCTCCAATATTCAATATAATTCCGGAATCCGTTGGTTCGAAATCCGGCTCGAAGGACCAAAAATGTACCAAATTGGGTGTTGGTACAGAAGGTTCAATAAACTTGGTCTTGGTAATGATATCGATTGTGATATTAAAACACAAGTCCCTTTGGTTTATAATTCACAATTTTTTTTATTTTATTCGATTGGTGTAGCTGCTTTGGTGGTCTCAATTGAAAAGAAAGTATTTCGTAAAATAAATTTTTATGTTGTGTGCAGTTCATCTAACCGCCGATAGTTGTTGTAAAATGGTTTCTGCATGGAACGTACTCATGCTTATTCTATTTGAGCTACCAAAGTCTAGTACAATTTTTTGTTACCTTTACAATATTTAAATGGCGATTAAATCTAGTTGTCAATATTTTGTTTACATTTTATTGTAAACAAGATTTACTTAAAAATTAAATTAGTTATTTAAATATAATATGATAGTGATATTAAAAGTGATTAACAAGTGATTAACAAATAGGTAACTATAATTATCAATATACAATTAAAATATATTTGTGTTTTATAGTTAAACCTTTATATAATATAAAATTTGTTTGTTTAGGTATAAACATAACAGCAACCAAAAATTTGTATCAAGTTCAAGTTCAAGGATAAATTACATGAATTTGTTTGTTTACAAATTATTTGGATATTGGTTTTGCTGTCGTATAGATAAACAGTGTTACAAGAAGTGGATAAATCTCTAAAGGTAAGAACTATGTAATATTAATTTTAACAAATAATATTCTAATAAACTATATATTTCAGGTAATGGACGTAATTAATCTTTAAAATTATAATGGTAAAAGGTAGTATGAATTTAATTAATTAATTTATAATTCTTATTTCTAGGTTTATATGTTATGACGTTTTATGTGTTTAGGTTGAGAGTTTTATTTGAAGCGGTAAGTATTCCAGGTAAGTATTGCATGATTTCTCCAACATACGCATCAACAGAAGTTATGAAAGCCGAGTTGCAGATTGCATAGTTGTAAAAAAGGACTGAAGAAGAAATACATTTTCGAAATCGATCTTCCTAACAATAAAATCAATAAATATTGTCACTCTAAGGAAAATTTTTTACAAGTGTTTTACAAAAAACAATTCAAATTCAATGGCTGCCCTCGTTTCAAAGTTTTTTTATTTTACTAAGTTTGTTACCGGAAACTTCATTGGGAAAACTGTCATCACAGAGCAAAAGGTTAACATTTTATGAGTCGATTTCTCGACTTATAATTTTTACACCGGTAATATATTTTAAAAATATAATTTGTAACAAAAAAATTAATTATAAATTAAATTTCAGCTAAATTCCACATCTGATGAATTACAAGAAAAAACTTTTTTTTTACCATATCTTATAGCGATTGGAGAAAACAGAAAATCCATTACTCAGTTTATGGTTTGTGTCGAAGGTGAAGTGATACAGTTGTCATCTAGTTTCGGAATTAAAGATTCCATGGACATGTTATTTAAGACGCACTACGTGTTCAATCAAAACTTTGAGAAAAGCTTAAAAAATTTTTGGACATTTATTTCGAATTATTTTTTTGGAATTGAAGAAAAACCTCTATCGACAAAAATTTGAGATGTTACAAATAAACTAAAACTCGCTTTAGCCGGTAATATTTATCAATAAAACTTAAAAATTACAATAAGGTTTTCGAATAAGCGGGGTTTCATTTTATAATTTTAAATTACATATTTTATTATTTAATTTAATTAATTTTTGAACTACATATTTACATTTTATATATTTTAATTTAGTTTTCACATTCAAGCAATGTGTGTATTATTTTTATAGTTAAACTGATTATTTGTTATGGAATAATTTAAGCAAATTGTTGAGCCCAACAGTATGAGGCATATACAAATGTATATGCCAATTTTAAATATTATAAAAGTAAAACATAAAACTTACTCAGCGAATTTATTAATTTATTTATTAATATCATATTCAATTCATCATCATTAATATCACATGCATTAATCATCATATAATTTGCATGAAATTAAAATTGTAATTACACAAAAGGTAATTCAAGTTCAAGGCGATATTTTATGAAAATTGTATAAATACGAAATTTAATTTGAATAAAGGGTCAGTTAGAAAAGCAAGTTAAGAGTGTTTTAGTGTTTGAGTGCAGCGCAACACAAATACTACCAAGCAAAAATAAATAAAACTAAAAACTCATTGCTAGAAAGCATATTACATCTTTGAAATATTTCGTAAAACTCTTAAAACTCCAGAAATGAATTATTTTTGTTATCTATGCGGAATGCAATTTAATAATAGTAAAACTACTATAGACCATTTAATTCTCAAAGAACATATACAAGATAAGGATACTGCTAAGATAAAATGTATCGTTAATAAAGGGTGTAACGGTATTTATTGTAAGAAATTATTGTAAACTAATTGCCACCCCACCTTCCGATTTATTCTCTGACAATTGTGAAATTATCACGAGTAGTATTCCTATTGGTGAATTAAAAAATACACCATATCGATCTGAAACTCTAAGAAAAAGCTGTGCTATCGATTTTGAAACGAAAATGAAAATGCTGTATAACACCATGAATAAATTAGGACTCCCAGAAGATACAATTTCAAAGATTTTCATTGCCACTAAGGATTTAGTCAAAGATGTTCTACATTTTTGTGACGTAACCGAATTAAATGATAAATGGAATAATTCTATTGGAAAAACATTTGATAGATATTGTTCAAAATATAAGCGACGTAATACGTTCAAGCTTAATCCATTTTATATTTCACCAGTTCCACATTCTCTAGGTTTCAGATGGGAAACCCGTTTTAATCAATCAACCAATTCATATAAACGCATCATTATTCCGAACACATTTTATTTTGTACCGGTTACTGCAACATTAAGTAAACTATTTCTAAATAATTATTTTAAAAGGCCTTTCGTAGATCATAATAATTTGCACAAATGCGAAAAAACATATTTAAATATCCTTGTTGTGGTTCAACATTCCATTCTATTAAATCAGAATTTGATTCTAGGTACTGGTTACAGGTACAATTATATTACGATGAATTTGAGATTGCAAAAGTGTTAGGAAGTAAAGTCATCATCCATAAAGTAGGTGCAATTTATTTTAATTTACAAAATTTTCCAAATAAATTTAAATCACAGTTAGCCAACATTTTCCTCGTATCTTTATTTTATGTGAATGATATCAAAATTCTTGAAGATACCGGTATATTGGTTAAGGACTTAGGTTACTAACGAGGTACGCTTGTTTCTTTATCTCATGATAATCTGGCTGCCAATGACTTACTAGGTATGACAAAATCTTTTTCGGCGAATAATTTTTGTAGGATTTGTAATATGGACAAAACGAATACGAAAACTTCAACAATTGAAGATATATCATTGCTAAGAGACTCCTCATGTTATGATGTGTTAATAGAACAGCCTCCAGATAAGAAAATTAAGCTTTCCAATACCCAAGGATTTTATCGCCAAACTGTTTTAAATGACGTAAAATATTTCAATACAATGACAAATCATAGTGTTGATTTTATGCATGACGGTTTGGAAGGATTTGTCTCTCTTATACTTAAATACACATTTGAATTTTAAAAATTTTAATTTGCAATTAATAAATGCAAACAATAAATTTTAATTTATTGTTTTTAACAATTTTAAAAATATTACAGATGATATTATCCTCTGAAATAAAAGAATGTGAAATATCAATTCTTGGCTATTTGATCCAGTCCCATTTAAATATTATTGTTAATATTTTCAAGAAACAACTGTCTCCAAAACAGCATTTTTTACTTCATTATCCAAATGTTATACGACACATGGGTCCCGTTATTCACATGTGGACCATGCGTTATGAGTCAAAGCATAGATATTTTACACGATTGAAAATTCAAAACTACATAAACGTGTGTAAGACACAAATATATTCTCGGAAAAAGAAAAATGATGCTAAGTCTTCCCAATTCATCTCCAGTTTATAGTCTCAAATTTTTTGAACACTACTTTCATTATAGAAAGGGGTTTTTTCTAATTAAAGAAAAAGTAAGTGATCTGCTTGTTCACTTCTACAAAATTATTGATATTGTTGAAAAACAAAACGTAATTCATTTCGATGTAACTGAGTTTATTGGAATTTACGATGATTTTTATTGCGCTTTTAATATTTTTGAGAAACAGACCGAGCTAAAATGCATTAAATATTTAGAAATCAAACATATAAAGAGTTGGTGTAACGAATGGCTCGTTCCATGTGTCCTTTCGTCTCGGTTTTTATAAATGTAGAACTTTATTTAACACTCTTCGTTTCCGTAGTATATAATTTTGGGCCATGAGCGATCATGGGTTAATTCTCGGTGTTATGTGTTTAATATCGTCACTGCATGAATGAATGAACCAAAAGTATAAAACCGTAACTCGAAATACATTGTTACCCCTTTATGTATATGGAATGAATAGCTATAGGTAATTATATTTCTAAGTATATATGAGGACCTCATTACCAAAACTTGCCATATGCACTTTCCATAAAAAATTAGTTGAAAGCGGATAATTTTACAGCTGTTTAATAAGATTCTATTTACAAATAGGTATTCCCCGCAAAACTGTTCTTTCTTATTGTAAAACAAACAATAAAATCGATGTTAGTATCAGAACTAGCCATAGCTTGCACAGTTTTCGAAACAAAACTGGCTATTTTTTCTTTATAACAAAACTATCCATATTTTCTATTATTTATAAATTGATTTTAATTTTTATTTTCAAAACTAGCCATAATTTTCATTTACTTTTGGTGCGAATTTTTGACAGTTTGCTAGTAAATTTTTAGTTGTTGAAGTGTTTTTAACATGAACAGACGTTGTGATACCTTTCTAAGTTCTTTTTATAATTTTATTAAATAATTTAACTGTGATAAATAATTTAGCGAGATGGACGAGATGCAACCTAATTTTGTAAAATTAAGCACCAAAGGAAAGGGCCGAAAAAAACTTCAAAATATTGATTCCTGGAAAGCGAAAAAGTTTCAAAAGGCAAGGTGAGTAGAAATACTTGTTGTAATTTTAATTGTAGTTTAATAAACAATTAATTTCATAGACATTCCAAGAAAAAAACACCATCGCTGCCTAACTGTAATCATAATAGTGTATCGAAACGCTGTGCTACACTTACAATTCGGGATATAAATCATTTTAATGCAATATTTTATCAGGATCCTAACAAAATAAAGCAGGATTGTTTTATTTTAAAATATACGACAAGCTGTTTACCAAAGAAAATGAACGCCGGTAAGAAAAGTTGTAGTACAAAATTCTTTATAAAAAAATCAGTGTTAACGCCAGGAACAAAGACAAATAGAATTCCAGTATGCCGGCAAACATTCTTACAAGTTCTGGATATATCCAAAGACAGAGTGCAGAGAATTTGCAAACGTCATTTACTGACTGGGGCCCTACCAAAGGAAAACAGGGGTGGTGATAAGATAAAAAGTAAGTTTATCGAAAAGCACGACTCAGTAATAAATTTTATTCAAACCCTTACTACTGTGGATAGCCATTATTGCAGGGAGAAAAATAAAACGCGGCAGTATGTTTCCTCGGATTTAAATATTACGAAAATATGGAAGCTCTATAACACCTCTGTTGAGGATGAAAAGCTAAAAGTGAAACAATCATATTTTCGGAAAATATTTAACTTCAATTTTAATGTTGGTTTCGGAACACCTGCAACAGATGCTTGTTCGCTTTGTATTAAATTGAAAGAACAGATAAAACACTCGAATGGTACCGAGAAAGTAAAATTTATTACCGAGAATATTCATAATTTGAGAGCATCAGCGTTTTACGATATCCTACGTAACAATGATCCTACAATACTGAAATTATCGTACGACTGCCAAAAAAAACTTGCCACTTCCAAAAGTTCCCGACCAGGCAGAGTATTACTCGCGCCAATTATATATATATTAATTTTACAGTATGTTTAGGAGCATCGAAAGACCACCAGACACCAGATAATACATTTATATACTATTGGAAGGAGAGTAATTCTCCTAAGGGGGCGAATCAAATTTCATCAGCTGTCTATGATTGTTTGACAAACAAAATAACATTGTCTCAGGAAGTTAAAGAGATTCAATTGATCGCTGATGGTTGTGGAGGTCAGAATAAAAATTCTGGAATAATCGCAATGGCAACATACTGGCTAAAACATAATGCTCCGGAACATGTGAAACAAGTTGTACTTGTGTTTCCGGTGGTTGGGCATTCGTATCTACCTTCAGATCGAATTTTCATACTGCCAGAAGAATATATAGATGTATTCAAGCAGCACGGGACGGTAACAAAACTTGGGCAAAACGAGACCAATATTTATGATTGGATGAGTATGGCAAGAACGAATTTTAAAGCTTTATCTGGTTGGCATTTCAAAATTAATACGTCTAAGAGGATTATAATGCGACGAACTTCTCGGAAAAATGGTGTGGTGGTTAAAGGAGAGCCAAATTACCGAGCAGACATTGGAGTATTTAAAGGAATCTGCAAGAAAACGATATCTACTACTGAGATAATAGAAATTGAACCAAAGGCTAATCTAAAGAGGGAAAAGTTGAATGATATCGATAAACTGTTGAAAAAACATTTTGGCGAAAGTTGGCGACTTCAAGATAACTTACAATATTACAAAGATGTTATTGACCATTTTGATGGCACTGAATTTGTGGATCAAGTTAGTGATATTGAGGAGTTACACGAAGAACTCGAAATTACTGTCTAAACATAAAGTTTTTGTTATTAGTATTTGTACCTGAATTGATATTAAAAGGCTTTTATTTGTGATTTATATTTTAAGTTAAAATATGTTATATTGTATGAATTATTATTAATAAAAAGATTTTATTTTTGAATACCAAATCTATATTGTTTTGTTTTCAAAACGCGCCATAATAATTTTGATGTATATCAAAACAAGCCATAATCGAAATTTATTATCAAAACTGGCCATACGAAAAATTGCATTGCTTTTATTAGGCTTAGTTTATATTTTGTATCCAATATAATCGCTTGATGTCAATTTATATGGCGTGGCCAATCTAATTCAGATAATAAAATTTATTTTTGCCTGCAGCAGTTTAAATTAAACGTTTTTTACGTTTTACTCGAAATGTAAAAACATGCCAATGGCCAGTTTTGATAATAAGGTCCTCATATTATGTATTTATTAATTTGTAAATGTGTAAGCAAACAACAACATACTTGAAATTACGGGATTATCAAGATGCATTTTTTTTGCTGGCGAAGATTGATGGAAAATTTTTGGTTGGAGGTGTGTCAGTCGATGTTTGAATTTTAAGAGATCAAGAAAAAAATATAAAATAAATCGGGTGACCCAAAGTTGGGTGTATATATAAAAAAAATATCTAACGCCACACAGTGAATACCAAAAAGACTTGGCCATCTTGTGTTTTTTTTTCTATGTGCAACGAACAAGTAAATTATTTAGAACTATTAAAAAGTTAAATAGATATATATCGCTTTCAGCACTGACCAAAAACAATTTTTTTTACGATTTATAATCCAAATGTAACATTTGTGTAAGTAAAAATTTTCGTCACATAAATCCTCAAAAAAATATATAATGTTAAAGAAAACCAGATAACATAATTGTGTAGGTAAAAAAAAACTCACAAAAAAACCATTGCTTAAAAAATTTAATCAGTTGTGAAATCCAACCAACACGATTGTGTAACTAAAATTCAATTGAAATTTAACGCGAAGTTTATTACGATTCGCATTATTTCATCTATCTTATTAGTGTTGTGATCTGATTTTGAGAATTTGAACTATCGATTTCAATAAAAAAACAAAATAAAAAATTGGCGGGAAAATCATTGTTACGTCAAAAAGTAAACGATGTCATCGCAAGATAATTCCGGGAAAAGTAAGTCATTATTTTTATTATTTCTAATTTATTATTTTAAAATAATATGTCTCAATAGTGGATTAAATTATTGAAATTTTGATTTAATAATTCAAAATCCTCAATTATATAATTTTTAGTACCATAAAATTTATAAACAAAAGTGACTTACACAATTTTGTGGGTTAGCTTTATAATTTAGTATAAAATTACTTTGGCACATAAACGGAATTTGTGTTGTTCTCATGTTATTTTTAATCCTGTTTTATAAATTATCCATATTGGTACATATTTATATTTTATTTCAGTTGTGTTTGCAAACTCAATGGCTCATAGACCAAGAAGAAGTGCAAAAACTGCTCGAAAATTTGGATGATTCGGATGAAGACCTCGAACATGAACCACCCATTCACAGAAATGTTTTAGAACCGTTATCTGATTCGGATGATCATAGCGATGATGAAAATGTTACTTTCAATCCAAACGAAATAACTGCTTATCCAAATTCGGTTTGGACTGAATCATCGATGATGAGAAAAAATTTACCTATTCAACATACGTGTACACAAAGTATTGAAATTCGCAACCCCGTAGAGTACTTTTATAAGTATTTCGACGATCAACATTTTAAGGACACCGCTTTCTTCACTAATATTTATTATCTTAAATCGACGGGTAAGGAATTAAAAACCAATGAGCTTGAAATAAGAAAACTCTACGGTAGTTTTATGTACATGGGATGCATTCCTTACCCTAGAATACATTTATTTTGAAGCCAAAAAATCGGATTTTCAAAGATATCGAATTGTATGTCCAGACAACGATTTCAAACTTTGCGCGCCTTTATCCATTTTATTGATACTTCAGTAGTTCCAGATCCTGTAAGCAACGTTTTCTGGAAAGCGCAACCAATAATAGACGCAGTGAGACGAAGATGTCATCAAATTGAACGCAAAATTGGACATTTTTCAATAGACGAGCAAATGATTCCATTCACAGGCCGTGCATCTGCTCGACAATTCGTAAAAGGAAAACCACGACCAGTTGGAATCAAAAATTTCGTTCTCACTACATCTTCAGGCTTAGTGATGGACTTTGAGCTCTACCAAGGAATATCGACAAATTTAAAGTTTAGAGAGCTCGGATTAGGACCTAGTGTTATTTTAAGATTAACGGAAATATTAACGCCCGGCTGTTTTCTATACTTTGATAGATACTTTTCCACTGTCGGTTTATTTAAACAGTTAAGTAAAATGAATTTTAATGCCACGGCAACAATAATGCTAAACAGAGTTAAACAAGTGCAATTTAAATCCGATCGACAAATGCAAAGAGGCGATACACAAGAATTCGTATTTACAGAACAGGATTCAACCATTTCAATTGACAAATGGAAAGACACAAGATGTGTGACGGCAATATCAACCATTAGCGGTGTTCATCCTATTTGCACTATGGAACGGTGGTGCAAACAAAATAAGAAACACCTAACAGTTGATTGTCCTAACGTAATTAATGATTACAACTCTCATATGGGTGGAGTTCACGTTTGTGATCAACAATTAGAGTACTACAGGACATTTATTAAAACTAAAAAATGGCCAGTAAAAATCGCACATCATTTTATAGATTTGGCTTTAGTTAATTCCTGGATGGAGTATAAACAAGATTGTGATGCTTTAGCTATACCTAAAGCAAAAAGGCTTGACCTGCTTAGCTTTAAAATGGATGTAGGAGATTCCCTAATTTCTGAGAGTTTAATCGAGAAAGCCGGTCCCATCGATACGGATGAAGAAATAATTGATGATGAACCTACTCCAAAAAAGAAAAAGATGGAAGCACTACCATCATTGGGCAGACGATACTCTCCGTCAGGACATTGGCCGGTGTGGGATGACATATCGACTGCGAAGATGTGCCGTTATAAGTCATGCAAACAACGCACCAGATGTAGGTGCGAGAAATGCAATATATCTTTGTTCGTCAAAGACGAAAAATTGCTTTAAACTATTTCACATCCAAAAAGACTGAAATAATTCTGTAGATATATTTTATTTTAATTTAAACTGAATTTTATTAATTTTTTTATTTAATTACCAACGAATGTGATATGAAGTGTGATTTGAATAAAGTTTTATTTTTCTATCAATTTTTTCTTGTTTAATTGAAAACCAATCATCACAATTGTGTAGGTACTAGAACGATCAAACCAGAAATATTTTTTAATTGATATTTGAAAATTAGCGTTATTTGATTTAAAACTACACCGATTTTAACAAACAAAACGGGGTGACATTTGATTTTTTTCACCCAGTTCTTAAAGTCAGATTAATTTTACCTACACAATTGTAACATTCAGTTTCCAACTAACGAATCATTTTTCTCTTTCTTGTTTTAGGCTAGGTATACAATTTTCATACACAATTGTGTTATTCGGTTTTAATTAAGTTATAAATAAAAATAAAACTGGTTTTACAATATGGTTGAAAATTACCTACACAATTGTGTCGGTGAGTGCTGAAAGGGATGTGATATAAACTTTCTGAATGATTGTGTTGCATAAATATCATCGAAAAAAAAGAAAAATCTAAAATTAATCCGTATGTCTGGATATTATGCCAATCAAATTTTTTTTCTTTGTGATAATAAAATGATAAGACTTGATTTATCTGTAACAATTATAAAGCAGTGAACCACAAAATCCGTAGTGCAGAACTATAATACCATAAACGGTTTTTTGTGGGTGTGGTGCGTGATTATGTTAACCCGTACTGCATAATAAAATATATAAACATATAAAATGTTGAATACAACAAGCTAAGCTTAATAACATAATTAATAAAATAATTAATTTATACGAAGTTGGACTGTTATTTAAGTGCGAAAAATTGGTGAACCACAAAATCCGCAGTGCTGAACTATATTACAGTTTTATTGTGGGTGTGGTGCGTGCTAAGGCTAACCCGAACGGCATAAAAGCAATGTTAGTGCGAATATAAAACGTTTAATAAAGTCTTTTGTTAATTCGATATGCTAGAAACTCAATTGAACAATTAATACGATAATAACGATAATACGATTACGAATAATAATTAACAAAATATTAATAATCAAGATCAAACAAAAATCTGAATTAATTTCTCATCGAAACGTATACGAGCTACAGAAATAAGACCATCCCTCGCTTCGCTATCTTCGTCATGGCGCCCAACGTTGAAAATATCTGCGACATTTAATTTTGATACTGTATATTGTAAGTTATTTAAAATAATTTTAGAATTACCAAGGTCAACTAATTTCTCAATCCATAAACTATGATGATTACGATTCCGTTTTTTTTTTAAATTTCTACTACATTTCATTATGCATAGTTATGGATTAATAACTTAGTCCATCCTTACCCTATTAACCACATATTTTGTTTAGTTATTACTTAAAATGGCTTTATTTTCTATTTAATGATTTAATGATGAATTGATATAAATTATTAGTTTTTTTTTTAAATTTTACTTTACTTTCTTCCGTGTAAATTTGAATATTTTTGCTGTAATAATTATGTATTGGGACTTAGAATTAACATTCGGGTTTTTTTTTATCTAATTAATTAAAATGAGATAAATTTTAGTAAAGTGGAGATGCAACGGAGGTGAGTAGTGTGGCATGGCATGTGACCTCAAGGTGTTTTCTTTATGTCGAGTTCTTTTGTTTTTCCTTCTTTAGTTTTATTTTCACATACGGTCATCACTGATTGTTTCATGTCCCGGAAAACCCCACCCTACAGCTCCTGAGTCTAAGCCAGTGCAATTGACCGTCTACCGGGACCTCTGAAATAATAAAAATTTTCTGTCAACATTTCCCGCTTCAAGCTGGAATGTTACAGTGGCTTTCATTAGAAAATGTGGTAAATCGAATTTTAGAACAATGGACTGCGTTAAAACATTTTTTTATATCGTACGATTTCGAAAATAATGATTTAGCAAGTAAAATTTTACCTGAAATGACCGAATCGAATAAATTATACTTTCATTTTGTATCGTACATCTTAAAATTAACAAACAAAATTAATAAAGAGTTTCAATCGGAATCGCCTAAAATACATTTATGTTACCAACCATAGAAACCTATGAAACCTATGTTAAAACTATTCTTAATAATTTCATCAAATCTGAGTACATTGGTTTGAACATAAATCAAATCAATTTTTCTACGCATGATATTTTTTTAAATATTGAGAGTCTATATTTAGGGGAAAGGCTGAACTCTTAATAGATTCTGGAAATTTAAAGGACGAAGAAGTGAATGAAATAAAAACAATTTGTCGCTCTTATTATGTGGAGTTATGCAATCAAATTTTCAAAATAATCTTTAACGACCCCCCCCCCCCCCCCCCTACCATAAATTTAACACATTTAACATTTCCATAAATAGAAACACACATCTGTTAACAATTGTATTTTCCTTTTTTCCCAATTTTTTCTGTATCTAATTTAAAACCTATTCAAACATTTTATGGTCCCTAACCCAAATTCCTATAGACAAATTTTTTCCCCCTTCCTAAAATTCTTATTATGTATAAAAGAGAAATTATTATTAAAAATACGGACAATCCGCTACAAAAAATTGACAATACATATTTGTTTTACTTGCAATTTAAAATAATTTTTACCCAGAAAAGGCTTCCAGACTTGCCAGTTTTTTTTAGTGACAAAAGCCATTACCATTTTTTGGTCCTTCTAGCCAAATTAAAACCATATAAAAAGTTCTAGTGCCAAAATATTATTAATAATATAAACGAAAAAATAAATAAATAATTCTTTTTTTAAGTAAACAAAACATAAATGTGATATTTCGCTATAGCGAACAGCGTTGAAAGTATAAATGTGCTAGATGAAAGGCAGTGTACAATACCGGCCAGAATTGGTTACCAAATGGTATATCCCTAAACACATGTAGCCGCATTTGTAAATTATTATGGAAGACGCAAATTAAGAAGTTCCAGAAAAGTGATAAAAGTTCAAAATGATAGAAGTTCCATTAAAGTGAAGTCCAGTACCACCAGTCCAGTTAACCGGTCAAACAATCATCACCATTAATTTAGAGATATTATTTAATTTATAGTTAGTTTAAGATTTGTTAGTGAAAATGTAATATATATTATATATTGGATTGGTAATTTCATTTTGCGCGGTATCTTCTTTATAACAATTTATAATTTTTTAATTTAAAATGGGTAGAGATAAAACGAGCGGGTTTGACAAGTTTAAAACCAGGTTAAACTATCTCAAAATTAGATTAAACCCGATAAACACGATTTAGACCAAATTTCTGAGTTAAAAATAAAAGTTAATCAATCTGAAATTAAGTGTAAATTAGAACTTATTGATTCCATTTATTCCCAGTTTGAAGAAAGTATTTTAGATTGTCATAATAAAATCGGTGATTTGGAAACAGATGATTTTGGAAATTTGATTGTAGATTTTGAAAACCTTTTACAAACCATTAAAACAAAATTAATGTCCGAAAGAGACAAACAAAATTCAACCTCAAATACAAGTGATTCATCAGATAAAATTGATATTAAAATTCCGGAACTTTATGTACCAATTTTCGATGGCAAGCCGAATGAATGGCTTACCTTCAAACAAACGTTTGAGTCTGTAATCCATAACAACATAAATTTAAAGAACAATATAACAAAATTTAAGCTGCTATTGAAATATTTGAAAGGTGATGCTCGTGCTGCAATAGGTCATATTGATTTATCTCATAATGGCTATATTAAAGCTTGGGATGAGTTAAATCATAGATTTCATAACCACAAAGTATTGATTGATGTTCATATAAACGGTCTTCTAAATTTACCCAGTATAGTAAAAGGAAACAGGCAAGAATTAAAAGAATTATTAAACCAAGCCATAGGCCCTACATCTTCTTTAGAAGCTTGTGATCAAAATATTAATAAATTAGGTGAACTGTTTGTAGTAAATTGTATAATTCGTAAACTAAATTATTATTTACGAAAAGAATGGGAAAGTCAATGTTCTATTAATACTCTTCCAACTTGGTTAAAATTAAAAGAATTCCTAATAGAAAAATCTCGAGTTATTGAGATAGTCCAACCAACCAATTCTACCAAGAGTCAATCCTTTCAACCAATCAAACACCAAACCACCTCAAATATCCAAAAGTTTAATCCTACCACTCACAATAAATCTAATTTTAATTCACCTCATCATAGTTCGACTTTTGTAAGCTCTTATTCTCAACAGCCGAATTCCAGTGACCACAATACGCCCCATTCAAACAATTATAATAACAGTTGTGTTTTTTGTAAATTACCGTTTCATAGATTTAGCGAATGCGCTAAGTTTTTAGAAATGTCTACACATGCGAGATACGAAAAAGTTAAACAATTAAATTTATGTTTAAATTGTTTTAGTTCAAAACATTTAACATCTAAATGTTTAACTCGTGGATGTAAAATATGTTTGCAGAAGCATAATACTCTTCTTCATCATGTTAACGTATCCAACTCATTACCCATTATTAATTCAAATTTAGATCAAACTCAAATAATTAAACCAATTCCAAAACAAAATTCTAAAGATAAATCAATAGAATTATGACTATCAAATCAAACTGTTAATCTTTGTGCGCTCCAGAGAGACTCCTGTAAAGTAACATTTTTATCAACAGCTATTGTATTAATTAAAGACAAAGATGGCAAAAAACATGAAGCTAGAGCCTTGTTAGATAGTGGTAGTCAATCTCATTTTATTTCTTCCAATTTTTTGAACAAATTCCAATTTGAAAAAAATCACATAAATCAATTTTCAGTTTCTGGTCTAAATGGTACTCCTATTTCAGTTAATGAACAAATTCAATGCGAAATAAGCTCCAAGATTTCATCTTATAAAATATCCTGTAATTTTTTAGTAACCAATTGTATCTCAGATGCCTTACCACAAACACATATAAATATTTCATTTTGGAACATACCTTCCGAAAATAAACTAGCAGATCCATGTTTCAACTTACCTAGACCAATTGATATTTTGTTAGGTGCCGAAGTGTTTTTCATATTATTCGAGAACAAAAATTCCAACCATCACCAAATTTACCAATTTTCATAGACACAGTTTTTGGATATATTATTAGTGGCAACTACCAAACAAATTCTGTTCAAAATTTTTATTTACAGAATAGTTCCAAAAACATAAACAAAATCCTTCAAGAATCAATAAAAAGATTTTTTGAGTTAGAGTCTGTATCGAACTGAAATTTACTATCTAAAGATGAGCAATTTTGTGAAACACACTACACAAAAACAACATACAGAGATATTGATAACAGGTATGTCGTTTCATTACCACTGTGTTCAAAAGTAGAACATTTAGGAGATACAAAGATTCAAGCATTAAAACGCTTTAATTACTTAGAACAACGTTTAAATTCAAATCCCGACCTTAAATTACAATTCTCTAATGTCCGGAATGAATATTTGCTTCAAAACCATATGAAAATAATTGATGAGGAACTGGATGATCCTAATTCAAAAACTTTCTATATGCCGCACCATGCTATTTTAAAACCCAATAGTTCCACTACCAAGTTGCGCGTAGTATTTGATGCGTCAGCAAAAAGTACTACAAACATATCATTAAATGACGTTATGTTAGTTGGTCCAACAGTTCAACAAGAGTTATTTAAAATTATTCTAAGATTTCGAAAATATAAATTTGTATTTACAGCCGATATATGCAAAATGTATCGACAAATTTCTATTAATCCAGCGAACACCAAACTTCAACGAATATTGTGGAGATTTCATCCTTTAGAACCAATTAAAACCTGTGAATTAACAACAGTCACTTATGGGACAGCATCGGCTCCCTATCTTGCCACTCGAACATTGAATCAATTAGCAGATGATGAATGTAGATTGTACCCCTTAGCCGCTTTAGTTTTAAAAAGAGATTTTTACGTCGATGATGTTCTCACTGGTGCAAATAGTTTAGAAGAAGCGATTACATTAAAAGATGAATTAATCAATTTATTAAAAAAAGGAAAATTTGAACTTCATAAATGGGGCTCAAATTCTACTGAGTTACTAGAAACCATCCCAATCGAAAATCGCGAAATTCGAACACGAAACCAGTTCACGAGATTCTATTAAAGCATTAGGAATCGAATGGAAACCTAATGATGATATTTTTGTTTTTAATATTAAAAATTTATCTAACATTAGCAATTTTAGTACAAAACGAACCATTCTTTCAGATATATTAAAAATTTATGATCCTACGGGTCTTATTTCCCCTGTTGTAATTACAGCTAAACTTATAATTCGATCACTTTGGAAGATAAATTCAGATTGGGATACACCGGTTCCCACTGAATTGTAATTGTATCAAATTACAAGATGCAATTAGATCATATAAATAAATTAAAAATACCCCGTTGTGTCATTGATTCTACATCTACTTCTTTAGAATTGCACGGCTTTTCTGATGCTTCAGAAAAGGCGTATGGTGCTTGCTTTTACATAAAATCGATAGACAAATATCAAAATAGTAGTATTTCTTTATTATGTAGTAAATCTAGAGTCTCTCCATAAAAACCATTACAATTCCACGATTGGAATTGTGTGCAGCTCATTTATTAGCCAAATTATTAAAGCCAGTATTAGAAGCCCTTGATATTGAATTTAGTAAAATATACCTTTGGTCTGACTCTACGATTGTCTTGCAATGGATTAAAATGTCGCCTCATCAGTTGAAATTATTTGTTGCAAATCGTGTTAATGAAATTCAAGAATTAACTCAAAATTGTATATGGCAATACATTAATACCAATGATAATCTTGCCGATATTATTTCTCGTGGTCATGCCTAATGAACTAAAAACCCTTAAGCAATGGTGGAATGGTCCCGAAATATTAATAAATCAGAGTGTTAGTCTATTTGATTCAAACAAGGAAGTTGATCTTAGCTTGCTAGAATTAAAACCAAACGAACCGTCAAATAATTTCTTTCACCAGGATAATAATTTATCCTTCATATTCCGATACAGTTCCTACAAAAAAATTATCCGCATTATAGCATTTTGTAAAAGATTTGTTCACAATTGCTTACGAAGCATACAACAAAAAAAACCGATCTTCTATCAAAAACCAATACGAAGCTCTTACTCTTAAAGAACTAGATCAATTCTCGAATTCTTCGAGTTGGCGGTAGAATAAAACATGCAAACATTCCATATGATTCAAAACACCGAGAATTTGGTGTACCTACCCAAAAAAAAATCGTCATTTTACAAAGTTAATTTTCAGATATGAGCATGAAAAAAATTTGCACATTGGTCCTACTCTTTTGGTTTCTATAGTAAGAAACGATTTTGGCCAATTAATGCAATAAATACTGCTAAATCAATCTGCCGTTCTTGTATTCCTTGTTTTAAATTTAAGCCTGTTATAGCACAACAAATAATGGGTGATCTTCCACAAGAGCGTGTTATACCAACAAAACCATTTATTTCAACTGGAATAGATCTTTGTGGCCCTTTCAATATTAAACAGAAAATATCTCGAAAAAGCATACTTCAAAAAATTTATATTGCTCTATTTATATGTTTTTCTACAAAAGCCATACATTTAGAATTAGTATCAGATTTATCTGCTGAATCATTTCTAAATTGTCTCAAACGTTTCATAAATAGAAGAGGTAAATGTAATGTAATATGGTCCGATAATTTTGGTAATTTTAAAGGGTGCAATAATGAAATACAACGTTTGTTTCAATCATTCAAAAATAACTGCCCTGACAATAAAATTATGAAATATTGCACCAGTGAAAGCATTAATTGGAAATTTATTCCTCCCAGATCCCCAAATTTTGGAGGTTTATGGGAAAGTAATATTAAGTCCGTGAAGCGTCATATAAAAAAGGTTGCTTCAAATATTATTTTATCTTATGAAGAAATGAATACATTGATCATACAAATAGAGGGAATTATTAATTCTCGACCAATATCTACTATTTCAAATGATCCAAATGATCCCGAACCACTAACTCCAGCCCATTTTTGAAGGAAAATTGAAGAACGAAAAAATTTATTTGTTGTACTATCTATATGAGCAGGTCCCACAGGTTTGGGCGCCATCTGTAACCGAACGCGGGCATCCGTTTGCTCTTAAATTTGGACGTCAGACGAAAGGCTACCGAAAATTTATTTTATCAATGGAAATACTTGGAGCAGTCTTCTCTGGCCGGCTAGTGCTCAGGGTTAAGGCGTGGGTACCAAGCTGTTCCATTGATCTTGCTAGACCGCTTAAAAATTATAGCAAAATATCGCAAATTCATTTTTATTTTGTTTTTATGCCACATGTGTGTCTACCATACCTACCATGATTACATCTCCCCTAATCGAATGCGTTTATCTCATTTTAAAGAACGATTAAAATAGAACACCAAAAAAATAAAAATTTTTCAACATAATTATTAGAATAATAAGAATTATCATTTATACATAAATGGATGACGAAAATTATGTAAAACTAAATAAATCTTAAATAAATCTGTAATAACTTGCTAGGAAATTATTAAACTTTTATTACTATAACATGCATCAGCTTAATAAAAGAAAATCAATCAAATTAGAAAAAAAAACAAAAAAGTAGTAATAATAATAATTTGAAATAATTCCCTAACAACTTTATCATTTATCGAAAATTATCATCAATTTGAAATTCCAATAAAAAAATTGATGAGAATTTTAAAAGAAATGTTCTAATACTACCAATATGGAAGCTCTATCAAAACTTAAATAAGTAAGCGCAAAGAATAATATAAGATTACGCGATATTTAAATTTTTATAGAGTCGAAATAATTAACATAAATTTATTAAAATTTAATATACTTAAGAATTATTTTTAAATTACAACTTACACTATTATTCTATTCTAAACAACGTTGGGCGCCGAGGTAAACGAAGCGAAGATATATCCAAAAAAAATGAGCCGAAGATTCGTTTTCCGCACGTAGTTTTAGCGTTTTCAGTTACACTATTATGATGAACTTTTTAATTATTTATGTACCTCGCGGATACAACTGTTGTATACACTTATAATTTTCTTAACTTATTATTAACCATCACCTTATGTTACGTTAGTTCATGAATTTTATTATTATTATATTTAAATGTTTAATATTTAATTTATTAATTTATTGTTTTATATTTATTGACTCAAACTATCCATATTATTTATTAATTAAATCTAGCCTTATGAAAAATTTTCTATTATGTATTTTAGTTTAGCTTTAGTTTAGTTTTTAATTTTGATTAACAAATTTTGATTAACAGCACTAGATTTTCAGTACACTAATAACGTTTAATATTGAACACCGTTACTTTAAGTCTTTTGCACTTCGAATCAAAATTTTTTTTTTTTTCACAATGATTATAAATTATATTTTAGGATAGTTTTTGGATTTAATTGATTATTAGAACTGTCGAGCAGAAAATTTTAATGAAAGGTTTTTATTCGGTTTAAGTGCTTTAAGAATGCATTATTTCTAATTTCAATTTGCACTTAATCACGTGACCACGTTGTTATCGTCCGATAAAATTCCGTTCATACCACAGTTTTAACACAGCACTATAAGTGGTTTTAATTTTTATTTAGATCACGATAAATGATCTTTAAGAATTCTACAATTTATTAAATATTTATACTATTATCATTTTTGGAATTAGTTATTATATATTAATTTAATTTTTTTACAAAAAATAAAATTGTGTTCTAAGTCCCAACTCGGACTTAAAAAAAACTGTATCCTTTATATTTTTATTTTGAATGGTAATTATCACCATTTAACTTTTAGTCACTCATTACCCGATAATATATTTTATCAAAATCCAAAACTTGACTACTCGTTCTCCCCGATCCTCCCAAAAATCAAAGCTTTCCGTTTTTTCCATTATTTTGTTAATTTCAATACATAGAAGAACAAGAATATTATTGTTTTTGTACTTTTGGTTGCAGTCTAATTAAATTAAAGTTAAAATTCAGGATATAGCAATGAACACCGATAAAACATTACAACAATTAGACAAGCTTTCAGCACGATTACAAGAATTACGCGAGCGTGAAGAAAGAGAAAAGGCTTTAAATCGCCCACAAGTGATACCGAAAGGTTGTTCGCCTGCTTGCAAATATTTACCACCACTTAGATCTCCTAACAGTAAAGATCCGTCGTCTTCATTTTGCCCTCGCAAATGAATAAGCCGAATCCCGCCTGTTTGAACAACACCTGCCGCGAGAATCAGACCGTACCGATTCCGACTCATAGCGCGAATAGGCCGGTCGAATATATAATTCATAATATTACAACGGACGCGTATAAACAACATCCGTCGACATCTAAAGCGCCGACTCGTCGGGAATTCCTTCTCCAGAATCGAAACACAGACTTTTCGTCTAAACAAAATCTTCAACGCTGGGAAGCAGTTTTATTGGCTGAAGAAAGTAAAAGATCTATTGCACGCGCTAAAAATAATAGCAATCCAAAGCATTAAAATGCCATACGCTCAAGAGCATTTAGTATTGCAACATCAGTTTGTGTCCGAACGTGATTTACTTGCGCTATTTCAAAGTTTTCGCGCGTTTCGATTCCATGTTAAACGCAATAGAGATCAACTGCGAGACATGATTATCGCGTTACCACATCGAATTGAGGGGCGATTCTGGGAAAACGGCAGGTATCTCGATATCGATGGTCGTATAACCGGAAAGATGTATGAGAGCCTCTTATCCGCTCTGGACACAGACGATCGGGCCATCGAGGCGGGACGCGCAACATTGCCAAATGACGCTAAGGTTGCGTTTGAACGCACCGTTGATGCCATTAAATTGGCGTTTTCAATGCAAGGTGCCGACCCGTTACGTGACATCTTTGATCGTGAATGCTTTGAGCGCACGTTCGGTTTGGTTTGGCAACTACCAGCTTAGCCATTAGTTGAACCACCAGTCGATCCATTTTATTTGGGAAATTTATGCGCTGATGAAGTAGATTGACTGTATAGGGCATGTTTCCCCTTTTAAGAAAACAAATGGATTTTATAAGTTTTAATCCCGGTCGCTTAAACTTATTTTATTTAGGATTTTCAGTTTTTATCCATTATATTTTAAACTGTGTTATTTACGGATTTTCAGTTTTAATCCAATATATATTCTTAAACTGTATTTAACTAATTGGATTTTCAGTTTTTATCCAAATAATATTTTTAAACTGTATCTTATTTAATTAAACAAAAATAAAAAAAAAATTTAAATTTCGTAATCAATGAAAATATGAATTTGCGGTAACCTGGCAAAAATATTAGTGACGGATCCATAGGATTTGTTACAAGCTCATTTCGCCGAAACTCACCAACGTACCAAAGAACGCAGATTTATAGTGCGGTTGCCTTTTATCAAACCCAGAAAACCAATGGGAACTACCAGAGACATGGCCATCAAACGATTGTGTGCGATGGAATCCAAGTTCACAAAACTTCCTAAACTCAAACTGGAATACATCACGTTTATGCGGGAATATATCAAATTAGGCCACATGTAACGCATATTCCCAACCATTCTAATAACCAACCCCGCCACATCGTTCTATATGCCACATCATGCGGTTCACAAAGAAACGAGCACCACCACAAAGATGAGAGTGGTATTTGATGCCTCGGCTAAATCAACAACCAAGGTGTCCCTCAACGACAACCTAATGGTGGGCCCCACTGTACAAGATAGTCTGTTCGCCATCCTAGTCCGGTTTCGCAAGCATGCAGTTGTGTTCACTAGTGACATCGAAAAAATGCACCGCCAGATCCGAATGGCGCCAGAGAATGCGAACTTCCAAAGAATTGTGTGGCGCGAATCATCAGATTTACCCGTCGAAGATTATCAATTATTAACCGTGACGTAAGGAACAGCCACCGTACCGTATTTGGCAACAAAAACCCTAGCCACAATCGCCGACAACAACAGGATCAAATTTCCTCTAGCTGCGAAAATCATTAAGCAGGATTTATACATTGACGACTTGATGTCCGGAGCCGATAACGAAGAAGATGCGAGTTTAATACAAAGCCAAATCGTTACTATCTTAGGATCAGCTGGGTTTCATTTACGCAAGTGGACATCGAATTGTGCATCATTGTTAACAAAAATATGGACAGCCAAGAATTATCACCAATCGAGATTTCTGAGGGACCCGCTCAGTTAAATTGTTGGGTTTGGAATGGTGTCCAAAGAACGATGCGTTTCAATTCAAGGTAGTAATCAGTTCCGAGACCAACAATACCAACCGCACAATGTCATCCGAAGCATCAAAAACATTCGATCCGCTCGATTGGCTGTCACCATCCATCATCATGGTAAAGCTCCTTTTCCAATCACTTTGGCTCCTCAATTTAAAATGGGACGATACATTACACATCACCATTTCAAAAAGATGGCAGGAACTTAGACAGGAATTATGTCAGTTAAACCAAATTTTTATTTAAACATTTTTTTTTCTGGCATGCTGTGGTAAAAAGTTGGTGTTAATTTTTTTGAAAACAAAATTAAATGGGGAATAATGTGCTCTGCCAATTTAGATATGGAAAAATTATTCCCAATTTATAAATATTTACATCAAACTTTTCTCCTCAGTAGGCCGGAAAAATAATCCAAGCTGCAGGTGGTGACTGGGACATGTCTGTAAACGAGCATGTACGAAGAGGAAGGAAGACACTTCAAGAAGCCTATCGTTACAGCATATCGTTACAACTTCTTGAATTAAGAAAACCATTATCAACAAATATATATACACACAGAAAAATATTTTATCCATAATTAAGAATAGCCAATCTTATTTGTGGATTTTTTCAAATATTAGAACTTATTTTAAAATATAGCTTATAATTCTAGTACGAAAAATGTTTACACTGTCATTTAGTACAATAAAACATAAACTTTTATTTCAAGTATCCTTGAAACATAAATAATACTCTTACTTCAAGAATGGCTGAGAAAACTTTCCCTAAGCATATCTATCTGAAATATACCATAACCATACTTTGGGTTAGATATGAAACCTTTAAATAAGCATTTTGTGTTTAGGAAAAAGTATACTTTTGGGAAGACAATTGTTCTCTTTTGATGCAAAAAAAAATTATTAAAACAAAGAAGTTTATTCTTGTGCTGAGCACATTACTGATTTACATTCTTAAAAAAAGTTTTTGTTTTCCTTAACAAATTTCTAGGCTTATTGGAAATTTCTTGCGCTCAAATGGAGAATTCATTACAAAGATCGAAAATGGCGAAAGAGTAAGGAAGTTAAAAAGTGTTATGAAAAAATTAGTTTCTTAATATTTCAATTATCATATTAAAAAAGTGGAAACGAAAGGAAAATTAAAAATAAAATTAAATTATTATAAATTAAATTTGATATTTTCGCATTTTTATAAATTTCTATAATATTGACTTCAAATTATAGCTTATAGCTGATAATAGAATCATTAAAAAATTCTTTTTCTATTGTAAATGTGTTAATATACTGTACATGTACAGCTAGACTTAAACAAGCTTGTTGCGCACAAATGTGCATGGTTCCATTTTGTGTTCTGTTAATAAAATTGTGATTTGGACTCATATTCTTATGGTGTGCATCATTGCAATCCAGTGTTAACAATTTGGATACTAATAATAACGTTGTGATTAATTGTGCAAATTCCTACTTAGTGAGAATCAGTTGTAATCGTAATACCTATATTGCTAAGTAGTGTAAATAAATTCACTAAAATGGATCTTGATGAAATTCTGAACATTAGTGCTCCGTCTAATGCGCATATTATGCAGGCTATTGCTAAGCTGCTAGAATTTAATACGTGTAATCATAAGGAACTAACCTTAAACACCACTGAAACTAAAAAAATTCTTGAAAATTCTGTGCGCGAAATTAAGGGCGAAATCAATAAAATTTACTGTAAAATAGATGATTTGGACGAAAAAATTCATGTTACCAATTCTAACGTGGCCGAACTTCAATCAGAAGTTAATTATTTGAAACAAACGGTTATGCAACGAGAAGTTTTAGTTACTGGATTTCCAATCAATATCAACGATAAGAATGATGTCATCACAAAGTTAAATAATATATACAATTTTGGTATTGAAAACATTGAGTCATCCTATATTAAAACAATAACATCTAATCGCAGTAGTCGTAGTGGTAAAGGGGCTTATAACCTACTCATCTTAAAACTAAGCAGCATGGACTCTAAAAATAAAATTATGGAACGAGTTAGAAGTAATGGACCACTGAAATTAAAACAATTATACCCAATGTCATCTAACGGTGAAATTACTATAAATCTGCGGGACAAACTTACTCCTACAAACAACGCAATTATGAAACAACTTCTTGTTCTAAAGAAAAACAACACCATAAAATATTGCTGGTTTCGTCATAACAATTTATACATAAAAAAAACCGATGCTGATCAACCCAAAATCATATCGTCAATCAATGACGTTGCGAAAATTAAATAACTGCATGTAATTTAATGTAAATATTTACCTTTATTATCATCATATTATTATTATTATTATTCACTTCTTTACTTTTTTTCTCTTTTTAATTTTATTATTTTATTTTACATTATCTTTTTTTTGTTTATTTCTTTTTATGTTTACTTTTCTGCTAATATATTCTATTGAAATAACTAAATTTTATGCAAATTAAAATTTTTTCAATAACAATTTTTTTTCTGTTTTTGCATACAATAATAATTTTCAGTCAAACATCAACAGCAACAAACATTTCATCAATTTTAGGGATTTTAATGTGGAATCAAATGCTTTCTTATGTTTAAATATTTTATATGTTAATATCAACAGACTTGAGTATAAGTTAAGTGGGCTTGAAGTTTTATTATCTTCGTTCAAGCAGAGAGTTGACATGATCATACTTACTGAAACCTTTTTGCTTGAGTCTGAAACCAAATATTTTAATTTAACTAACTATATATCATATCATAATACTCGCGACTCTCGAATTGGTGGTGGCGTTGCCATGTATATTCATCGAGACCTTGACTTTACCTTGGTTAAGATTCATTCCTTCTTAGAAAACCAATGCGTTGTCACTTACTCTAAAATCATAAATTTATTTATAACGGGCATCTATAAACCACCTCACACGTGTCATCAAACTTTTTTATCATTTTTGGATAATCTTATGTCCATTCACAAAAACCAAATCATTATAGGTGATCTGAATCATAATGTCTTAGACAGTTCAAAATCGCACATATGTAATTATTTTTCCACAATACAATGTGGTGCGTCTATGCAATAGACGCATTATATGCTTCGAGAATCCAAGCGTCCACAAGAACGATAATTGATCACATATTATCTGACCATAAAGAAATATTCTTTATGTTCTATGGTGATACGAGCCTAAGCGACCATCGGTTTTTGTTTACCAAATTTGTGTTACCAAAAAAATCTATTTATTCAATCCAAACTAGAAAGATCATTGATTACGATAAAGTACTAACTGACATTACAGATAAATATTCATCATCATCTGCTTCTGATTTCGTTTCATTTTATAAATATATCCTTGCTTCAATCAATCATAATACTACAACTTCTATCACTAAAGTTAAAATATCTGCATATAAAAAGCCGTGGTTTAGTGCTAAGCTCTCCAAGCTAGCGGTCCTTCGGGATAAATACTATAAATTACATAAGGCTTATCCACTAAATACATATTTTGAAGAAAATTTTAAAAGATTAAATAAAGAATTCAAAAAATCAATCATAAATGCCAAGAAATCCTATTACACTACTAAGTTAAATGGTAACATTAATAATTCGAAGGGAATGTGGAATGTTATAAATGAAATTCTTACCAATAATGTAACTTCTCAGAGGCGTAATAATGAACATATTTCTATAGAACTGAACATTAATGATACCATAGTAACTGATCATCTAATAATTGTAAATGAGTTTAATAAATTTTTTGCTACAATTGCTAACATTCATCTTCCTACACCAACACCACTTTCCGTTAAAAGACAACAAACAGCCCTTGGATCATTAGTTGAAGTTGATATTAATAACATAATAGATAACCTAAAATCTTCGTCTTCCCCTGGCTATGATTACGTTACTGTGCATTTGGTTAAAAAGCTTGTGCCTATCATTTCTCCTTTATTAACCAAAGCGTTAAATGCATGGATCAATGAAGGTGAATTTCCACTATTTCTTAAAATTGCTCGTGTTACCCCTATTCTGAAATCTGGTGATCCTTTGTCTCTTAACAATTACCGACCAATTTCTATACTTTCAGTTTTTTCTAAAATTTTTGAACGAGTAATTCACACAGCCCTAGCGGATCATCTAGATTTTAATCAACTTATCAACATTAATCAGTATGGATTTAGAACCCGTTGTAGCACTGCTTCTGCCGCACTAAATCTTGTAGAATTAGTTTATTCATCGCTCGAAAACAAATATGCAACGTCATGTTTATTTCTTGATTTTAGGAAGGCGTTTGATTGTGTCAACCATGCCATATTAATTAAAAAACTTATAAGTTTTGGAATCTCTGGATGTGCCTTAAGGTTATTACAAAGTTATCTTAGTGATAGGAAACAAACTGTTCGTATTGGTGATCATGAATTTTCAACTATTGATATCTCGGTTGGAGTTCCACAGGGGTCGATTTTGGGCCCAATTCTGTTTTTGATTTATGTAAACGATATTTCCAATCTAAATTTGAAAGGAAAGATCCAACTGTTTGCTGACGATGCCGCACTTATTTACAGTTCTAAGACATATGACCAGCTCCAACACGATTTAACTTTAGCAGTAGCTAAAGTTTAACCCGCTTCAGTTGTTGTATTAAAACGAATATCGTTTATCGATCTTCGATTTTTGATGATTGGTAATTAGTACAATATATTCCCCGATTTTATGCATTTTAATTTGCAAATGCAATTTTACAAAAAATATTAATTATGCGCGCGTACCCATTTCCTACCACTGTACTTATTTAAGTACACCCTATTCAAAATGGATTTCCGTGCCATCTGAACTAAATGTAAAAAAGCAAACAAATAAATTTTATGTTTTACACTTTCGGTAACCAAAAAAAAATGAAAACAAAAGAATATGATTCGTTCATAGTTATACAAAAAATTTTTGAAGTTGAGTCATAAACGTGTAATTCCCCGGTGTTCTTATTTAATTAATTTTTATTGTTTAGCAAGTAATATTTTTTTGGGAAACTTGAACAATTTGTTTATAAGGTAAGTACAAAATGATATTTTAAAACTATTTTCTATTTCGGATCTTGTATCTCTAAAAATTTACTTGTAAATATAGGCGTACTTATTTGAGTACACTGGTAACACAGCAACGTTATAATTATTTTATTTGTTTATTTAGGAAACTCATGAATCCTATAAATACCAACTCGTTTTATGGGAAATTGTACGAAAATTTAGAAGCGGCCGTCGACGATATCGAGGATGAACAAAAAGATGTAGAGATTGTTATTGTGCCACCGGACGCAGACTATCAAACTGACGAGGATGATATAGAGGAACACGATATTCAAGCCGATACGCTCCCAAGGGATGTTCCAGGTCAAATAGAAATTTTTTCTAGAGAAGACGACAGTTCTGATGACGATATACCGTTACGTAGTTTGTTTACAAGATGCGAGCCACCAAAAAAAAAGGTAAAACCTATTGAAATTCCCCCAGTTTGGACGAAACAAATTTTTATAAACGAGATGGAAAATGGAAATGGGCATATTACTCGGCAACAACTTGTTGAAAATTATGTAGAAGGGTTAAATCCAGTCGACATTTTTGAAAAATTCTTTGACAGTGAAATTATAAATCTAATAATATTACAAACGCATCAATATGCTAGACAACATAATAATCACAGTTTCACAGTATCCGAAGCAGAAATAAAGGTTTTTATCGGCATTCTTTTATTTAGTGGCTACCATAGACTACCAAGGGAAACTTTATACTGGAGTTTCGATGACGATGTATGTGCTCCTATCATTAGAAACAGTATGTCACGAAACAGATATCAGGAAATTAAGAAATATTTACACTTGTCGGATAATACAAACATTGATAAGAATGATAAAATGTGCAAACTTAGGCCGCTAATGAATTTGTTGAACAAAAAATTTCTGCAATGGGGGATATTTCATCAAAATCTTTCAATAGATGAGGCCATGGTTAAATATTACGGTCATCACTCATCAAAACAATTTATAAGAGGTAAGCCAGTCCGATTTGGATACAAGGACTGGATGTTGTGTAGTTCAACAGGTTACTGTTACAAATTTGACACCTATTGTGGTGCAAAACAAAATTTTAATATCAACGTAAGAGACAATATGCCATTAGGGTCTAAAGTAGTGTTAGAACTCCTAGAAGCTGTCGAAGTACCTCGTGATCATATAGTATACTTCGACAATTATTTTACTAGCCATAGCCTAATGAAAAGTCTAAGAGATTTAGGTTTTAGAGCTACGGGAACTGTACGAGATAACAGAACCAAGAAGTGCCCATTTCCATCCAATCAGGAAATGTCAAAACAGAACCGTGGATATTTTACGCATCAGTATGACAAAGAAAATCAAATATTGCTTGTGAGATGGAAAGATAACAGTAACGATGTCAGTAACATGATGACCAACCACGATATCATTGAACCATTATCAAAGGTGAAAAGATGGTCAAAGGAACAAAAAAAGAAAATCGATGTACCACAGCCTAGACTGTTTGCCAACTATAATGCAGCAATGGGTGGTGTTGATCTTTTAGATCAAGGTGTGAATAATTATCGAGTCAGCATACAAGGTAAAAAATGGTGGTAGTCTCTATGGACACACATGCTCAATGTGGCAATTGTAAATGCTTGGAAGCTCCATGTTTTACAGAGAGGCGAGGACGACCTGCTGGCATTCACCAGAAACATTGTACATCATCTAATAGTTTATTCCAAATCTGCGTACACCACAAATCAGAGTGGAAGGGTTCCGAAGAGTATTACCGAACATGAAGGAGGGCATTTCCCCAAAAAATTAAATAAACAGTTGCGTTGTCGACACTGTCATATGCGAGCTACATGGTCCTGCCGAAAATGTGACGTAACGTTGTGCCTCGAACGTGATTGTTTCGTGATTTTTCATACAAAATAATTAAAAAATAAAAGTTTTTAATCAAAAAATAAACAAATTATACTGAATATTCTGTGAAATAAAAACGTAACGATGTTCCCAGTGTACTTGTTTAAGCACACGCAAATATCCGCGATACTGAAGTATTTTTTTTTTTTTACTTTTTTTAATTGTTGAAATAAAAAGATGAAATAAAAATTCAATTGTACTATGTTTTCTTGCTTATAAATAACCTTGGGAGGAAATGGGTTAATATTGTCGAGCTTCCAAAAATGAATTTTTGGTAATATAAAATTAGTACCTATTATCAATCAGTATCTGTTTTGTTTCAAAACAGTTCAAATCGGTTTAAACTGAATCGTGAACCCTTAGAAACTCGACCGCAGTAGCATAGTTCAGTTTCAAATCGTGCGACGTTAACAGTAGTTCAATTTAAAAATTTCGTACAAGTCAACGCAGTGTAGTTTAGAGCACAGTTCATTATTAAAATACATTAAAGTTCAAAAGTAATTTTAATCTAAAAAACGTTTAATCCAAAAAAGTGCGAAACATTTAATAAATATAAAGTGTTTTCATAAATCAGTGTCTAACCATAAATAATGTTTCATTTAAACCTAATTCATGTCCCAGTCGAAAGTCGAAGCCGAATTCCGCACAAACAGCAATCTCAAAGAAAAATAGAAGCCGCAGTTAACAGAAATAAATCGGTAAGTATCGCGTGTCAACCTACTAATACTCAGGCGTAGATTCAACTAATTGTGATTATTTAACCTCGCCCGGCAAAGAGAGGAGGAATGGCGGCAAAGGACCTTGTCACAGTACCCGTTCTTATGCTAATCATACTTAATTATAATCCTTTCTCATACTAACAAATGCACCCATAGAGGTACACTATTCGTAAATTAACAACTCCTCATATCAAATATTTACACATCAAATATAATTTCGCTCAAGTTTAATTTCACTTCAGTTCATTTTTACCTTGAAATTTACTCTTATTCAGTACTCGCATCTGCACTTCTGATTTAGTTTCACTTCAGTAATACATTTAGTCTCTAATTCATATATCTAGTAAGTATTTACCAACAGTACACTGGTTGATAAAAATCAACCTCAATGTTGTTACTTATATATGACGAAGACTAGCAATTTAATCAAACAGTCAATTAATATAGTTACAATATAATTTATGTTGATTTATGTTGACATAATTTGTATTGTGTACAATGTTCCATTTTCACAAATAACAAATTTTTATTTGAAATATTAATTTTATGAACTACTTTGCCAAACATATTTTACAGCCACTATAAACTATATCCAACCAACAAATTTTGTGCCAGAGCTAATTAAAGTTTTTGTTTTTCCATATTAGAAGAATATCAGTTAATACTTCATTCGCAATTTTTTAAACTCTACACCGATTAGAGATAGAAAATATGAACATCGTTTTCAATTTTTTCAAATATTTATACACCCAAATTTAATTTTTATCCCATTCATTCCGTTGACAATTGTAAAGGTGAAATAAACGACACTCTCGGAGAGAATATAAACCGAGGTGAATATTAATAACAACAAATAATTGTTATTAAAATTTCATTCTTACCAAACATAAAAGTTTCTATAATTTATGATCAGGAAATGTATTTTAAAGTATGTGAAAATCTTTAGTAATGTAATCATAAAACTAAATTATGTTAAAAAATATCCCTACGTGATCCCAATCGTCAGTATGATTATTTTCTAGAATTGTTGTGATCAATACAAGTATAAAACGTACATATTCGAAAATCGTGCATCAATAAAACTTATTCTCGAATTATAATACTTCTTCTAACAGGGATGATAATTTCAGTACAATTGTACTTTTTTCAGTACAATTTAATCTCGAATGTATTTTAATACAATCTAGTTAAATTCAGTACATTTTCAATAAAACACAAAATTGATATAAAATCGTAATTTAACTACATAGTTTTTCTAAAAACTTTACGAAAACGAAGCTGATGTGTTTATTGGTACAATAGCAATGTATCAAATAAAATGAAAATACGTTCCACAAAATTTTGCTCAATAAAATGCGCTGAATTAAAGGTTTATTGGTAAAAGTGCTTTTTAGTTTATTTTATTTTTGATTTGCGTTTTAGTTTACTTTTAAACCGAATGGAAGAAGTTGATGTTAATGATATAAAATCAAGTGGCTAAGCAATTGTTTAATTATACAAAAGGAAATTAAAAAATAACAAATAATAATTATATATTCAACGAAATGGACAGGTATGTTTGATATTTCAATGTGTTTCTGAATATTTAGCTGGACATTTTATTTTTGTAGGTGGTTGATAAAAACAAGACAGTACTATTCGTTGATTATCGACGAAAGTACCGACAGCACCATGTCAAAAAATTTAGCGCTGGTTGTTAGAATTTTTGACAATAAATGCATGGATATGTTTTTAAAATTAACCCCAGTCATAGACTCCACAGCTACAGGGATTTTTAGAACAATGGTTAAAGTATTAGAGGAAAATCACATTCCACTAAAAAACCTAATTGCATTTACCGCAGATAACTGCAATGTCATGATGGGAAAGCACAACGGAGTTCAGGCACAATTAAAAGCTTTGGTTCCCAAACTTATAGTCAACGGCTGCATTTGCCATAATATAAATTTGATTTCCATGACTGCAGCATCTCAATTGCCAATCACTATCGATAAACTGTTAAAAGAAGTAAATCATCATTTTTGCAATAGTCCGACCAGGAGGGTTAATTTTATAAAGTTTCAACAGTATTTTGGGACAGAAATACATCAAATTTTGAAGTATGCTTCGACACGATGGTTATCTCATTATTTTTATATTTATATTTTAAATAAAAAATTAATTTGTAAATTGTTAATTTGTAAGGCTGCCATTGATAGAATTTTAGAACAGTGGGAACCCCTTCTGTATTATTTTGAGGTCGGCAGTTTTGAATCAGCCTACGGGAATGAAAATATAGAATTCATTTCATATAACCTAAAAAATAAATTAATTCGGTTATACTTTTTATTTCTATCATATGCCTTGGACCTTATCAATAAAATAAATAAAGAAATGCAATCAGAAGAGGCAAACATGCATATTTTTATGCTTCGGATGAAACATTTATTTTATCAATTTGCTCGAAATTTTATTAAAAAAGACGCTTTAGATAATAGTTGTATTTCAACTATAGATTTGAATGAACATAATCTACCTTTGGAAAAAATTTACTGCGGAACGAAAGCTGAGTTACATTATACTCGAGAGGATATAGAACAGCAAGATTTGATTGAGTTTAGAACTAAAGTAAAGAATTTTTATAAATGTTTCTGCGAAGATTTGAGAAAACGAATAAACTTTAATGATGAAATTTTAAACTTATTGCCCCTATTTTCCCCGGAAAATGTTATTTCAGGTGAAACTAGTAGTATTTTGCCAGTAGTATTAAAAGTATTTAATCAAAATGAAATAGAAAAGATAGAAGAAATAAATAGTGAATATAGAGCACTGGCTGATTATAGCGAAATCAAAAAATTTCGAAATTTTTCCATAGAAGAATTTTGGGCAAATATTGGCTCAATTAGAAATGAACTGAAAGAGCCAATGTTTCCTAATATTTATCGCATAGTCCAAGGCATATTATCAATTGCTCATTCGTCGGCCAACGTTGAACGTATTTTCTCCATCCAAAATTTAATAAAAACCAAATGCCGCAATCGCCTTCATGTAAACACCTGTTCAGCGTTAATTCAATCAAAAGATTTAATTAAAAATGACAGTTGTCACAGCTACACAATTTCAAATAATTTACTAAAAAAAAATTGCCAAACAGTCAAGCTAAGGAAGAAGAATTGTTAGATTAGTCTACATTGTATGATATATTATATAAATGTATATAATACATATATATATATATATATATATTTATATATCCTATATATTTTAAGTTTTTACATTATAAGAATTGAATTCTGTGATTATTTTATGAATTGTTATTATTATTATTGTTTTAATAAATAAAAAGGGTGTTAATTATACGAATATACGGCATTTTAAATACAAAAATAAAAATTCAGTACAATTGTTTAAGATTCAGTACAATTTACGGTAGATTTTAGTACAATTCTAAATGAGCTCATATCAACACTGTCTTCTAAGCATAACAAAAAAACGATTTTGGACGAGGATCGCGTTCGTACACGATTTCGACCGGCAAAAAAACGAAAAAACGGCAACTACACAGAAAAATAAAATTCTAAATTCTAATCGTCTCTTCTTAATCGTGTCTTGTGTTTCTTAGTATTCGGATCAAATTTAAATCGTGTTACATAAATTAATTTGAAATTTTAATAAGTGGAAATTTTTAATTTGTGATTATTTAATTTTAGTGAAACAGTAGTGTAATAGAAGATTTATGGTAAGTTAATGTTTTTTATTATATTATAATGCAGTGTAGTAAAAAGTGGTTTTGTTTGCGAATGATGTGAAATTTAAAATGGCGCCACACTAGCGTCGTTTTTATAGAAAAAAATAATTGCAACAAGGTGATACATTTTTATAATAATTACACCATTTTAACTGTTTAACAAATAAAATGTTTTCAAATTTAAGTTGAAATGATTAAACAATACCTATTCTCAGTAAATTTATCCTAAAAATTCTTACTTCTCCAGGAAATAATAAATTTTCGTTTTGCGTGTAAATGAAAAGCTTTTATAGGATTTTTTCGTAAATAGGTATTTTTTAGTGTTTTTAGTCGATGTTAGGAAGATTTTAGTTATTAAATAAATAACAGGTTGTAATTATTAAAAAAGAAATAGAAAAAATGTTTTAGTTTGCCTTTGAGTAAAGCGCGTAAATTATAATCAAATTAATTTTTTTAGCATAATTGCGCTGCTTATCTACCATATTGATGACGTCACAAGTGTCGTTCTCGATTTATCTAAAGCCATTTTGAATCGAAAAATTTTGATCCCGGATCAATAAAATGGTGTAAGTTGCGCATCCAACTTAAACTAATTTGTTTTAATTTGTTTTTTGATCCTGGATCAATCGCAAAAATCTCATATTTCGGGTTTAGATTTTATTTGAAATTTTGCACATTTATATTTTATTAGTGGGCTATATATTTGATTGTGTTTAGTAACTTTAATTATGTTTTATTAATTATATATATATATATATATATATATATATATATATATATATATATATATATATATCGCTTCACACATTCCAAAGTATACTATCTCCTGTTAGTATGTTTTGGAAAGATTATGCCATCGCGTTCTGCTTTGTCTTCGTCATATTCTGTTAAAAAATTCCTGTGGTAGTTATGACATTTTTTGTAGTTGATATAAAGTATCAAAATTAAAATGTGTCCATGCCAGACTATGCAAACTGCTCTTGTTATAGTTTAGATCGGACCCTTTTAAAAAATTAAATCAACTAAGACAGTTTAATATGATTTTGAATGGAATTTTCTTGTATTCTGATATACTATAGACGGTTGTTATATTTCGTTAAGTAAATAATTGAAAACTGAAATAAAACTGTAATACTATACGTCGCTTAGGATATTAAAGATTGTGAAATCTTTAAAACAAATTCGATTAAAACAATTTAGAATAATTCTAATTGGAACTAACCTACAATTAATAATATATTTTCTCCCACCAATTTTATATTTTTTTTATAGTGGTGTGTGTTTTATTAACTCGTTTATTTCATAGTATTATTGGCAATACTAATATTAGTAAAGACAACTGTTGTAGTGATTATATGTGTTTTAGTACTGTAATATAACGATCGTATTTCGGTTAGTATACTTTTAACCGTAAACATGGACAGATCTAAATTGATGGTGCTCTTAGCACAGCAAAATAATATTAAGAAAAGTATGTAATCAAAGTATTCCAAGTTTATACTAATATTAAATATTACTCAATATTAATATAAATTTTATATTTATGTACATTATTTATCAAATAGGCAATGCTCCCGTAAAATCCTTGAATGAAATTGAAGCCAGCGATAATGAAAATAATAATTTTGATGACCAGAAGGAAATTTGTAATATTGAGAAGGATCGTAAAGTTACACCATATGTATGCGAAGGTAACCATTACGTTTAGTTGGCCTTAGAGATTTGTCGCTGACTAATCATTTAACCCACGGTCGCATTTTTAAACCATTATCATAAACAATAACATTTATATTTAATAGTTTTCATGAATCAGAAAATATTGTAATAAACCCAAGGAGTGATGGCGATAACGAACCAACAAATGATCGATGCATTAGTGAAGATGAGGAACCTATGTATGATAGCGATAAAGATCGCGAATTCATACCATCTGAAAACGAAGGTAACTATTGCTTTATTTTGGTTTTACTTATTGCATGTTGAAATGAGGATGTATGTCCTAGTAGTAAACCTTCGGCAGTAACTAAATAATTAACTAATTAAATGCATGCCAGTTAGTTATACTAATATATTTTGCAATTCAATTAGAATCTTCGGACACCTCAAGTAGTCGCTCAGGCCAACTAGTTCATAGTCCGATTACGCCTAAACGATGTTTACCGCCCGTAATTAATAGAGAAAGTCCATCGCCCAGCACACGCACGCGGAAAAGAAAGAGACAACCGCAAAATTGGGTCAAAAATATATTGAAATCTAAAAAACAAAGAGGCGAATCATACAAACAAGGTGATAAATTTGTACCAGCGAAACAATTACAGCCCGCGTGTGGCCAAAAGTGTCCAACTCAATGTTCAACCAAATTTAACGATACTCAAAGAAAAATAATTTTCGATCAGTTTTACTGCCTAGGTAATAAAACTAGACAATGGGAGTTTATTTTAAAATATGTAGAGGAGGTACCCAAAAAAAGTTGTAGGAATTTAAATAACTCAACAAAACGAACCTACAGCAGAATATATTGTTTACCCTGCAAACTAACAGGTTCTAATATAAAAGTATGCAAGACTATGTTCTTAAATACCATAGCCATCAACCAACAGTGAGTCGAAACCGCGATACTTAAACTAAAATCCGGTAGTGGGGTTGTTAACCCTGATGCAAGAGGTTCTCATACTCGCATACAAAATCCAACGACAAATGAGATTAACAACATTGTATCTCAACATATAAACGCACTTCCTCGTCTACCATCACATTATTGTAGAGCGAATACTACGCGGGACTATTTAGACTCAAGTTTAAATATTGCCAAAATATACAGATTATTTCTGAAATGGGTGCATACTAAAAAAAATTTCATGTCCACCAGTAACGCAACGTCAATACCGCGATATTTTTAATACAAAATTTAATTTGGGTTTTGGGTTTCCGAAAAAGGATTTTTGTAACGATTGTGCCGCATTCGATAACATGAATGAATCCGATAAAATTAATAATAAAAACCAATATGACGAACACATTTTTAACAAAATGAAGGCGCGTGAAATTAAAAATAATGATAAGGCAATTGCTCTCAGTAATAATGCCATTAAAGTAATATGTTTTGATTTCCAAAAAATACTTCAAACTCCCTGTAGTGAAATAGGTATTTTCTACTACAAACGAAAATTATCTGTTTACAATTTCACAATCTACGATTTTGCTACCAAGAAAGGAATTTGTAATGTATGGGATCAAACCATTGCCAATAAAGGAGCAAACGAAGTTAGCAGTTGTTTATGGAAATTTGTGTCAGAAGCTGTTGAATGTGGAGCAAAAGAATTTATTTTTTGGAGCGACAACTGCCACGGTCAGAATAAAAATAGGATCGTTTTTACTTGTTATGCGTATATGGCGAAACAATTCAATATAAAAATTACTCACAGATACTTGGAAAAAGGACACACACAAAACGAGGGTGATAGTGTGCACTCTAATATAGAACGGGCTAAAAAACATCAAACAGTATACATACCTGCCCAATGGTAAAGCGTAATGAGAAACGCAAAGGTAACTGGAGATCCGTACGATGTTATTGAAATGACTCAAAATAATTTTTTTAATTTTAAATCGTTTTCGACCAAACTGAATTTTAATCACAACATTTTAAAAGAAAAAGTTAGTATGATTAAAATTAGAGAAATGTGTATTTCTAGCGAGGCCCCAAATAAATTTTTATATAAACATCATTTCGAAGAAGATTACAAAACGGTTATTATGTATGAATTACCGAAT